>CM014736.1:56406247-56744947 GCA_004329165.1 Spatholobus suberectus
TATATCATATTAATGCTCAGGTTCAAGTCTATAAAGTCTTTATTTTTAATTATTATTTTTCAAAAATATATTTAAAGTAACTAAATTAAAAAATAAAATAGACTTATATATATACATCTTAATTTATTTTTTAATTTATATCCTTAATTATTAATTAAAATAAAATATTTTATAATATTTAATATTATTATTATGTTCTAAGAAAAATGTTTATTATAATATTTATATATCTAACTTTTTTTTTATTGTCTTCTAGTTTTGAAATATATATTATTAAAATAAAACTATCAAAACTGTATCATAAATAGTATTAATAGAAGCAATTAAATTCTTTATTAAACATATTAGGTCAGTTAAATTTGATTAAATTTGACTACTATTGTAAGAGCAACTTTACCGCAAGTTGCTTAACAGTTGCTTAAATTTAAGATATAGTTGCTTAAATTTTTCCAGCGTTGGAGACGATCTAGCTAGCAGTATGAGTTGCTTAAAGTTAAGATCCGTTTCTTATATAAGACACGGTATCTTATTATTAAAAAAATTAATTTTTAGAACATCTCAATATGTGTGAGAAAAAGAGGGAAAACAACGGTATCTTACTTGGCCCCAACCAGAAGAACGAATCAGTGAACGAAGAAAATAAATTTAGAGAACCAAGAACCAAAATTTCACCAAGAAATTATAGAACCAAACAACAGTTTAGAACTAAGAACAAGATGAATAATAGCAAAATTTTAGAACCAAATAATAGCAGATCGCAAAATCATAGGTTCAGGAAAAAAAAAATCCCAGAAACTCAATCGAAGAAGGGCAATGCGGAGGGCTTGGCAGAAACCTAGAACCGGTAAAAAGCACTCTCCTTTGCCGTGAATCATTGTATCGATACCACTTCTACCCTCATCGTGCTCCCCTGAAGACCAAGGAGAACCCACAACGAGACCTAGAACGGTGTCGTCTCGAAGAGGATAGGAAGAAACGTGAGGAGTAGGGGCGAACATAGTAGGAGGCAGATCGACGGCAGCGAGCTAAGTGGAAGGGAGGTGAACGGCTTTGAGACTAGAAGACGATTTAGAGGGAGACAGACTTTGAGAAGGGTTTGAAGAGGAGGGAAAGAGGACGAGGAGGTGAAGAAGACGGTTTAGAAGGAAAGAGGAAGAGGAGGTGACGAACGGTTTAGAGGGAGAGGGAAAGAGTGTGTGAAAAAATGGAAAATGAAAAGGAAGAGGATAAGTGACGAGAACCTTCTCAAGGAACCATACAAAAAATATATAACGTGATTTTTTTTAATTTCTTTTAAAAAATTAAACTTAAATTAAACGCGAACCAGCAAGCAAATTTTTTTACCGTTGAAGTACTCAGAATATGACCGTTTTACACATGAAATTTGACCGTTTGAGATAAGAAAGATGTTTTGCTACCGTTGATGGGTATTTAAGTATAAATAATGGCTCAAACTAGACTATTTTGCATACAATTTCTCCATATCCAATCTATTATTTTGTTTCTATCAAGTTCCAAAATTTTTTATTTTCTGTCAAATGGATCCCAATCAATTTAATTATCAATGTTACATAAATTTTTTGCAAAATCAACCACCCTTTTCTAGGCGTATTAATTAAAATAGGTGAATTAATATTTTAATTTAACACAAAATGAAGTACAAATAAAAAAATATAAAAGTGTGAGTTGTTTAAGAGTTGCTTAAAATTATATGCATTGGAATAAAAAGTATATAGATTGCTTGAGAGTTGCTTAAAAATGATATGAAACTATGGGACCCACTTAAGAAACCTAAAATGGGTTCTTATTTTAGTGCCACTAAAGTTGCTCTAACATTTAAATTTTGATCAATGGTTGAGGTTTGTACAAGTCTCCGTTATATATATATATATATATATATATATATATATATATATATATATATAGAGAGAGAGAGAGAGAGAGAGAGAGAGAGAGAGAGGGGGGGGGAGAAAGGGAGAGAGAGAGAAAGAGAGATGTGACTTCTGCGTTCTTTCCCCTTTGTTTTCTTTCTTTTAAGGTACTAAACAAGCTTTTGCGATGCATATAGATCCAATCTGCATGTACATTAGGTGATCATTCTGCTTTCACGTTATGTTATTAACTAACCAGTTCAAAAGGGAAACAGAAAAATAATAAAGTTTTTATTTATAGTTAGATATTTATAATAAATATTCCTTTTTAATTTCTTACTTATAGAATTTTAATTAGAAAGTATTTATAAAATTTTATATATGACATTCATATATATGGCACCATAGATCATGCACTTATCATTGCGTTTGTGAAAGAGCTTCTCACTATTCTTGGGAGGTGGATATCTGACATTCATTAAGCGAAGGCAATCAATGTGCAAATTGTACAACACGTTCGATCTGGAGGCTAACGTCATGGGGATAAGCTTTTCACGGTCATGGGTTTTTTTTTTTCTTCCTTTCTTCCTTTGTTCTTTGATTACTGTACGTACATAACGCTCTCCCTCCTATGGTTTCTTCTTCTGAGACTCGCTCTCCCCTTTCCATTGAGGAGGCCGACCAACTTGACCACAATATCAAGAAAGCAAAGATGGTGCCTCTATTTGCACAAGGAGAATCGTCCATCCAAGTTGAGGAGGAGAATGTTCCAGAGACTCTTGAGCTACCTTAGAAAGATTAAACTCCCAATAAGGGACTGTTCCCTACCGCTATTGAAATGAAGATGACGAGACCGATAGTCTCCTACAAAGATGTCTGTGCTGGGGTTAATAGGAAACCAAAACCAAATGAAAATAGAATGTGGTTGGTGGATGACATCCAATGTAGCTCGGATGAACAAGAAAGTTCAGATGAACAAGAAAGCTCTGATGAAGAGATGCCACCGAAAACACCCAATGAAGAATTGACTATAGAAGATATATTCTGCCCCATTGTTAAGGTGTTTAAGGACGAAAAGATGAAAGCATGTGAGCCGTGGTACCAAGCTGTCATTGTGAAGGTGCTGGGAAAAAGGTTTAGTTTGAAATTCCTCCAGAACAAGCTTAGCAAGATGTGGAAGCCTGATGGGGCAATGGAAGTCATCGATCTTGAAAATGATTATTTCTTACTGAGGTTCCAAAACCTTAATGACATGAGCTATGTTTTCTCATCTGGTCCCTGGTTGATTGTAGAACATTATGTTCTAGTCCAAAGATGGAAACCGAGCTTCTTCTCGTTCGAGGATGACTTTAAAAGGGTGGCCGTTTAGATTCGTATACTAGGCCTTCTTATCGAATTCTATGATTGCAACATTCTGTACAAGATTAGGAATACTCTAGGCAGTACCATCAAGATTGATGAACATTCCTTGATCCATAGGGAGTGTGATGGATTTGGAAACTTAACCCCATCAAGGGCTAAGGTTGCTAGAATATGTATTGAAGTGGATTTGCATAAGACTTTCATCTCTAAATTCCGTCTGTTACATAGGGTCTATAATGTGGAGTACGAAGGCCTCCATTTACTGTGCTTTGGGTGTGGTAGGTTTGGCCATAGAAAAAAAGCTTGTCCAATTCTTCATAGGAATGAGGAGCTGCAACAAGATCAACAACAGCAAGTCCAGCACATGCGCACTAATATACATGTGCCAGGGAGATTTGAGAATGATGCCAAAGATTAAGAAGCCTTTGATCCTTGGATGCTAGTGCAGAAAAGGTCTCATAAAGCTCCAACAAATGGAAAAGGGAAGGGTGCTAATGACACCAGGCAAAGGGGCAAAAAAGCAAAAGAGCATGACAAGCACACAAATGTCTCTAACAACAGATATCAGTCATGTACTCTCAAGAGGCACATATGGAGGATGTGGTGGCTCAATCTATGCAAAGGGAACAAAATGTTCAAGTTGTGGTACAGAGTATGGACAATAGAGCCAAACTTTTAAAAAGAAGGTTATGGACAAATTGTAAGGCACAGGTCAGCTAAGACCTGATACAAATAAAGGGGATTTACATCTTATGCAAACGGAATCAGGTAAAAGTCCCCTTCTTCCTGCTCAACAGCATGCTACTATTGCTACCCAAGGTTTTAGAGAAGGAAAAGGCTGATTCTACCAGCCTGAATACCCAGCACTTTCAGTCTGTGGTTGTCCCATCTCAGCCGCTCCAAATGGCCCCACCCACCGAAGGACCTCTAGCCCATGAAGTTACTTATGTAAACCCTAATAATAATATCTCGGTCCAGCCTTATCCCCTTCTACATGTCGAAATCCAATTGGATGGGATAGGTAAGGACCACATTATTGTCCATAACCAAAGACCTCCTGAGGAGGATCAAATGCAAATTGATAAAATTAATTCCGAGGGAATGATGATGCAAGTTGAGATTAATAGGGACAATTCCCATTAGGTTAATGACAGCACTAAAGTGCATGATAGTTCATGCTTGTAACCATGAGATCTGGTTGTTGCTTTAAGACCTTTCGTCATTTCTCTTCTGTTTTTATGATTATTGCTGCTTGGAATATTAAAGGTGTTGGGATGAGAACCCTCCCAAGGCTTATAAGGGATATTATGGGTAAACATCATGTTAATATCTTAGCTTTGTTAGAAACAAAAATTAGCGGTCCAAACGCTGAGAAAGTCATTCGTAATTTGGGTTTTGACTCCTTTCCTAAAGTTGATCCTATGGGCTTCTCAGGTGGTGTGTGGGTCCTTTGGGACTCTTCTGTTGTTCAGCTTCAAGTCATTCAACAACACTCCCAGTTTATTCATACTAGAGTAAACCTAAAAGGAAACAACACTTCTGAGGTATCCTTTGTGTATGGACATCCCAATGCTTCTGTCAGAGATGATCTTTGGAGAGAATTGGTGAACGTTGTGAGTAGCATGAATACTCCTTGGTTGGCCACTAGGCGATTTTAACGCCTACTTGACTCCTACTGAGAAAAGTAGAGGAGGCCCCCCAAGAAGCACACTATGGATCGTTTTGCCTCTTGCATTCGTCAGTGCAAACTCTTTAATATTGGCTACAGGGGTCCCCTCTTCACTTGGGAAGGAAGAGGGGTGAAGGAGAGGATAGACCGTGCTTTGGCCAACTACGATTGGCAAATGACTTTTCCTGGTACCACTCTCTACCACTTGCCCGCTCTCAAATCCAATCATAAATGTCTTCTTCTTAAGTCTTTGCCTTAAGATATTATCCAACCCACAAACAAGCCTTTCAGGTTTTTTGCTAGTTGGCTGGCTAATATACTTTTCACAACATTGTCAAAGATGTGTGGGAAAAGGATGATCAATGGGGGGCTGCTGTTAACACTTTCCAAGCTCAAGCTTCAGACTGGAATAGGAACTGCTTTGGGAACATCTTTCACAAGAAAAGAAGACTTCTTGCTCGGTTAGAGGGGATTAATAAAAAACTTACCATGGAAAAAAAAACCTCTATTTGGAGGGAATCTAGAGAAGATTATGGAAAGAGTATAATACAATCCTTTCTCAAGAAGAGGCTTTCTGGTACCACTAAACTGGTCTCATTGGCTCAAGTTTGGGGACAGCAACACCAAATTCTTCCACCTTTCCACCATTATTAGATGCAAGAAAAATAAAGTTGAAGCTCTTCATTATGACCAAGGCCAATTAATTTTGGAACCTGAGGAGCTAAAAAGTTTAGTGTTGGAATATTTTCGTCATCTTTATTCTTCTACTGATGCCCTTCAACCTTGGCGCCTATCTAATATGTTTCCTACCCTAAATATAGAAGAGTTGGAAGACATTCAAAAGCCTTTTGCTTATGAGGTGCGTCAAGCAATTTTTAGTATGGGGCCTTTCAAGGCTCCTGGCACTAACGGCTTGCATCCTATATTTTTTCAAATAAATTGGGAGATAATTGGAAGCTCAGTGTTTAATATGGTAAATCAATGCTATGACACTCTAGAGAAGATCAAAGAGATAAACCAAACTCTCATCTCTCTCATTCCTAAAATGGATAGCCCGACTTCAGTTAGCCAATTCTGTCCTATAAGTCTTTGTAATGTCATCTATAAATCCATTACCAAGATTTTAACGAAACGTCTCAAGAACATAATGCCTCGTCTAGTCTCTCCTAACCAATGTAGCTTTGTGCGGAGGAGGCAAAGTTCCGATAATATAGTCATTGGGCAGGAGATATTTCATTCAATGAGAAAGAAGAAAGGAAGCAGAGGTTGGGTGGCAATCAAAGTTGATTTGGAAAAGGCGTACAATAAAATTCGTTGGGAATTTTTGGTAGATACACTAAAAGAGATTGGCTTCTCTACCAAGTTCATTGATATCATAAGACATTGCATATCCTCTTTTACGCTCAAAGTCCTCTTCAATGGTGAACAGACTGAAGCCATCTCGCCCTCTCAAGGCATTAGGCAGGGAGATCCTCTTTCTCCCTACCTTTTTGTTCTGTGCTTGGAACGATTGGCCCGCCTTATCATCTTAGTCCAGTAGAATCCACATAGGAAGCCTATCAAGCTTTTCAAAGATGAGCCCTCTTTGTCTCACTTTTTCTTTGCTGATGACTTGCTCCTCTTTGGAGAAACCTCAATTGAGCAAATTGATATTATGATTAACTACCTAAATGTTTTTTGTGATGCCTCAGGTCAAAAAGTTTCCTACCCCAAAACGAGGATGTTTGTTTCTAAAAACGTTCACCATTCGAAAGCTATAGAGCTTAGTCGCATGTCTGGTTTTAGACTCACAAGTGATCTAGGCAAATACCTAGGAGTTCCCATTATGCATAGTCGAAAAAAAAAAAAAGAGAATAATTTTGCCTATATCCTTGAAAGAACTACAGCCAGGTTGAGTAATTGGTGCGCTAACGCTCTCTCTTTTGCGGGGCGTTCCACTTTGGCTTAAATGGTGATAGCTGCTCTTCCAACTTACTCTATGCAAACTATGATTTTGCCTAAAGGCTTTTGTGATAAACTGGAACAAGTTACTAGAGCTTTTGTTTGGGGGGAAACCGATGATCAATGAAAATTTTATACTATAGCTTGGGCCAAATTCTGTCAACCTAAGCATAAAGGGGGCTTGGGGTTCAAGGACCTGCACCTGTTTAACAAGGCTTTAGTTTCAAAACTGGGATGGAGCCTCATTCACAATAGAGATGCCTTATAGGTCAGAGTCCTAAGGAGCAAATGCAAGTGTGGGAATTTTAGCTTTCCTGTTGTTAAGAAGAAAAGGGATTGTTCTGAGGTCTGGAGAGCTATTCAAAGTATTTGGAAGTGGATTGAGAAGGGAAGCAGATGGGTTACAGTAAATGGCAGAAAGGTTCATTTCTGGAAAGACATTTGGTTGCCCTCTGGTGTTATTCTTGCTAACCATGTCACGCAGCCTATTCCCCTCAACCTGGCTGACTCACTTATATGTGACTTTGTGGATTTAAATGGTCAGTGGCAGATGAGTGTTATTGCTTAATACCTTCCCTCGTGGGCCACAGCTGAAATATATGCTTCTCCCCCTCCTAATGTTGATTTGGGAGAGGATAGATACATTTGGGCCTTGTCTTCCGATGGTTGCTTCACTACTAAATCCTACTATGATCTCCTTGCTACCACCACAAATGCTCTTGCCAACAAGCCTATTTGGAGAAAGTTATGGTGCACTAACATGCATCACCGCAATAAAGTCTTTCTTTGGAAAATTCTTCATAATGGACTTCCTACTAAATCCCTCCTATGTGAAAGAGGTATATCTAGTGACCCTTTTTGTCCTCTATGTAACCAATTTCAAGAAACTCCTATCCATATCCTTCGGGATTGCGGGTGTGTCAAACAAATATGGCTTACAGTGATCCACAATGTCCCAACTCATTTCTTCAATATCTGTTTGGAAAAATGGATTGAATCCAATCTGAACCTATCTGATTCTCATCACAATGTTAGCTCCTGGAGTTTTTTATGTGGGTTTCTTATTGGTGAGATTTGGCGAAAAAGAAATGAGTTTTGTTTTAGAGGGACCAATTTTGATGCTCAAGCTATGATCATGTCGGCAAAATTTAATGAGGGCCTTAGGAGAAGTGATCATGTTGGTTCATCTATTGTTTCCTCTTTTCGTAAGCTTCGAGCTCCCATCCAAGTTGTTTGGAAGGCTCCTCCTAAGGGATGGATTAAATGTAATACTAATGGTTCTATATGCAAAGAAGGTACTAGTGCAACTTGTGCTAGCCTTTTCAGAGGCCAAGATGGTAACTAGATCCTTGGATTCCAATGAAATTTGGGTTCCACCAATTCTTTAATGGCTGAGCTCTAGGTTATTGTTAGTGCTCTTGAGATTGCCTGGGAGAATAAGTTCAAAGATGTTTGGTTTGAATCAGATTCAATGGTGGCTGTTAATCTAGCTCGCAATGGCTATCATGACCAACATCCCCTCTTTAACATAGTGCACACAATTCAACACTAGAAATCACGTCAGTGGCAAATTCAATTTTCGCATACATTCACAGAAGCGAATATGGTGGCTGATCGTCTAGCCAATTTGGCTCATACTAGGCCTTTAGGAATCCACATGCTGACTTCTCTCCTGCACTCTATTTCTTTGCTTTCTCTTCGTGATGTAATGGGGCTCTGCACCCCACATGTCGCAATCGGGGTCACGACCGGACAGTGAAAAAGAAATGAAAATCAGAGGAGCCACCACCAAAGTTTATTAAGGAAAACTTTAGAAAAATCCTTTAAAAGAATGTGGTCTATGAAACCAAAAATGGGTTCGGGAGTCGATTACGTATAGGGAAGGTGTTAGCACCCTACGACGTCCGTCATAAAGACGGTTACCCCTAATTAAATGTACAAAACGGATAGCTTCAACAATATTTATTTTACCCCTTAGATTTATTTACAATTTTTATTATCTTTATTTACCTAAAGAATTCTAGAAAACATTTATTTTGAAAAGAATTAATTTTTTTTATTTTTTTGAGGTCGATAGGGGTGGGCCCTTACTCCTACGTATCCTCAGGTGAAATGAGGAATCAGACTCACGTAGTTCTTTGTAAAAAGTCATTTTGTTGGTTGATTTGCTTTTTATTTTATTTTTTATTATTTCATTTTTTATTTTTTTATTATATTTATTTTATTTTTGGTATGGTAAAGACATATTTAATAACCAAATTGGAAGTGCATCTAAAGTGGTTATCAATATACCTTTTAAGATTTTCATAATAGTCAAATAAGAAGTGCATCCAAAGTGACTATTTAAAACCCCTTAAAAAAAGAAAGTTTAATATTGTAAAACCCTCAATATTGTAAAAAGATTTAACGATTTTATTCCATTTTTATTATAAAGGTATACTCAATAACCAAATTAGAAGTGCATCCAAAGTGGTTATCAATACACCTTTAAAAATTCTAACAATAGTCAAATAAGAAGTGTATCCTAAGTAACTATCACTAGAAGCTTTATTATTTAAGACATATTTTATTATTTTATATTATTATTTTATTTTATTATATATTATTATTATTTTAAAAAAAGAGATAATCAAGTAAGAAGTGCATCTTAAGTGATTATGATTAAAACTTTAATAATGTCCAAATAGGAAGTACATCCTAAGTGGTTATTATCAAGTCTAAATAATTTAATTTTTAAGGGAGTTTACTAATTAGTAATTATCAATCAGTTTCTTATTGAAAATAAATTCAAGAGAAACATATGACAGCTTTAGCAAAATAAAAAAGCTTAATCGTGAATATCATGTGAAATACCTTTGATTACCAAATATTTTACCCAACCAATTATTTGATCACATTGGCAATTTAAATTGGCAATTGATTTGATTATCAAACGTTTTACCAAACAATTATTTGATCACATTAGCAATTTAAGTTGGCAATTTATTTGATCACGTTGGTAAAAGACATCCACTGTACTTCATGTTGGCAATTATTTAATCACAATATCAATTAATCTTTTAGCCAGATTCACAAATCAAGAGTATATATGAAAGACGAATCAAAGGCCAAGCCCAGCCCTTCACGTGTTAAAATGAATTTTGAATAACTGCGATTATTATTTGGACATTAGAGAACCTACTGGTGCCTAAGTCAAGAACATATGTTTAAACCTGTGTAAACATGAACGCATTGGGGCATTAGTGCTGGACGAAAATAATTGTCAACGTATTTCTCTATCACAGTTAAGAGGCAGAGAAGCATTGCATCACATTCGTTCATAAAGTAGCAAGCACTAAGCAATGACACAGCGTAATCTAGAGGCAAGAATTCATCCACACATCAACAACACGAAGCAATTTATAGATCACAACTACGCAATTATTTGAAAAAGAGATTGGGAATATTAGAAGAACAGAGTATAAGAGGAGAAGATATACCTCAATAGTTTCACAAAATGATTAGTAAATGAACTCCCACCTCTAATCCAGTAGCGTATGTAGCTCCTCACTCCCTGGCCTAACAGCAGCTCTCTCGTCCACAATCTACCCTCACCGATCCTTTTTTCTTCAAAAGTCCTAGGTCTTTTCTCATTGTGTTCTATTTATAAGCTAATGTGAGGCACCAAACGACACGTCCTCCTTCGCGATCCTTCTCTCTCTTTATTGTTATTTTTTTTGTGTTTTCTATGATGATGATGATTTTACTATGTGCATGGATGATTCTGGAACCAAAAGGTGTATTTTGTGTGGCATCCTGTGTGATGTCAAGGCATGAAAATATGCATGAGTGCGAGACATGTGCGTTTCGAGTATGGTGATGAATGAGTGACATGAGTGAATGTGAGGTTAGTATGTGAGAAAAACGTAGGTCTGTGGAGTGAGAGAAAAAAATGTGTGATATGTGAATTGGTAAAAATAAAGAATGTGTAATCCCTAGAGAAATGTGTTAGTGCCTTATTTATAAACATTTTTTAAAACTTGTTCTGTAAGCCACTGTAGTTTGCAATGCATGCTATTATAGCTTGCTTCAGAAGTTTTTTTCTGAAATTTTTATTGTTTATGTTTTTTTCTCTTTTTTCGTTTATGGGTTTAACGACCCAATATTATTTTCTTTCTATATTTATTTTTGTTATTTTTCTAATTGCTTGGATAAAATTGGGTGTTCAGACCACGTAATAACTTTTTGTAGTTTTGCTTTTGTTTGGGCCTCTAGGCCCTCCTTTGCACCAAAAAAGAAAAAGAAAAATGTTTCGTCTTTTATTTATAATCTTGCTATTATATGCACCTATTATTTCATCTTGAATGAATAAATGAATATCTCCTATATGTGAAGCTATGGATAAGGTTTAATTAACAAATTAATTTATGATGGGCAGCTTCGGAGTTCAGAGTTCAAAAATGAAGAATTTAAAACGCATCAGAAGTATTTTGCAAGTAAAGCCAAGTAGAATCATCCATCTCTATATTCTTCAAAGAGTAATGCTATATCTTACTACAAATCCTCCTACTACGATGGCTTCTACGGTGAAGAACCACAATAAGTTGTACATGAATAAATCACCAGTCATAATCATTTGATATATTTATAAAATATTTGAGATTAAAAAAGAAAAACCGGCTTAACCAGTAAACTTTTAATACATTTAAATTCTTTTTTGATAAAAAAGAATTCTCTTTTCTTTTTTTTTTTATTTCGTCAACTCATTCCCCAATTGTCCCTTTCATTCGAAGTCCTTATCTAAAGGTTAAAAATTATTTCCACTCAATTGTGAATGCTTTTGTTCTGATTGAAATTCATATCATGAATTTGGATTTATAATTTCTCATGACTGTCGTCTAAGATTTCCTTGATGCAATCGATGGTTTTCTTTTATATTTATTTTTTAAGAATTAAAAAAACTCATCCCCCCATCTCCATACTCTTCTGCTATTGATTTCATCGTTACGAAACGCATCTTACAAGTGGATCTAACCTCGTCTCACCTTCATTGAAACGCTCTTTTTTCGCGGCAAATGTCCAAGCCGCTTTCTCAACTAAAGTCTTGAAAAGGGATACCACAACTATTCCAAACTCACAAACACAAACAATTAACTCACACCCATAAAACACACAAATAAAACAAGGATGGTGTAGCAAGAAATTCCACCTCCAAACTTGACATTACCGCAGCAAGAAGACCCATCTAAAATTCTATTCATTATTTTAGATATTTTTTATTAAAAAAATATTTGAAGTAATTTTTTAAGTATTTGTTTTATCCAATTAACAACCTACTATTACCAATAATTTTAGTGCCTCATGGAAGAGGCAGGGACTAAAATGTTTCACTGTAATGGTAAGTATTGAATAAAAAATAAATACATTTAATGTCTTAAAAATATAAAACATGTTCAATACTTACCATTAAAGGTAGTAAGAGGATGAAGTAGGAAGATTTAAAATTATTCTTCTTCAAATCTTGTTTCCATCATATCTAAATTAAATCATTTTTATTTCTTCTTATTTTCCCTCAATCTATGTTTGTATGTGAAAAGCTACAATTTTGTCAAACAATTCTAAAGCGAAGTACCAAAGTTGATGGTAAACAAATCAGGCACTACAATTACCTACAATAGCAGGTTTTAATCAAAAGAATAAAAAAATAATTATTTTTCAAAAAGTCTGCTTTTATGAAACAAGAATAGGAACCACTATGATGCACATCATAATAAGAATAGGAAGAAGAACACGAGGTTGAAAAATTATTGAAAAATTCACACCTTTTTACTATCAATACTTTAATGCTTACTTGTAACCAATTTTTAGCATTACACTTTTATAATAATTTAATGGCTTAAATATATTTTTGATTCCTATAATATACTGTTTTTTTTTTGTTTTGGTCCTTATTAAATTGTTTTTTTAAATAATCCTTGTAAAATTTATTTTTTCTATTTTGGACCTTGTTATTTTGTTTTAATCTTTATAATATATTCATTTTTTTATTTTTGTCATTATAATATGTAGATAATTTTCTTTTTAGTCCCTATCAAATTTTTTTCAAAGGGATTAATTTAAAATGAACAAAATATTATAGGGATCAAAACAAAAAAGATATTACAAGGATAAAACTTGCAAACTTGTTTAATTATTTGGTACTATAGAGGCCTGTTGGTAGTGTAGTGTCTACTCCGTGTGATTTGCATTTCCATGATTTGTGGGAAGAGAAATGTTAACAACACTCTCTCTAATACTCTTTTTATATCAAAAGAGAGATTCATAAAACAAGAAGTGGGATTTACCAAAAAAATTTATTTCCAATAAATTTCAGCCAATATCAAAAAGAGTATTAGACTACTCTATTCATATTTTGTTTTCTTTATGCAATAGTATTTAGATCTTTAGAGTTATGTTAGACTACTCTATTCATATTTGTTGTCTTTTTGCAAGATTTATTACACAACATTACTTTACTTAAATTCGTTGTGAGTTGTTTTAGATTGTCTCGGTTTGAGTTATTGAAAAAAAAAGTATAGAAAAACCTAAGTCACTCCATCAAGATTTTAATGTGACTAGAAGATGTGTATACAATGTTTTATTGTGCTTCTAGTTTCAGGATTGCTAATTCATTGTGTACTTTATAATGGTCTCTCCTTAGCATTATATACTTTTGTAAGTGTTGTTGGATATTTTCAATTGAATGATCTTTTGGAAAAAAAATGTTGTATATTTCAAATGTAAAACATTATAATTATAATTATTTATTGAAAAATTCATACAAAAAATTTTAAAAGTGTTCCCATTTTAAAATATACATCATATTGAAAGTGTTCGATTAAAGGGGACAATGGTTAGGTATAATGGGAACATTTGCCTTATGATACAACAACTATTAGAGAAGATTAAAAAGGAAGCTAATGAGTGGTATCCTAATTGGGCTGGAGATGATACATATTGTCTGTTTGAGGTTGAAAAAAATAATGACAAATATATTTTAAATTTGTCTAACAGGTTTTGTGGTTGTAGAAAGTGGAGCTTGATCAGCATACCCTACTGCCATGTAGTGGCATGTATATGGCAAAATAATAGGAGACCCGAAGATTATCTAGATTTATACTATCGGTATATTATTTGACATTTTTTTGCTCATATTTGATTAATGAACTAAAATTTATCTTTTGTATCCATTCTAGCCACTTATTCACATATAATCCTACCATATAATAGACCAAATATGTGGCCAGTGTTAGATTTTGAGCCTATTAGACCACCTCACATGAGAAGGGCCCCTAGGAGGCCTAAAAAGTAAAGAAGGAAGAACAATGATGAGCCACACAAACTTCCTCGACACTCAAATATAGTGAAGTGCAAAAGGTGTGGGTAAATGAGACACAATAATAGAACTTATGGAAGGAAGACTAGTGCTGATAGAGAGATCCCAAAGGGTGGTAATACTCAAAAGAAAAATGGAACCAAGGGGAAGGGGAAACAAAAAACAAAAGAAATACCTACAACTGAATCTGCTATAGGACTTGTTTCTATTTCTAAATAATAAAGTGAATCTACCTTTGTACCTAGACATGTTGTTGTTTCTATTTTGCAAAGTGGAGATAGAGTTGGTGCACATATTAGCATCCAAGGGAGCATCATCAACTACTTTGTCATAATAGGAACGGGTTTTTTGGTTGTATAATAATGCTTGGTTTTTTTGTGAAGATACAAATAATGGTTTTTGTGTAGCTGACTAGTTTATAAGTAGTGATCCTTTTTTTGGGAAGACAGTGACTTTTAATTTTTTGTAAAGACAGATATGTTATAGGTATATGTATTGGGATTAGGTTAATTACAGGTAACACAAGTTTTTTTAATAGACAATACTTGGTTTATGTATAGTCATTGCAATCTTGTAAAGACAATGGTTTATGTACTGGTTTTCAGCCTTGCAATGATTGCTTTATTTATAGATCTTGAGCTTTTATGTACTGCTTTTATGTGAAACAATGTTTTCTTTATTAAAAATAATGGTTGCTTTATTTAAGGACAATGGTTGTTGTCATATTGGTGTTGCCATATTGTCACAGCATAAATTAATACCATATTGGTATATGATTGTCATAATGTTGTAACAGCATAAAATATCAGCTAGCTGGTGGTGTCATATTATCAAATCAAAAATTAGGTAAACAAAAACTGTGAAGTCTGTAACAAGAACATAATTATATTAAGTCCAATTTTCAGTACACATATGATTAATTCCTCAACATAACTTACTACATCTAACCCTTCCTTGTAACTATTTAGCCCTCCCCTACCAACATGTCCCTCTACTG
Source organism: Spatholobus suberectus (assembly GCA_004329165.1). Classification (NCBI taxonomy): domain Eukaryota; kingdom Viridiplantae; phylum Streptophyta; class Magnoliopsida; order Fabales; family Fabaceae; genus Spatholobus; species Spatholobus suberectus. The sequence continues at coordinate 56,421,442 of CM014736.1, forward strand.
CCATAATCTCAAAAAATTACCCACAAGCCATTGACAGTTACACTCAATGAGGCAATTTTCTTCTAAATACAATAACATTACAATGTTATATTAAATAGTGATGTTCAAAATCACAATTAACAAGACAACAATTATTGCCCAAGATACAAATGCAAAATCTTCCAACACTTCTCCATTCTTTTTGCCTCCTCCACCTTCTTCAACAAATTCCTCAAAGTCTTCTTCCCATGTGTTACCTTAGGATCAAACCATTCAAAGAAGTTACATCCTTTTTTTGCCAGCCTTACATGAACAAAGACATGTTTAGCTTCTCATTCAAACATCATTTAACATAAACTTAACAAACGTTACCTGATATAACCCATAGCCATAGAAATGACAACTAGGATTTTCCTCCAACCAAGAGGTCAACAATAAAGCTTCAACACCACAATAATTATTGCCTCCTTCTTCGCAATTTAGAATACGTTGCAAAAGAAGCTTCAGACATTTCACTCCTACCTTTCATGTTTCTTCCAACCAACAAGATTCTCTTACAAAAACAAGTTATAGTTGCTCAAAGAAGCTGAAGAAGATTTATCTTCTTGTTTGAAACCCTAGCACAAGAAGTAAAGAAGATGGCAATAGAAACCCTACTAGCAACAAAGGAAAAGACAATGGCTTGTAGACCCTAGGAGAACAAAAGTGATGAAGATGGCAATGCAAATCTTAGCACAAAAGAAGTAATCGAAGACATTCCCCCTTTTAATCATTTTTTAATTTTGTTTTAATGAATCTTTATTTTTATTTAAAACAAAAAACGTATTAATAATAAATTTAAGCAAGCTCAAAAGCCTATTACCACATTAGAGATGTCATCTCAACACTCCATTATTAATTTAACGGCACACATATGGAAGGCACTATTTGTGAGTGTTTAAGAATATGAAGGTAAAATTTGCAAAAAAAATTAATTTGGGGTAAAATTCACGAAAATGTTAAACTTTAGGAGTAAAAAGTGTAATTAAGCCTAGACTTTAAAAAAATAGACATTACTACATTTGATAATGGCCCTTCCCACTACTACCACCACCATTGTACCTGCCATTGCACCACCATCAACACCATGATAATCGCCACCATTACCACAGTCACCACCACCACCAACACCATGATGATCACCACCATTACCACAGTCACCACCACCATCATTGTCACTGTCACCATCACCATTGCCACCACCACACAAACATATCCTTAAACTAATTTTAACAAAATAAAAAAATCTCAAATTGTGTTTGTTTTAAAACCAAAAATTAGAAAAAAGAACTAAAGCTAATTTTTCAAAACTAAAAAATGATTGCAGTTTTTGAAATTTTTGAAACTCAACTAAAAACTATCCCAAACAACCCCTAAGTCTTCTTTATTTTTTTTTTAAGAAGTAGACTTTTTTTGGCATAGTTAGAAAACTCAAGACAACTAAATCAAGAGACTAATAAATAAATAAATAAAAAGGCAGTGACATTCTCTTTATTAATTTTTTTTATCAATACAAATAATTACATTATCTCAATATAAGTTCTACTAGGGCTAATCACCGGTCAATTTGGTTGGATTTAGGCCCAAAATAGCCAATCTGACCAAAACCAACCACTCTCATTTTAGAATCGTTTCTGACCATAGAAGCTTCTCGGTTGGTTGGTTTTTGGGTTTGTGGGTGGTGGGCTATTTCGGATGGATTGAAGTGGGTCTTGGTGTGTGTTACGTTTAGGCATCCCCCATTGTTTCTAAGAAAAGTGACCGTTAGTGCTAGAACTTTGTCAAAAACTAAGTCTAAGAGCGAAAAAGAAGTTCCTTCATAGTTGCAGCCATAACCTTTTCTAGCAACTCTGGTGGGAGAAGGTTGAGGGTCGCAAGGTTCAGATTGCTTACCCTTACCGTCACCCCGACAAGAAGTTAGGGGTGAGAATATGAGAAAGGTAAGTAAGAAAATAATCAGATGTTGGAGCAATACGGTTTGGTTGGATGAAAGGATTACCCTAGAGGGAAAATGGCGTAGTCGACCAAATGTAACGGTATTTAAATTTGACATGCAAAATGAAATTAAGATGAAGGAAAATGAGAATTTAAAATTATTTATTATTATATTATATATTATTATAATATAAAATTTATTTTATGATTTATTGATTGTAAAGTTAACTTCCACAACGTGTAAATCTTCTCCCAAAAATAGTTTTTTATCATGAAATGTCATGGAGTTTTTTGATTGGAGAAAAATGTGATAAGAGTAATGAGAGTGGAGTAATTGGCGGTGGCAACAGGTTGGTTTAGTAGGAATTATATAAAAGGGTTCTAGTATGCCTCGCAATGGGAAACTGAATAACATTTCATTTCAGTTAACTTTCTGAATCTATAGCTCTGTGCAGACAATTTATTTATTTCAATATTCATTTAGTTTTTCAAATTTTAACATAAGTTATAGAAGTAATATCTCTTTTATGGTCGGGTTGGTTTCCGATGGATTAAGAAATCTTAAACTAACTCCACCAATAACACTCGTTTGAACTTGATTTTTTCATTTGCTAACTTGAGGCCCGCACTGACCCACCTGATTCTCTTCTTTGACACTTTTTTTTCGGGTTTGGTTGGAAGGAAAGAAAAAAAGAAAGAAAAAAAACATAAATAACGAAGTGTTTTTTTTTCGTTTGGTTGAAGAGAAAATGAAAAAAAAAAATTAACTTTTAGAAATAAAAATATAAACTTTTCTTTTTTTTTACATTTTTTTTAATTCAAATTTCAAAATTTTTTCTCTTCTTATATTTTCCATCCACTCAACCAAATAGACCCTTAGTTGTACACGCTTTTTACGTGTCATGTTGAATTCGTCAAACGCGTCAATCAGCCACATTTGACAAAAATTGCTACAGATACGGACGTGTACATAACTTGGGCACGAAGTTGACGACACACATTTTCTGTTCACTAATCCAAAAAATTGTTATGCCGTTTCACGTAACTAGAAGATGCTTTGGGTATACAAGTTTGAGCTCTTACATGGAGTCTATTGATACACAACCAGGACCAGGGAGAAAAAAATGCAGAACTCATTTTTTTTTTTTTATATCCACACAGTACTCATATTTTTAACTGAATCAGATCCAGTGCTTGATGCTTCAATTACGTTATCGTATGACAAGTTTTATTTCCTATTTGCCGCGTCGCATTGAATAAGTCAAACATTTTAACATTATGAGTTTGTTGGATAAGGAGGATAGAAATATGGTGGATAGAAATAGGTAAGAAATAAATTAAAAAATAAGAAATAGACAGAAAATAATTTAAAATTTTAGGTTTTTGGTTTGAGGGAAATAAATAAGAAATAAGAAAGAGATAGATAGATAAATGAAAATATGTAAAAAAATGTAGTGTAACCCACAAAATATTTAAAAATTTCTTTGTCACTTCAACTCAACCAAACTACAGAAATTTTTAAAAATTTGAAAATTTCTTTTCCTCTCCTCTTTAACACTTTGTTTGGTACTGACGAAATATTAAAGAAAAGAAGAGAAGACCGTGGAAGTGAAGAGAAGTCATCCATTTCTATTCGTTTGGTTGCAGCAAAATACAACAGAAGTTTTCAAAATTTTAGTGGGTCCCACGCTAAATTAATCTGTTCAACTATGTGCGGAAGTGTGACGAAATGCGGTGTTGGATGAAAATTTTCGATATTACCCTCGCTTTCTTTTTCGAAGAAGTGAGACAATAGAAGAACAAATATTTGAATATATGATAACACATATTCAAATATGTGATAACACGTGAATATGTGATTTTTTTAATTTTAATAAATAAATAAATAAATACTGTTATTTTAAAATCGTAAGGTTATATTTATAATTTTATTCTTTCATTTCAAATTTTCAAAAGTCAAAAAACAAACTTCCAAACTATTTCTTCTACTGCTCTCTAACCAAATAACCTTTATTTTTATTCTATTTCTTATCTACTTGTCTTTTTTTCTCTTCTCTTCTACCTACTTCTTCTCCTTTTATTTCTCTCCTCCTTACCAAACACAGTGTAACATAAGCTGTGACAAAATTGTGGTTTTCTAGCTTTCTACGGACATTGCATGGGGCAAATAAGAAGAAATAACAATGATTTAATTAGATGTGATGGACCTTCAAAAAAAAGAAAAGATGTGATGGAAACAAGATTTAAAGAATATAGATATGAGTGATTCTACTTGGCTTTACTTGCAAAATACTTCTGATGCGTTTTAAATTCTTGCATTTCTGAAGCCGCCCAACATAAATTAAAATTTGCTAATTAAACCTTATCCACAGCTTCACATATAGGAGACATTCATTCATTCATGATAAAATAATAGGAACATATAACAGCAAGATTATAAATAAAAGACGAAATATTTTTCAGCCAAACTTTATCCCCATCCTATGGTGCCATTTGAATAGGGGCGTAAGCGAAACAATTCAAGATTTACAATGGTCGTCCATAAATATATAATTAAATTATTATAAAAGTGTATTGCTAAAAGTTGGTTAAAATTAAGTATTAAAATATTGATAGTAAAAACGTAAAATGGTATGAAATTTACATAACCCTTTAATCTTTCCACATCTTTGTGTAGTAATTCAGTTTATGGCGATTATTTTTTTAATATTCTCGGTTCACAGATAAAGATTTTGACCATTCAAAGTCATTCCGGGTTATTCTACTTCTGCCATTGCCTTGTGATAAGGGTACTCAGAATATTTACAATATTCTTTCGATGAAAAGCTGCAGCACCAACTCATATTATTCGACTTAAATGTGGGGTTTAACTTTTGATCTTTTCATTTTGTCAAATTTAAAAATTCTGTCTAGACTCAATTTTGACAAATTGGTGGTTGCGTTGTTGGGACAAGGCCGATTCGTTGAGGTATTCTAACATGGTTTGAGAAAGAACTCTTTTGATTAGTTTTGGGAGTAATAGTGAGCGAAAAGCACCTTGAAAAAAGAAAAGACAAATGAGAATGTCTAACTAAAAAAGAGTAAGTATAAGCATGCTGTGTATTTTAATTTATAATATTATAAAAGATATACAATTTTATATATTACGAATAAATACGTTATAAATAAAATTTTATAGGTAAAAAATTAAAAAGAAATATTTATTATAAATATCTAAATATAAATAAACTTCATTAATTTTCTGTTTTCCCTTTCGATTGGTTAATTAGTTAATAATGTTAACTTGGACAGAATGATCGCCTGAGGTATGGAGATTATGCAGATTGCATCCATATCCATCACAAAAAGCTTGTTTAGACACCACCTTAAGCCTATCAAGCATCTTCAATGGGGAGTTCTACATTAACATAAACAGTAAGAGCAACCTAGGTTAAAAATTTGTTGCATTGGAGAAAAATCGTGTGAGACCCATTTGAGAATTGGGTTTCTTCTGCCAGCAACCAGTTCTCTCTACTAAATATGGGCCATGCTATTTATTAATAATAATATAAAATTGTGGGAAATTTTCTTTTTAATTTTTAATTATTGTTGCCTTTTTAACATTTCTTTTGTTGCAGTGCAGCTTTTCAATCTTAAGTTGCTTTCATTGTAGTTTTATTATCCACAGGCATTATCGAACCGATGGTGCAGTAATTTTAATCTGTATTATTTTTTCAAGTATTTAAAATTTTAAAGTAAATTTTTTATTTAATTAAAATATTGTATATCTTTATTTATTATATAACAATTGGTATAGAAATATATTAAATTAAAATTAAGATAACTAATAAAATATAAAAAAAGAGAGATATAATGTGAGGTCCATTAAAAAGTTTTAGTGAATTTCTTGATTAGAGAAAAAAGTTGAGTAAATTGCTTAAAATAAAAAAGATGATATGATATTATAAGAAAATGTGAAATATTATTGAAAATATAATATAGAAACTCATATGAGTGGCTCCATATTTTTTTTCCCCAAATGTCACAGTTGAAAAAAAAATTCCCTGAATTAATGCCACATTTGTGTAAAAATTTCCCCGAATGCCACAGGTTTGAACGAGGTTGGAATTCTGGGGTTTCAAAACCCGATTGCTCTACATTGGTTTGTTATTTTTTTTTTTCAAATCCAGTTAGAAATTCGGGTTTACGAAATCCGATTTCTAAATTTTTTTATAAAAAAAAATGCTCGTTTATTAAGTTGAAAGAAAATTAATTAGTTTGTTGATTTTAAGTGTTAATTGTGATTTAATTGTTAAAAAAATCACTTTGTAGTTATAAAAAAAGATACAATGTTATTAATTCCAATTTTCATTATAAAAAAATTTAATCAAATTATTAAATAATTAAGGTAATTAATTCAAATCAATAAATTCAAAAACATAATATTGAAATAATAAAATAAATTTAAAATTATTTTTAATTGAATTAATTAAATATAATTGTGATTAAAAAAATAAATGTAATTATGGCTTGTCTCTGGCAGGAAATACCCGAGCCACCAAACGACCTGGACATCATCCACCAATTAGACATGCGTGGAAATCTTTACACTAACTGGGCATAACAGCATGTGAAGTGGGTCCAGATTTGGAAGGAAAGAAGAAGACACGTCATTTTCGGAGAACCAATTCAGGCTCATATGGTGCATAATGATGAGTATATGGCTTGGTACAGACAAAACTCAATACTTTACTTGTCTGTGCCACCACAGCTACAAGCCACAAGAAGCACGTATCACAAATGTTAGCCAATCATCTCATGCAACACAACAAATGTCAACACAACAACGTGCACACTAGAGGAATACACCTCGACAACCCAGTCCCTTGTTATTGACACCATGTAACATAAAGACTTGGAACCACTGCGTCATTTACTTGCATTCACTCCATCACAACAACAGGATGATTAGAGTTTTGATGGTCGTCAACACTCTTTTGCCTACAACTTAGAAGACTTTATGAGCAATCTGTTAAGTGCAGACCTTCAAACGTCAACATCAGCCTATGCTTATCTACAAAATACCTACTCATCTGGTGTCTCATCGTTTCATCAACATGAGGTTGACAATTCTTCTTCTAAGTACATTGACGATTTACACATTATTAGTCCCTGCCTCCACCAAACAAAAAATTAAATTTAGATGAGATAGTGCAACAAGATCAGCAAAATGTCGATGATGAATAACAACAAGTACACGACAATAGGGGCGACCCTGTTGAAACCCTCCAAGAAATTGACGAACACCATTGTGTAGGACTAGACACAAGCACTTAGAAGAATAATTGGTCCAATTATTCTGTAATTTGTTAAATTTAATTAAATTTATTCTCATTAGAATTGTCAGCTTTTTCAATTTATTGATTTGAATTAATTACCTTAATTATTTAGTAATATAATTAATTTTTTTATAATGTAAATTGAAATTAATAGCATTGTATCTTTTTTTATAATTACAAAGTATTTTTTTAACTATTAGATCACATTTAACACTTAAAATCAACAAATTAATTAATTTTTTCAACTTAATAGAACAAGCAATTTTTAATTTAAAAAAAAAAAACAGTTTAGAAATCGGATTTTGTAAATCCGAATTTCTAACTGGATTTTGAAAAAATAAAATAAAATAACAAACCAACGTAGAGAAATCGGGTTTTGAAACCCCAGGAATTTCAACCTCGTTCAAAACTGTGGCATTCAGGGTATTTTCTTTAAAACTGGCATTTGGGGGGGAAAATCTCCATTGTAGATGTCCTTAGGTCTCCCCTCACTGTCCGTGAGCCAGAAAATCTGTTTGAATGTACACGAAAAGTCTCGAAAGTAGAAATATATCAACTTCGCATTGTAACTACCTGAAAAAGAAGAAAGGAAACGAAACACGCAGAAGTCGATAAAGCTAGCATATAAGAACATTTTGCTTCGTTGCTTTGGAATCTTACCGACTTTAATCCACCACTTCCTCGTAACATCCTCCTTCCTTAAACCTGCAAAACTAAACAAAAGCACCGATTGATATTTCGCTCCACGTCGATTCCTACCCACCAAAAGCAGAAAGATATTATGCCACTATCTTTCTTTTCATAATGAAAAAATGAGTCATCTTCTTGAATGCTAAGAAACCTCTATCAATCAAACGTACGTAAACGTGTAACATTTTTAAATGTTGTTCCAATGTCCAAATCTATATATAGACAGATATATTGCAACTCTGTGTCATCAACCGGCAAATATCAAAGTCTAGTTCTTTCAACAATTTCTTTGGACTCCTCGACTAATTGTATGCATCAGTTATAGCTGTACTCTATTGGTCCAAAACATATTGTATTACAAATAGCTTCAATCTTTCAATTCATTGCTGTGTCCATATATACAACACTCTGTGTTTCTTCTCTTCTTTTTACTTTTACTTTGTTTCGGTAAGCTTTTCTTAAAGTTTATTCTCTTGATTAAGTTTGTTACTTTGTTCTTGAAACCATGTCAATGACCTTGCTCACAAACTTGAAGCGCATTGAGGTTCTACCCAATGCGCCAAACACTGTTAGTGCACCCAATAAAAGATGGCACTCGGCATTTGTGGCCATCTATTGTTCCCGAGCCATTATGTCACACTTCACTCGCAACAGCACAAACAAGACCAAAGCAAAAGCCTCGCCTACACCAACACCATCTTTCACCGTGGTTGATTTCAACTCACACCATTCCTTTGGTATTGAGCAAACAACCCTCACCGATATTGTCAAAGAAAAAGACCTTCGGAACCTTGATAAATTTGGTGGGGTTGAAGGGGTGGCAACAGCCCTAGAAACTCACCTTGAGTATGGTATCAAAGGTGATGATGCTGCTGCTGAAGACATCACACGTAGAAAAGAAGTGTTTGGTTCCAACACTTCCAACAAACCACCTTCAAAAGGGTTCTTCCACTTCGTGGTGGAAGCCTTTAAGGATGTCACTATTCTAATTCTTTTGGCTTGTGCTGCTCTTTCCCTTGGCTTTGGCATCAAGGAGCATGGCCTCAAAGAAGGTTGGTACGATGGTGGAAGCATTTTTGTTGCGGTGTTCATTGTCATTTCCTTGGCTTCAATAAGCAACTTCAGACAGAGCAGACAGTTTGACAAGTTGTCTCAAGTGAGCAATGACATACAAATTGATGTGGTGAGAAGTGGGAGGCGCCAACATGTGTCAATCTTTGAAATCGTGGTTGGTGATGTCATTTGCTTGAAGATTGGAGATCGAGTGCCAGCAGATGGGTTATTCATAGAAGGGCATTCACTAAAAGTGGATGAATCAAGCATGACAGGAGAGAGTGATCATGTTGAGATTAGTAGACAGCACCACCCTTTTTTGTTCTCTGGCACCAAGGTGGCTGATGGGTATGCCTAAGATGCTTGTTACCTCAGTTGGTATGAGCACAACATGGGGCCAAATGATGAGTTCAATAAGCAGGGATATGATGAGGAAACTCCTTTGCAAGAGAGGTTAAACAGGCTTACATCATCCATTGGGAAGGCTGGTTTGGCTGTGGCTTTTCTTGTCCTTGTTGTTTTGTTGGTTAGGTACTTCACAGGGAACACAAAGGATGAGAATGGGATTAGAGAGTTCAATAGAAGCAGGACCAAGTTTGATGATATAATGAATACTGTTGTGGGGATTGTTGCCGATGCCGTTACCATTGTTGTTGTTGCAATTCCTGAGGGTCTTCCATTGGCTGTGACTCTCACTCTAGCTTATTCAATGAAGAAAATGATGGCTGACCAAGCAATGGTGAGAAAGCTCTCTGCATGTGAGACAATGGGTTCTGCTACCACAATTTGTACTGACAAGACAGGAACTCTCACACTCAACGAGATGAAGGTGACCAAGTTCTGGCTTGGTCTGGAACCTGTGGCAGAAACTGGAAGTGCCTACTCAAAGGTTGCTCCATTTTTACTTCAACTGATCCAAGAAGGAGTGGCTCTCAACACAACTGGTAGTGTGCACAAGCCTAATAAACCAGGTTCTGAATTTGCTTTTTCAGGTAGTCCCACAGAAAAAGCAATCCTATCTTGGGCAGTCTTGGAATTGAACATGGACATGGAGCACTTGACAAGAAGTTGTTCCATCGTCCATGTTGAGACCTTCAATTCAAAGAAGAAAAGAAGTGGAGTTTTATTGAGAAGGAAGGCAGACAACACAGTTAGTGCACACTGGAAAGGAGCGGCTGAGATGGTACTAAAGATGTGTTCCAGGTACTATGATGCTTCTGGCATTGTGAAAGATCTTGACAATGATAGCATGTTGAAGTTTGAACACATTATTCAAGGTATGGCAGCTAGTAGTCTTCGTTGCATTACTTTTGCACATGTAGAAGTAGCTGAAGAAGAGCTTGGAGATGGAGAAGGCAACACAATGGTGAAAGTGAAAGACAATGGTTTAACCTTGTTAGGACTTGTGGGGATTAAGGATCCATGTCGTCCAGGGGTGAAGAATGCTGTGGAAGCTTGCCAACATGCTGGTGTGAATGTCAAAATGATCACAGGTGACAATGTTTTCACTGCAAAGGCTATAGCAACTGAATGCGGCATACTTTGGCCTACTCAGGACACAGATGGAGCAGTGGTTGAAGGAGAGGAATTTCGCAACTACACACCTGAAGAGAGATTGGAGAAGGTGGACAAGATCTGTGTGATGGCAAGATCTTCTCCTTTTGACAAACTTCTAATGGTTCAATGCCTAAAACAGAAAGGCCATGTAGTTGCTGTCACTGGAGATGGCACAAATGATGCACCAGCACTCAAAGAAGCCGATATTGGACTTTCAATGGGAATGCAAGGTACTGAAGTGGCTAAAGAGAGTTCAGATATTGTTATATTGGATGACAATTTTGCATCTGTAGTTACTGTTTTAAGGTGGGGAAGATGTGTTTACAACAACATCCAGAAGTTCATTCAGTTTCAATTGACAGTGAATGTGGCAGCACTTGCAATCAACTTTGTGGCAGCAGTGTCAGCTGGGGAAGTGCCACTAACAGCAGTGCAATTATTATGGGTGAACTTGATCATGGACACATTAGGTGCCTTGGCTCTTACAACAGAAAAGCCTACCATGGAGTTGATGGACAAACCACCAGTAGGTAGAACAAAACCCCTCATCACTAATGTCATGTGGAGGAATATATTGGCTCAAGCTTTGTACCAAATAGCAGTTTTGCTGACTCTTCAATTCAAAGGTGAGTCTATCTTCGGTGTGACATCTGGGGTAAATGACACATTGATTTTCAATACATTTGTTCTTTGTCAAGTGTTCAATGAGTTCAATGCAAGGAAGATGGAGAAAGGGAATGTCTTCAAAGGCATACACAGGAGCAAGTTGTTTTTGGGCATTATTGGCATAACAATAATACTTCAGGTAGTGATGGTTGAGTTTCTCAAGAAATTTGCTGATACTGAGAGGCTAAACTGGGGGCAATGGGCTATTTGCATCGGTCTAGCTACAATTTCCTGGCCAATTGGTTGGGTTGTGAAATTGATACCTGTCCCAGATAAACCATTGCTCAATATTTTGAGTATGAAGAAATGAAGACATAGCCATGTAGGATGGTGTCCTGTGTAATCATTCTTTTTGTGTTATACATATTTATACATATGGACATATTGTATCACGCATTCTTTACTTCTTTTCTCATATTTATTGTAATAGATATTGCAATGTAATAGAGTGAGAATTGATTTGATAATAAAATAACAGAAGAAAAGCGTTTTAGCCTTTATGCGCATAATTTCAAGGTAAGAACTAGGAATAGAGAACTATTGGGAGTTGGACCACTTCACCACTGTTTATATCAAATTCTTGAAGCTTCATTTTCATTTTGCTATAAATCATTAGCATCACAGACACACCACAACATTATATACACATTCTGTTTATGTCAATTTTGTTATATTCATAAAAAAGAAAAATCGTAGCCTTAACTACATTTCTTTAGGTTAGTAAATGATCATAAGCATTTTTAAAAACTTTCAAATTTGCACTGAATAAGTGGCACACAAATCACATGGCTAAAATTCATATATATATATATAATTTAGTCTCCTCATTGGTGCTCTAGTGACTTTCTCTACATGTATCCAAATCATCTTAATCAATTTTTCGCCATCTTTTTTTCAATTGGTGTCACACCAATAACATCTCTCAATATCCAATCATTTTGTATCATGTTCTTTTTGGTGTGGTCAGACACATTAATCTCAACATTCTCGTTTACACTACTTTTACTTTTATCTCTTATTATCATGTTAAAGTCCAACATTTACTACATAAAGTATAGATGTATACCAGTATTATTACCACCGAGTCTAGATGTATAACATTACAATAAAACTTTTTAGAACTTAAAAGGTACTTGCGGTTACAAAACTTGGTAAACCAAAAATTGGGGAAAAAAATTTGTTAGGTTTGAAAAACAGGAAAAGTTGTAAATTTCTTAGTGCTTATTTTATATTAGGCCTGTTTGAGATTTGAAATCATTAATGTTTTGCACTTTTGACCTCCGCATGAAGCATCTAGCCAAGCATAAAAAGGAATCTTCCTCAAAGCCAAAAGGGTACTTTTGTAAATAAAAATGTTCCAGTTCTACTATAAATTCTGGTACCACCACCTCACTTCATTTCACTGCAATTGCACCATTAATTCTATAACTTTAGAGATAGATTGAAGCAGGATGAGGCCAATGAGCAGTTCATCATCAGCCAGTGAGATTAGGAATGGGAAGTCTCCAATTCCTTACCTCTTTGGAGGCTTATCTCTATTGCTGATTATGATTTCTGTGGCATTGGTGATCCTTGTTTGCTCCAAAAGAAACCATGTTTCTCAGTCATCAGCTGAACGTCAAGACATGAAACAGGCAATACCCCATAACATAGAGACTGACTCTGAGCCCAAGATACTAGTGATCATGGCAGGGGATGACAAACCCACCTACCTGGGCAAACCAATCACTTCTTCAACTTGCTGCACCTGTGAAGAATCAAACACTTCATCAAGCTCAAGCAGTGAACAAAGTTAACCAATTGACTTGCTAGAATTAAACTACAAAATGTTACTACAGTGCTTCTTCCTTTTTATATTTCAGGGAATTTAGGTGGTGGAATATGTAAATTAATTGTGGGCTATGAGTCTTTATGGATTTTTGTTTCATAATGAAGGACCATGGCGTAGTTTGTTTGCTACTAACTGTACTTGGCCTTTATTTACCAGGTCCTTTCCATCTTTTTATTCTGTGTTTAGATTTAGTGCATGTTTCCACTATTAAGTTGCATGGATAGGAAGTGCCGGGTATGATAAAATTAATTTCTGTAAATTAAGACACAGGTAGGACATAATATATTATATGTAAATTTAAAAATATAAACATAAAGCAATTAAATCATAAAAGAAATATAATTCAGAATGTATCTAGACGCAAGGGATGTCATGAAGCCCTCTAAACAACAAAATGTATCTGGACGCAAGGCAAGAAAAATGATGTGGGGCATATCAATGATCAATAGAAGTGTCATCCGTGCTCTTCTGTTTAAACATTGACTTTTATATTATACTGTACGTTTGAGTTATTATTGTTAAATGAGAAGATGTTTTTCAGGAATTTAATTAGAATACACTGATAGAATAATGGTTTTTTATACTATCATCCAGTTATGAAGTACCAAATAATTAAAAATTACTGGCTTTTGTAATAATTATTATTATTTTTTTGATATAGACTACAAATATTTTCCACCGGAAGCAATCCTGCTTGAGCTGGGTAGGACTATCATAGCAAAGCTCTTCCTCTGAATATTTAACATAACTGTATATTCAGGACTCAAACTCAAAACCACTAGTTAAGTTATAACAAATGCACTCAGGTGATTTGTAATAATTATTTTAAGAGTTTGATTTTCATATATTTTCAATATGAAAATTTTTATATCAACTAATTAGAAATTATCTCCTTTTAAATAATTATTAAAAATGTTAACAATCTTAACATATACGAGAATTTATGATTGGATATAATCATAATGTAAAAAACCTTTCCACAATTAGTATATTCTAATTAAATTATTACTTTAAAAGTTATATTTAGAATAATTTCTAATTTGTTGACAATATAAATTTTTTTACATTAACAGTATATTAAAATTAAACATATTTTTTATTATGAATTTAATTGGAATATACTAATAATGTAAAGATTTGTTATATTATCATCCAATTATAGATTGTCATGTATGATAAAATTGTTAGCTTTTGTGATAATTACTTTTAAAAATCATATTTAGAGTGTTTATAATTGATTGATGGAGTAAAATTCTTCATACTAACAATGTATAAAAATTAAACTCTTTTATTATATCCTCTTTCTCTTTGTGATACATAAGTTTATTATTATTTATAATTATTTTTATTTTTATATTAAATTTTGGATAAGTCAAAATTGAGTGAGAAAGAATTTTTAACTCCACCCATTTTCCTGTAAAATTTTGAAACAAATAAGAAATGTTTATAGAAATCTATTTCCTCTCTTTTCTTCCGATTAAATATTATGTGACATTTTATTATGATAATAATAAAAATAGGTTCAATTATTTTTGGTTTCTGAAAATATGATTTTTTCGTTTTAGTTTTTATAAAAAAAAATTATTCATTTTTAATCGTTATATTTAATGGAAATAAAGTAATTAATTTTAGTTCCTCACTAAAAATTAAAAATACATAGTTTTGTAATTTTTAAAACTAAAATTAAATAAAATCCTTAGTGATTAAAACTAAAATTGTAATATTTTTAGAAATTAAAAGTATATTCAAGTATTATTAGTTGTATTGTAGTAGTTGTTTTGCTGGATACGTTCATATCTTTTTGGACGCACGACATCTCTTCATACACGGAAAAAGTGTAAGTGATATTTAATTTTTCCTTAACGCATTTGGCTTACATTCAATAATAAAATTTTATTTTACTTCAAAAAAGAATAATAATAAAACTTTATTTTCCTTAACGCGTGACACTTCAAAATGATTACATTATTGATGTCAGATAGATATTCGATAGTTGACACCTTTAACTAATTATGATTTATATTTTTTTATTATTTTTAAAACTTGATATCAATATAATTGAGCTGGCATAATAACTATACAAATAATAATATTTTATTGTATTTATTAAAATTGAATTCTCTAAAATAATATTTTCTCCTTAAAAAAACAAAGAATTATGATTGTTGATGAAAAAAATTAATAATTAATATTGCGATAAATTATACATACATTTTTTTTTTTTAGAATAGAGATATGCAATTAGAAATTGTTGCAGCCTTTTTTGCTGAAAATCGGTTGGCATATTACCTATTCTACGAACAATTAAGTGTGTTTGGTTTATAGTTGAACGTGAAAAAATGTTCCTTGAATGTGAATGATACAAAACGTTGCTTCCTGATTTTGAATTTTGTAAAATGTGAATTCTTGTTTATATTGATGCAAACCGGTTTCCAAACACATCCTAACATATTGAATATCACACAATTGAAACGTTAGTAACATTTCCAAGCAATCCTTCATAATGTATGAGAAAGGTGATGTGTTACGGTAAAATATACATGCATAATAGATTATGAGATTATCAAAATTTATTCTTATGATTTTTTATTAAGAATTATAATTCGTCATGTTTTTCTTTGAAGTGAATCTTCTATATATTTTAGAAGAAAGGATTTTATGTCTATAATAACTAGCGCTAATTTATTATTTTTAATATTTTAATTTAATATTTTTATTATGATAATATTTTATTACTTTCATACGTTATATCTTAGCCGTTTTGCATTTTATAATTTTTAAAATTTGTTGTATTTATTCATATTTCGTATTTATATTCATACGTTTTAAGACAAATATAAAAATAAAGTACAAAAATATTGAAAAAGGGAACAGGAAAAAAGGCAACATGTTTTACGAACTTCTTAAGTAATGAGATGCATCGGTGACGGTACGTTTTCCAAATAATAGCCCATTGACAAAAGAATCCTAAATGGTGTTAGAGTTCATTGATAAAGAGTCATAATATATCTTGAGGATATTCTTGGTGCTAGATGTTAATATATTACTACTTGGACTAAGTGGGTGGGTGCAACTATTTTTCAGTTAAGTGCGACGGTTCAAGTGTCACAATGGAAGTTCACTGTGCTTTTGTATCACAAAAAGAAAATTGGAAGTTCACTGTGCACAACTATTAAATAGTCGTTAGATATTATAATAAAAGACAAATGACTTGGATTAAGTACTTGACATATGTAGAAGAAGTTTTTTTTAGTGTGTCTTTGAGTAAGTGTTTATAAAATTGATTTCGTAAAATTGGTTTTAGTTAAAATTAATTTTGAAGTAAAGTGATTTATGTTTGAATGTTTTTATTTTAGTAACAAGTTAGTAAAATTTAGTATAACATTTTTTTTATCTAATACAAAATTACTTAAAGTTGTTTTAATTCAAACACAATTTTAATTTCAGAATCAATTTTTCTAATTTGATGCTAAATACATGAATATTTACTTAAAACCATGTTAGTTAATATTTGAACGTGATTTTAGATGATCTAACATGAATTTTGCAAGAATATGAAAATACAATATTTTGGTGAACGAGCTTTTTTTGGTAGAAAATCTCAATTCCACTAAAATGTAACCTTTTGATGGACTTCCCAGCCACCACCATTGTTTTAATTCTCTAACATCATATAACCTTCAACCATCATTGAGAAAATGTGCCAATTGCATTATTCAAATCTAACAAAGCATGCCCTTGTTGATCGTACTTCTTGAACAAGACAAGGTCTTGATCTTAGATGTTGATGTTGGCAACGAGTTAAGGAGCTCTCCTCTTTCAGTGACTGGTGGTCTAGGTCATCATAATAATGAAGGTGCACTTGACTTGTACCAGTTGAAGCCTCTCTTAACTGGCAATCTAACATTATACATAGTTGCTCTTGGACCAATTATAATCGCCCTTTACTTCCAAACAAGCATACTTCTTATTTGCTTAAGCTACTTCAATACTGGTTACATTGACTCGTTCCCTCACTTACTAGACCTCTTGGCTAGGGGTGATAAAAAAACATGCACCCGTGGATATCCATAGGTAAAACCCACTACGAATATTAAATAGATAGTTAAATGAATACGCGTTTATTAACGGGACGGGTAATAAGGTACCCACACTTTAAAATTATTTAAATAACCTTAA
Organism: Spatholobus suberectus; assembly: GCA_004329165.1. Taxonomy (NCBI): domain Eukaryota; kingdom Viridiplantae; phylum Streptophyta; class Magnoliopsida; order Fabales; family Fabaceae; genus Spatholobus; species Spatholobus suberectus. The sequence goes on from CM014736.1 coordinate 56,438,689, forward strand.
TTATATATAAAGCAAATTACTTTAATTTATTTTTAGTATAAATATATATTTCAAAATTATTTACTTTTAGTATAAATATATGTTATAAAATTCTTTGTTAGTATAAATATGTGTTTCAAGAATATTTATTTTTAGTTTTATTTTTATTTTTTTACTTTTTGTTTAAAATTTTACATTTTAACCAATATTCAGGAATACTTGTAGATATCCACTATAGAACACAGGAAAACACAAGAAGGGGGATTGAATTGTGTTTCAAAACTTCTTCGCAAATCTTTTTGAAAGACTATGATTCATCTTTTCTTAAGACGATGTAAGAAAGTTGTTTAAAAAAACTTTATAAGAAAACCTTTTATCAAAACGTTTAAAGGATATGGTCAAATACACATTGAAACACAATATCAATTAGATAAACAAGATAAAAGAAAAGAGATAAAAACACAAAGGTTTTTATACTGGTTCGTCTCAACCTTGTGATTATGTTCAATTTTTGACACACTACTAAGTTTCATTATAACTTATCCAAGTTATAGGTATTCTTTTGCACAAGCCTCTCCAAGCTCAACCTAAGTAGTATTTCACTTGTCTCTCTAAGCAATTAACCCAAGTAGTTAAGCCTTTTCAGGCTTCAACTAAGTTCACTTAGAAAATAGTAAGGGAAAAGCTCACCGACTAATCTTCGTCTTATCAGATAGATATACAAGGTAAAGTTCTAATCTAAGTTCTTAGTGACTTTGAAACACTATGTACAAGATATCTCAAGAAATATCATAGCAGGGATAGATTAAGAAAATTAAGATAGCATTCTAAGGCTTTAGCAATTTAGTTCTATGTCTTGTACATGTCTTTATAGGTATTTATAAAGCTATCCAAAAGTATTAGTTGAGGGATTTTCGAGAGCTTTGTTTGCCTGATCTTCCTTTGTGAAAAAAGTGTCCATTGGAACATTAAATACAACATTAAATGTCTTTCACCAACAAGTAACTCTTATAAGATAAAGCAACCTACTTATTTTTCTTTTCTCGTACCATATCTTGTTATAGTGAGAATGTTTGCTTTTTTGATCAGAGAAGTACACTATTGTGCTCCTTTTTGGTAAGCAACACGTCTTTTCGGCATAGTAGATATGTTGACATGCTTTAGTTTCTTTTTCGATAAAGTTGGTGCATAAAGTCCTGAAATAAGAATAGTCTAACATTATACAATATTTAAACATGAGTTTAGGGCGCATTATGGTTTGTCTGGTTATAAAACACTACTTTCGTCTATTTTATACTAAAGTGTATTTTTTTTCTTTGAAAAGCGTATATACTTTGTTCTTTAAAACACACAGTTTGTTTGGCATAATCAAAACAATTGGAGGCTATCATTCATCTTTTGTTCTAATACACACGAATATATATAAAATTTGTGGATACCCACTCAACGGGTACTCGTCTAAATATAGGCGAGTATGGGAGGACTATTATTTGTGCTCGTTCTATCCCGTTGACATCCCTACTCTAACGCAATGCCTTAGCTTTAGTTAAATGCTAAGACTTATAATAGGTTTTTTTGTGATGTTTATTTACAAAAAGGGTAAAATTTAAGGATAAATTTAGACAAATTTAAAATTTAGGGAGTCTATTTATAAATGGAATAAAATTTGAGATTGGATATCTTTTTCCTATAATTAAATCAAACATGAACGTAATTATAATTAATTAATGTCCATTTTATTTCGGTTTTTATTGTTAAGATTTCTTTTTAATTTTCGTCAAATTTTTTATAATAAAAATTAATCAATTTACACTAGTTTTATGTTTGTTTAAGTGCAAATAAAAAAAAAATTAACAATAAAAGAGTTATGATGAAAATATCAATTATTATTATTTATTTATTTAAGAAAAGAAATAAAAAAGAAAAAAATCTTCTTCATGCCAAAAAAAATCCTTGGCCTTTAGGGATGTAAATGAGTCAAGCCGAATCGAACACTTGAAGTTTAAACTTAGCTTGTGAAAAAAATGGTGGCTTAAGCTTGACTAATTTATTTAAACGAGCCTAACTACAAGCTTGAGCTTAACTTGTTTTAAAAAAATAAAGCTTGAGCTTGGCTTGTTTAGCTCATTTATAATTTAATTATTTTTATTTTTATGAATTTTCTTAACCTATTTTTTAAATTTATCAATTTAGTATTTGATAAATATTTTAATACTAGATGATAATCTACATATAGACATATGTGCTTAACATGCGGTATGGAAAATTCAATTTCAAACATTCTAGACTATTATATTTTCATAATTCAGTAAATAAAAAAATTTATAACTTCTTAACTACTACAAGTAAAAACTTTAAATTAATTTTAACACTCTTCACAAAGTTGTAAATATTTCTATAATGCATATATAAATAACAAAAGTTAGTAACATTTTCATCATAAATTCAAATAAATGAGCTATTTAGTTAAACAAACAAGCTTGATCGAGTATTTAACGAGTCAAGCTCGAATAGTTCATAAATAGCTCAGCTCATTTACATCTCTATTGACTTCCCAATTGGCATGAAATAGGATAAGGGGAAAAAAGTTTTCTCTTTCTCATTTTTGTAATTTCTTAAAAAATCAAATAAAATTTTGTAACATAAAAAATTAAAACAATATTTTTATTAAAATAAAATAAAAATATTAATTCATTTAATTCTTTATATTTTATTTACTTTCTTTTTATTTTACTCTAATCTAAACATAAAATTAAGATAGTACATACACACAAGTCATGATAAAAAAAAAAACACATAAATATATAACATATAATAAACAATAGATAATATAATAAAAAAGAAGAAAAATAAAAAGAATGTTTAATTATCTTTTTTGTTCCTATAGTTGTACAAATTTTATCTTTTGATCTTTCTAGTTAAAAATAATTCGTTTTGTGATTATTTTTTTTTACAAAATTAAGACACACTTGACGACAAAGATCAAACTAGTATGACAATATATGTATAGGAACTAAAAAAAATTATTAAAAAATAAAATTTACGCAATTATAAAAACTAAAAAGGTAATTAAACCTAAAAAAAAATAAAAAAAAAAGTGTGAGGAGGAAGAGAAATGAAAGGGTGGACGGTGGAGCTGGATCCACGTTTCACGCTGTCAACCACTCAACAATACAATCATAATCTAAGCTAAGGATTGTAATATTTTTTCTTATATTTTATTAATTTTATAAAAGTTGAAAATAAAATAGAGGGTGAAGATTTAGATTGCCTTCTCTCTCCAGAGGACATCCTGAGAGTATATGTATATCATAACCCTAGTGTTCACCCACATCGCTTTGCGTAGCCAGCCGTTAAACACTTCCACGCCACACCACACCACCGTTTCTGGATGCAGCAATACCTTAGCATAACAACTGAGGTTCTTTCTTTGACGCCTCTCTTCGTTAGATCTATTACTTGTTACTATCATTGTTTCGTTCCAATTTCCCTAATTTACTGTGGTGTTAGAGTTTTGCCTTTTGAATCGTATCATGTTTTGGTCTCCGTAGGGTTCATATTCAAAATCTGTACAAGGTTGGGACGATCTGAGTTTTTGTAGGTTTTATGTGTGTTTCTGCGGTATGGTAAATGACCTATGTGTTAGTTTGAAGGATTTTTTTTTTTCTTTTCCAATGGAGTACTGTTATTTACACAAAGTTCTCTCGCACTCCTCTCAATGTTCTCTATGGACCACTGGCTAACTATGGATCTGGATTCCCTGGAGCCATGGATCTGGATTCCGGGAACCGGATTCAGGGAAGTTGTGTTTTTCATGCATTCACATGATCGGTATATTTATAACAGTTGGATGAAGATCGGATGACTTCGATTTTGAATGTGTGCTTTAAATTTGATTTACCGAAATATTCACACGGTCAGTAGATCTATAACTGTCGGATGAAGATCGGATGACTTAGATCTTGGATGCGTGCTTTAAATCCAATTTACCGAAATATTCACACGGTCAGTAGATCTATAACTGTCCGATGAAGATTGGATGACTTAGATCTTGAATGTGTGCTTTAAATCTGATTTAGCGAAATAACATGTGAATCGTCTGATCTTCATCCTCATCTGACAATTCTAAATTGCTGGATGTGTGAATGACTGAAAAAATGAATGTAGGGAATCCAATGACTCATTTTATTTCAGTAAATTGGATTTCTTACATTCATTTTGTCAGGCAATCATCAATTTAGAACTGTTGGATGAGGATGAAGGTTGGAAGACTCATTTTATTTCGGTAAATTGAATTTAAAACACACATTAAAAATTTGAGTGGTCCGATCTTTACCCAATGGTTATAAATGTACTGACTATGACAATGTAAATGCGTGAAAAGTCAACTTCATTGAATCCGGTTCCCTAGAGTGACTGGTAGTTGCCAATAAAGTAAGTTGTAAAAGATAAAGAGCTTGATTTTTCACCTCTTTAATTTTTTTTAATTTTAGTAAAACTGTAATTTTGTCTTTCTTTTAATGAGTTTGCATTGAAAAGAGGAATGGGGGTGAGAAATCTTTGAAGTTCTAAGGTAATTTACTTTGAGTCTTATTGTTTTGGATTTTTTTTTTGCTGACTTTTGGTTAACCACGATGTTGTTATTGCACTTTATTTGATACTTATTTTTGAAGATAAATGAAGAAACAATACTTGTCTTAGATGGATGAGACTTATTCCTTTGTTTTTGTTGAGTCTTTTGACTTTGCAAAGGCATGGATGTGGTTTCATGATTGCATCCAGTACAGAGTACAGAGGGGAATGGGTTTGGTTGGACATGAGTATCACTTTGACTTATATATGCTAACACATTACAGGAGCCTATTATTTGGGCTGTATGATTACATTTGAAGTCTCCATTTTCATTGTGACTTGGCAGCTCAGAAACTTGTATGAACTTTGATCTGTTTGATCTCATATTAGACTAATTTGTAAATTCCAGTGAATAATTGTAAGGACAAGTATCAATAATGCATTGAAACATAGGAGTTTCTTCATTTCTTCAACTGTAGCATTTTGATTTTTGCAGGTGCAGCTTTAGTAATTCCTAATGGCTTAGCAGCAAATGATCAGAGCTGTTGCGTCTTCCTAACTCTTTTTCTATGGTGTGTTAAAAAATATGACTTTTTTTCTTAGCTTTCAAGGTGAGGGCACCCACAGGAACTTCACAAGCCATCTTCATGAAGCTTTGATGCAAAAGAAAGTTGAAACCTATGTAGACGACCAACTTGAAAGGGAGACAAAATACCACCAGCACTCATCAAAGCCATTGAGAATTCTCAAGTATTTGTTGTCATCTTCTCAGAGAACTATGCTTCCTTGAAGGGGTGTTTGGCTGAACTTAGCAAAATTGTGGAATGCAGATAAAGGCTGAGGACATATTCTTCCTTGGAACTTATGCAAAATTTTGGGATGAATCTATGTTGTAGAACACTGGTATCACAATCCATCCTTGGTCCTTTTTTTTTTTTTACTTCCCTAAAATAAGACCAGGACTGATGGTGATACTAATGTTCTACTACATAGATCCATCCCATTGGAGGAAGCAAATTGGGAGCTACTAGCTAGTCTTTGCAAAACATGAGGAAGAACAGCTGCTACAAATGGAAAGTTGTTCTCACTGAAGTAGCCAACTTAGCTATAAGTTGAAACCTATGTAGACTACCAACTTGAAAAGAGAGATGGAATCTCACCAGCACTCGTCAAAGCCATTGAAAATTTTGATGTATCTATTATCATCTGAGATGGATCTATGTTGTAGAACACTGGTATCACAATCTGTCCTTGATCTATTTTCTTGTTTACTACACCAAAATAAGACTAAGGACCGATTGTGATACCAGTGTTTTACTACATAAATCCATCCCATGTGAAGAAACAGATTGGGAGCTACTAGCAAGCCTTTGCAAAACATGAGGAAGAACAGTTGCCACAAATGGAAAGCTGTTATCACTGAAGTAGCCAACATAGCTATAAGTTGAAACCTATATAGACTACTTGCTTGAAAAGGGAGATCAAATCTCACCAGCACTCGTCAAAGCCATTGAAAATTCTGATGTAGCTAATGTCGTCTTCTCATCTATAACTTTACATCTTGTGAAGAGCTTGCAAGGACTATTTACTGTTCATTCAACGGTGCAATTACCGGAATGTCCTTCCCCTTTTAATATTATATTTTATTTTGTTAATTTTTAAGTGATAGTTGTAGTGGACTTATTTTTGCCGTTTCCAATCATTCATGTCTTGTTTTCTTTGGCCCATAGTAGGCAGCCCATAGATTTCAAAGGAGATCAACCATGCAACTGATTTAAAGAATTTGGGATGGATATTCCTCGAATCTTTTAGCAGCTTTATTGGGAAAGAACAACCATCCATTGTCAGTAATCTGATTTAGTGTGAGATGAAGGACTATGAACACTGAAAGTTAAAGCATTGCCTCCTTATAGCATTACACTGGCATCTTATTTTGATATTCAACAGAGAAACCTAGATGCTGGGTATAGGGAAAGCCATAGAAGAAATTTCATCGAGGCTGTTGGGGTTGTAAAGCTGAAATGTGAAGCTGAATTTGTCAGTTTTGAGGTGTCAGATTCAGTGTAAGATTGAAGTACTACTATCATGTCAGGTTCAGTATATCTGATTCCCAATTTAATGGTTAATTGCTTGATTTTGTTGGGTTAATTTTTGAGTTCCAATTTGAAGCAGGGCATGTTATTTGGTTTTGCTCCAATTTTAATTAAATGGCTGGTGTTGCTAGCAAAAGGAAAACATTTAATGCATGGTTGTACCTTAGTCACGAATCTGATGCATGTAGATTTAAGGTATCTGGTCCTCAATCGTCAGTGTATAAATCGTTGAGATGTCACTGTCACTGAAAGGATTTTGAAATTTGAATGTTGGAGGCAAAATATTCTCATGACAAGTATGTGACTCCATGTCTATAAAAGGTGTAGTTGTGGTGGAAATGTCAATGTGCCAGTTCTGTTCTTTTGTGCTTTTCACTGAGTATTGGTTATCTAAATTGTCTTGTGGGTACGAGTTGTAATTGCCTGCAGTTCTTCAATTCGTGGATTTTCTTTAACTTGTTGCTTTCTGATATTACATTTTGGAATATCTTCTGATGTTATGCTCATGGTTTTGTCTATCAAATTGTTATCAAAATGTTGAAAAGAAAGTTGTTGGGAAGAATACACAAATTTAAGAGAAGTTAAGGAACTGTGTTTCTTCTGCAGACCCTTCTGCATTGCCTAAGCAGAAAAATATTGTGGAGAGCCTTTGATAATTGATGACATGTTTGATATAGTAGAAGTATCTTTCTTCACCACTTAACATATGCACAGCTTAAGACTCTTGTTAAGTGACTTTGCTTTTATTTATTTTGCAGTTTGCTGGTATTCTGTTAGACATGCAGAATCTAAAAGTATCTGCATCAATAGCAATGACAACATTGCTTGGTGTGATATGCTTAGCCGGATACGCAGCTGGATCTATTTTTAGCTTCATTTCTAATCCTGCTGATAATATTTTATCTTCTCTTAATGACAGAAAAGGCTGATAGTCTTGTGTTGGTATTTGTTTCTTTTCAATTTAGTTTATGATATTTCCTTGAGAGATAGGAGAGGTCAAACTAAATGTGCTTCACTTCTGTGCGCAGGCAATTGGAAATATTCGGTTAGCCAATCTATTTCCTATTAAAATATGCAATGGTTTTTTTTGACACCAAACCTTTAGGTGGACTGTTGCCACTAGATTTTGTTCACAGAATTGGCATACAATTGTCGTGGTGGATTACTGTGGTATGAGGAAGATGGCCTAGAAGGTCCTTTTTTATTTTTTATGTATTGTGATATCATAGCAAGAGATGTTAGCTCTGGAATCTTACATGGATTATTGGATATATATAAATCCAAATTCAGGTTTTCAAAATCTAAAATCCAAGAATTAGAGTGTACTCTCCAAGTTGCTAGAGGCATAAGAAGGACGTGAAATGGATTCCGTATTGCCAAAATTGCATTAGACTTTTACGGTCATTATGCATAGCAGAAAATGTCATGAATTGGGGGTTTAGAGCAGGCAGTTGCTCACTTTTGTGAGCTATTTTGAAATTTCTTTTATAATGATATATAAGATTCAAAAGTTACCGTTTCAATATGAAAGTTAAACCTCTTCTGTATCTATAGTCATTGAAATAGAAATTTCTGCTACCGAAGGAGCAAAATTAACTCCCTCTACCTGCAAAAATTAAGAAGAAAAATAAGTTACAACTCAAATTAATCTGATGCATTTTTGGAAACAGGTGGAGAAATCCAATAACCGAATGATGTTATGAAAAATGAAATGTTATTTCCATAGTACGGGTGAAAATGGAAAACTAGAGTGCCAAAAGACAACCCAATTTATTTTGCTATTAGAAACAGGCAAAACAAAACCATGGTTATGTCAATCTTAAAATTTTGCAAAGTATAAACTCAATGGACCAATAACCAAATTTCTAGTAAAAAATGAACTTTTTTTTTTTTAAATTCAAATGATGAGTCAATAATATTATTTTTTCTTAAAAACAAACGTTTCCTTACCGGAAAGTTGATAGAATATGCTTAATATCTAGATTTGAAATTACTGGTTATATGTCCAGTATTGACTATAATTTACAGTAACATTAAGTAGGTAGCACAAGACTTGCTCTCACTCTATATATAAAAATGCTCGACAGCTGCGTAATGAATTTATGGATAGATCCAACTGTCAAGTATCAACCATATGTATACCATTTTTTTATAGCAGAAGATTATAAACAAAAGTAGTACCATTTTTTATTCAATTTTCAGATTGGGATTTGTTAATAAAGTATTGAATTATCTTTATTCTTTTATTTTGGGTTAGTTTGACAATGGGTAGGGTTTTGGCAGGGTATTATAGTACATATTTTCATATTTGTGTTTAAAAAAAATATTCGTATCTAGCCTCATATCTGCATGGATAGTAATTTTAATCCTCATTCTCGAATTTGTTGGATACTTTTATATTTATATTTGTACCTGCAGCTTTCATTTTACTTATGTGTCAAGTCAATAAATTAATAAAAAAATAGTAATTAGAAAAATTTCTATAATTAAATTAAAAATTCATTCTTAAATGATTTAAACATAATCTTAAATTATCTAAATTTTTTCTTAAATAATCTAAATATAACATTAAAAGTATCCAAACATAGTCTTGCATCATTCAAAGATAAAGTCATAATAAAACATTAGAAACATAGATATCTAAGAGTGCAGCAAGCAATAGGGGGGAGATAAATTGATGACGTAGAGAATAGAGGCAAGCGACATGCATCAAACGTAAAAAATAGAGGTATAGCGCAACAAATGCAAAGAATGGAGAAAAAGAGCATTTTATTTTTTTGGGTTTTGTAACTTCAGTTGTTATATTTTATTAATTAAATTAATAAATTAATGTAGAATAAAATTATAATTATATATATGAAATATTATAATTAAATATTTATATATATTAAGATGGGCGGGTATGGGGCGAGTATGGGATGGGGTGGGTATTATAGTATTCATACTTGCACTCATTTCTGTTAAATTTTGTAGGTAATTACCCGTCTTTGGACCCATCTCCATTAAGTAGGTAATTCTCCTTCTCATTGCAGATATTTTTTGTGAATACCTATAAGGTCTGGGTACAATTGTCATCCCTAGTTAGTTCTCTTCTTACAGCTATGACTCAAGGAAGTTGATGATTTTTAGCAATCAAATTGCAAACCTCAAGAAAGAAAACCTATGGTGAAATTTCAGACCTTCTTATCTCTTTGTAGTATCCAAGTGCATGATCTGACTAAACATACATTATTAAATTATCTACTTATCTTTGATTGTGCACTGGTTTTTTAGCATTCATCATCATCAAGAAGATATTTTTTAGATGCTACTGATTTCTAACACCATCATTGCATTTGAATATTTCAATCTTAATATTTTATAGATAGAATATACCTAAATTACATCTGGGATCAAAACGTCCACTCTGTTGGCAAAAATATTCTTAGTATCTTCTTGATGCTGTGCCAAAGGTTCGTTGACAAAATCAGCAAATAGCTCATCCATTGATTTTCCCCAACTCTTTCTGTATGGTGCCATAGACCTTGCATATATAAACTAAATATAGAAGTCTAGTAGTGGGTGATTAGTGACTCTTAAGAAATAAATTGAAATTCTCAAGTAGATTAGCAAATGATGGCCCTCTTTCTTGTTCATGGACTGTTAAGTCCAGACTAACAGGTTCCATTTTCAACAGCAAAGTGAGAATTTCACAGGCAACAAAGGTACAAAAAATTCTTATACTAGCTGCTTAATGAACAAAAATCATCTACAATGCTCAAAAAACGAGGGAATTTTTTTATTATAACCACATAATGTAAATTGTTTCCTAAAACCTTTTTTTTCTTCTATAATATAAACTAAAAATGTTTTTTTTTTTTTAAATAAAAGAGTAAATTACACCGACACTTCTTGAAGTTCTTGAGATTGCATATAACCTCCTGGTTTTTTAACAATTATAACAATCTTTATTATAGGATACACGATGTAATGTTTTTCAAATTAAGAGGTGTCAGTGTAATGTTTTTTTAAACAATTAAGAAGAATTAGTGTAGGAGTAAAAAATAAGAGATATCGAGAAAAATTTGATGAAATATCAGATAGTGTTAGTGTAATTTATTCAAAATAAAAACATTTGAAGAAAAACTTCCTCCAAGGGTTGAGGAGGAAGAGTCCTGTAACTACTTCAAAAGACGTATATAAGCAGCAGAAAGCACATCTGCATGTGTTGATGTTAACCTGTAAGCCTTCCATCTCTATTATCAAATTTAGAACATGCTTCTCCCACAATGCAGCTTGTCTAGATATGCTACTCCATTTCTCTCGTTGTTGTACACCCTATAGAGATAAATTCAAGAGAGTAACAGTTCAAAAGACTTATTTATTTAAAAAGAAAAAAGGAAAAAATCTGCAGTAACCAACAAAACTAGTAATCGGAGTAGTGCAATACTAGTAATTGGTAATCACATCGAACAAAACAAAACAACTCTGAGATTCTTAAATATCTCAATTTAAACAACACTTAGCTCAAATTTATTGAAATGAATATTTCCAGTGTTAAATTAGATATACAAACATTAATAGTACTTCACCTAATAACTTAAGCTTTTGAGTTAGTTGGTCCATGAAATGGTATTAGAACTTATACGACCAAGTGTTCAAGAGTTGTGCTTCAGCACATGGTGAAGATAGACATTATCCACAGTATGCTAGGGATGTTATAAAGTCACATTCATGAGCCTTTACCCAGTTGCTTATGCTTTTAGGAGAGTTGGTGATTGATAAGGCATCAGAGCTTCTATGGCCAAGTGATCAAGAGTTTGATCTATGCCACCCCGTTCTTCTAAATAAAGAAGTCGAATTTCAACATAAGTTAGGGTTGACTTATGCATTGTCCATGCTTTAAACCCAAAGGACCTTCATCTAAGGGACTTTTGTGTGAGGGGAAACCATTGGTGAGGGTTCACCTATTAGTTTAAGTTTTTAGGAGGGTTGATCCTTGACATCCAAGGACCATTTAAGAAGGCATTTAGTACATTGCATCAACATTTTAACATCTGTATTAATATACTCCAATATATTGGATTCCACCAAACTATTCTACATGATTTTTAAATTTTAATCTACATCCACAAAAGTCTGGTATACTATATTTTCATCTCAAAATACCAGCACCAGCCACCTCTTAATAGTTAGACCCATATTGGAGTTAGTTGGAGGCTTAATAATGAAAATGAAGGAGACTAGGAACAACTTCTCGCTTTGAAAAGGAGGACTTCACCATAAATGATAATCTTCTTGGGATTACTTCATCAGTATGAAACTTCACCCACTCCTTGATTGTAAGCTCTTTATTTGTTGCTTTTTTCTTAAATGAAATTAGTCCTTCAATTGTAGAAATTATCTGTTGGAAATACTCTTGGATTCTTGAAAATTACGCCTTGAATGTTGCTGTTGAATGAAGACAATCTAAACCATAAAGCCATAAAACATAACCATGAGAAAGGAATGAGAAGAGAAGAGAGGAAAGGAAAGAGCAGAGCAATTTCGTATCTGCTATATTACCACTGTATTCTGCATACTTCCATACATATTTTAGTGAATTACAACTGAAATAGAGCCATACATTATACCCATACTTGCTGTCAACAAAAAGGACATTTACCCACTCTATTAGGTGGACAGTTTTCCGAAAAAACAGACCAAACATACTTACTATGCAGAACATTAATAACACTGTGCTGTAGTAACATGTTGAGCAGGTTTTCTTTTGAAACATTTGTGTAGAATATTGGTGGGAAATGAGTTGAGCACTAGCTTTTTGGGGGAGTCAAAGCAATACTCAGAATTGTTTGGAAATAAAAAGGAACAATATTATGTTATTTATTCTACAGTATCCTATCCTTGGACATAGTAGATGAGTGATATCAAGCTCTGATGGTAATGGATTGATGATTCATACTTAGATGTAAAAGTGCAGTCATATGTTGCTAATGACTTTTACCTTTGTAGCTATTTTTTAAAATAAATTTATTGTAATGGAAACAAACGTGTTAAGAGTCCTCTAGCTGTTAGAGCGGTTATTTATTTGATAGAATTTACTTTCGTTTTTATTCAATGTGTTACATTCATAATTAAGGTGTGCCTCCTGCCTTAACTACTAAGGGTCTATTTGGATACATGCTAGAAGAGCTTTTGATAGCTTATCTACCAGCATAAGTTCTTTGTTACTTAGAGGAAGTGTTTGGATGCATAACCTTTATTAGCTTTTGACTTTTTCAGAAGTTCTTAGAGAGCTTTCAGAGAAATTAAATTTCAAAGACTTTTGTCACGTACAGAGTTTATAAAGAAGCTAAGTATGGATCATCCAGACACCAAATTAGCTTATCTAAAAGCTCTTCTCCGACAAGCTCTTCTAGATAAGCTTATCCAAACAGGTCCTAAGTTGAATATTGAAAGTTAATGCGCAATGTGTTTGATGGCTTATTGATTCAAATATAACAAGACTTAAAAGTTCTAACGGATGCATCATTTTTGCTTCACACGCAACAACTTCAAGGGAAGAACAATGAATTATCACAGTACTGCATTATAGAAAAGAAAGACTCTTCTATCAAATTTTGTTTAAGCAACATCAAATTTTGTTTAAGCAACACTTCGCTAATCACTATGTCCAAGTTCATGTATGAACGACCACCCAGCTTGGTGTACTCCTCTGCCTTCTTCCTCAACTCCATGACCTTTTGCCTCATCGTCTTTGCTTTCTTTCCCACCATCAATTCATTGATCACTTTCTCCATCTCCTCTCTCTTCACATTGGTATCAATTTCAATCCCAATGCCCCATTCATTGCAAATATATCTGCAGTTTGTTGGCCGATCAGCTACAATGGGCCAACACAACATTGGCACACCGGCACAAATGCTTTCAATTGTTGAGTTCCATCCATAATAAGTCAAGAATCCACCAACTGAAGGGTGGTTCAACACTTGCTCTTGTGGACACCAGCTTCCTATTAGGCCTTCATCTGAAGTTTCCTTGACAAAATCACTGAGCCACTAATGACAAGGTCAGGCTAATGATCCACAAAAAGGGTCTCATGCTGTTGGCCAAACCCCAAGCAAACTCGAAAAGTTGCTCTGGAGACATAACCGTCGTGTTACCAAAATTCACATAAACAACAGATTCTGGTTCCTTGGATTCAAGCCATTTGAGAAACTCAGTATCTTCCTTCCACAGGTTGGAACCTAAAGATGCCAAGTGGTTTTGTGGACTTTGATTTAAAAAAGAAAGGAAAGGGCCAACGCGGTAAACATGAGGGAGTATAGAGGAGAGAGCATTCATTACATCACTCTTTAGTTCATTAAAAGTATTAAAAACGACAGCAGAGGTTCTGTGAATTTTTTCTGCCACTTCAATATAAAGTCATTTGGATCTGTTGTCCTTACAAAGCCAGGCATGTCCTTCAGTCCAAAGTTTTTCATACCTGGAATCCAGTCTACTTTTGTGTCCAAATACCCATCTGTCAGGTAGCTCTCGTCTGCATTATAGTCGGTGCTAGCAAAGCACACACTAAGCAAACAATTTAAAAGTGGCTGAAAATGAAGAGCAAATTGATGAAGACAAAATATGTTTAACATAATATATATATCCATAATCACATGAAGAGGTTTATGGGTATTCATCAATATATTTAATCTAATATATACGGTAATAATCAAATCGAAAAATTGATAACCGGACAAATTAAAAATAAAAAAATTGAAAATAAAAAACTAATAAAATGAGTTTTTTCATTGGATTAGATCAATTTTTAATTCTTATATTGAGAATCGATCCGATCCAATAACAAGCACCCTATATGCATGTATGAAGAAGCTATCATTTTCTAAATTACAATTAACGAATGTTTGATTGTGGGTGTGCAAACAATATCAAGATGGTCCATTATATCTAGGTGGGGATTCACCGTTATATCCAATTATTGTGAAAATTGGTGGGAGCGAATCGAATATAAAGCTCAGTGTTTCATACACACTTTAAAGACTTATATTTTTGGTTAAATTATTAATTTGGTTCCTTAATTTATTTAGTTTGTTTAATTAGGTCTCTTTATTATTAAAAAATTTAATTGAGTCATAATTTTTAAAAAGTTCAATTAAATCTCATAATAAAAAGCTTCTTGCTTTTCCTCCAAGGAGAGGTCTCCGCCAAGGGGATCCTTTGTCTCCTTATTTGTTTCTTTTTTGTATGGAAAAACTTGCCCTTCTGATCCATGAGAAAGTGGTAGAGGGTAGTTAGTATTCCAAGAATGGACCGAAAAAATCTCATCTATTTTTTTTGCTGGTGATTGTCTTTTGTTTACAAAAGCAACTGGTAAGCAAGCGAGATTGGTGAAGGATGTGCGTCAAACATTCTGTCTTGCATCAGGACTTGAAGTCAATGTCCATAAATCTAAACTTCATGCTTCCAAGAATGTTAATCACAGGAAACTCCAAAAGTTTGCCTCCATTGTAGAGTTCCATCATACAAACTCCCCCGGCAAATACTTGGGCTTTCTCTTGACTGGTCGTGTTACAAAATCTAACTTCTCCTTTATTTTTGAGCGCATTGGTGGGAGAATTGCGGGCTGAAAAAGCAAACTCCTTAATCGTGTAGGTCGTATCACACTTGCGAATTCTGTGTTATCTACAATGGTTAGGTGGTATCCTCCACATTCAAATTTTGTTAAGGTTAATAATGGTTCTAAATTACGGTTGCAGTTGCAGTTGCGGGCATTGCGATTGCAGGCATTGTGGCTATTATGATGCGGATTATGACTGTTACGGAGAGAAATCATTATATGTTTACACTTTACCTTTTTCTCTGTCCCCACCACCTTACCTTTCTCCCTATTGGCCTACTCCTATCACCTCACCCTTTTTTTTTTGTCTTAAATGCATCACACAGCCTACTAGTACTTAAACCAGCTACCATCAAATGCCTCCCTCCCTTTTCTAACATTCCACACGATTATACCCCTTAAAATAGAAGATTTAAGTCTAAATCTTTGTTCATTTTTTTACAAAAAAATGGAACAAGATGGTGTTACAGCTCTGTTGCGGTTGCATTGCAATAATTCTTATGATTTTAGTTTACACCGTAATTGCGGGCCGTTGCAGTTGCGGGTAGTTCCGCAACTGCAATGTTGCCAACATGTGTTGCGGTTCGCAATTTAGAACCATACTGCAGGAGTTCTTGTGGTGATCTCGGGAAGTCTGGTTACGGTGGTTTGGTTCGTGATTCTGCCGGTCAATGGATATCCGGTTATTCTGGGAATTGTGGCCTTACTACAAATGTCAGTGCTGAACTTTTTACAATATTTCACGGTCTCAAGATAGTCCGTGCTACTGGTTATACTCACGTTCTGTGTGAATCAGACTCTACTACAGCTTTGAGTTTGATTTAAAATGGAGCTTTTGCTTGCCATCCATATGCTTCTCTAGTTAATGCTATTCGATCCTTTATGTCTCACCCATGGGAGCTGAAATTTCAAGACATTTTGTGGGAAAGGAACTCCTGTGCAGATTGGTTCGCAAAGTTTGGTGCTAATTCACAAGATCACTTTAGATTTTGGGATTCTTGTCCATCCCAATTAGTTCTTTAATCTTTAGGTGTTTCTTTTTGTAGGCTGTAGCTTGTTTTATCTTTCATACTCATAAAAATAAAATACAGAAGTAAGGTTCCATACATTTCAAAAACATTCTAATGTTATCATTTTTGTTTAAAATAACGTCATTTTTTATTATATTTTTCACATCATTTAGTGCAAAATTAGATAAAAATGACATTATTTTAGATGAAAAAAATAATATTAAAGTATTTTTGAAAATTATGAGACTTAATTAAATTTTTTTTAAAATTATGAAACCTAATTGAATATTTTAATAATAAAAAGACCCAATTAAATAAAATAAATAAATTAAGAAACTAAATTAGTAATTTAGCCTATATTTTTTTTTCCTTCTTCTTTATTACAACACCATTCACCACTAATATATTTCAATATTCTATTAGGCCTCGCAAAGGCCCATAGGACTCTAGTATATAGCTAATTTATAGTCACGCTCTACAGATGAATTCGAGATCGAATTCATCTTTCATCACGTTTTCTTCGGTGTAAGTTTATCCTCTTTTATTACTATTATAATAATCAACATGACAATTTCTAGGCTTGCACTTCAAGTTCTATAGATTATAAATAAATCTTTTCTATATATAAATTAGAATAACTATTTTGTACGAGAGTATTTTTAGTTACTATTTTTAATAAAAGTATTTTTAGCTATCATTCTTCAACAACAGTGTTTTTAGGATTTTTTTAACCTCTTATCTCTTTTAATATATTATTTTTAATATTTTAGTTCTAAATTGAATTTTAATATTTTTTAAAAGAAATTATCAATAATTAAAAATTAATATTATATTACAATGATTGTTTTTTATAAATTTAAAATATAATTTATATGTTCAAAATATTTATTTATTACAAATTTTAATTACAATATAATTTATATATTTAGAAGTATTTATTTATTATAAATTTAAATTATATGAAATAATTATTTATTCTATGCAATACACAGATTCAAATATTAGTAGATTTATAAAATCATTACCTGTTATTTTTTTTTTTTACTAAAGCATTTAATTTCTTATAAAATGACAAATTGGTTAGCATATACTGTATCTATTTATTACCAATAATTTTATAATGATGAATCAAACTTCGTTATATATTTTTAAAATTATTTGTCAAATATAATTTATGATTTAAATAAAAAATGTTATTTTTATTATAATATTGATACTTTAAGATTTTCAACTTATTTTATATTACATTAAAAAACATACATTTTTTAAATATTATTATAAACCAATTTAAATACTGAACAATATTTTATAAAAATTATGAATATAACTAAATCTACTTGCAGTAAGCTTATAAAATACCACGTGTGTCTATGATAGAATCTCTCGTGCCAGGGAATTATTCTCAAATCGTATAAACTAAAAAGGCACCATGAACTGGGACAATTTTGCATCTAGGCAAAATACTACGCAGAATAGGCAAAGAAACAACAAAATAGTTTATAAAACCAAAGTCAACCAATTAAGATGGACAAAAAGTGAAATTGAAGTTCACCTTATTGCAATTATGTAAGCTGAACTCAGCACACAGTCCTGAGCAGAAAACATTACATTTATTAAGAGTAGTGATGAGTTTGTATAACAGTAATCTAATTCCTTGACTGTTTGGCAAGCTTGAACCACTCAGTGTGGAAAGATCCCTCCATGTCAATCCTCTCATATGTGTGAGCACCAAAGTAGTCTCTCTGAGCTTGAACCAAATTAGCTGGCACCCTTTCCCTTCTGTATGTGTCAAAATAGGCAAGACTAGCAGCCATTCCTGGGATGCTAATGCCATAGTTGATAGCAAGGCACACAACTCTCCTCCATCCAGATTGTCTATCCACTATTTCCTTGGCAAATTCTGGATCCACAAGAAGGTTTGCAAGGTTAGGATTTCTATCATATGCTTTCTTGATTCTGTCCAAAAATATTGCTCTTATGATGCAACCCCCTTTCCAAATCCTTGCAAGTTCCCCCAACTTCAAGTCCCAACCTTTTTCAATACTCTTTGCCCTGATCAGATTCATTCCTTGTGCATAACTACAGATCTTTGCAGCATAAAGAGCCTTCCTAACATCATCAATCAGCTTCTTCTTGTCAACAGGTTGGTCACTCAAGATTTCATCAAAGCCACTTGACTTAAACACCTTTGCAGCTTCAACTCTTTCCTCTTTCAATCCACTAAGGAACCTTGCATCCAAAGAGGCCTCTATTGTGGGAGCAGCAATTGATAACTCAGCAGCTTGTTGCACAGTCCATTTGCCAGTACCCTTCATGCCAGTTTTGTCCAAAACCTTGTCAACCAAATGCCCTTCTCCTTTGTCATCCTTGATTCCAAATATGTCTGCAGTGATCTCAATGAGGAAACTCAGGAGTTCCCCTTTGTTCCATTCTGAGAACACACTTTGTAGCTCCTCATTTGACAACTTCCCAACTGACTTTAGCACATCATAGGCCTCAGCAATGAGTTGCATGTCACCATATTCAATTCCATTGTGGATCATTTTCACAAAATTGCCTGATCCACCTTTGCCAATGTAAGTCACACATGGACCACTACCAGGGACTTGTGCTGCCACCTTGAGCAGAATGTCTTCTATGTACTTGTAGGCCTCAAATGAACCACCAGGCATCAAAGAGGGGCCATGTCTTGCACCTTCTTCACCACCTGAAACTCCCATCCCAAGGTAGAGCAGACCCAATTCAGACATAGCTTTCTCTCTTCTCTCAGTGTTCTCATACCACTCATTGCCACCATCAATGATGCAATCACCCTTTTCCAAGTATTTAGAGAGGGTCTTGATGGTCTGGTCAACAGGTGCACCAGCCTTGACAAGCATTATTATGACCCTTGGTTTTTGAATGGATTGGACAAAGGATTCAGGGTCATGGTAACCATACACAGGAAGGTTTCCTTCTTGTTTTGCTCTTTCCACAGTCTCATCAACCTTGGATGTGGTCCGGTTGTAAACAGAAATGGGAAAGCCCTTCTCAGCAATGTTGAGAGCAAGGTTTTGGCCCATCACAGCTAGGCCAGCAAGGCCTATTCTTGTGAGGTTTGTAGGTTGCGCCATTGTTAATTTCCTGTTCAATGTTGGAAAATTCACATGAGGAAAAAGTATAAAGGTAAAAAACTAAGCATCAAAACGTGAACTTCTAATTTCTAAAGAAAAACAAAAGGTGTAAACTACAATCAATGAGGACAATTAGAACATGATTGGAGCCACCTACTGGCCATGAATAAGAACCTCTAAAAAGTACATTAGGAAGTATAATAAACTAGATCATATTCCAAGAATAAAGAGAGAGGGAGAAAAGGTGTCTCCTAATTCTAAGATTCAGATATAGAAAAAAGGTATTATGGTTGATTACTATACTTCTCCCTCAGAAAGTGAGATTTCAAAAACACAAGAGTACCTCAACCTTAAAAGGTTCGTGGAGTGCCTGATCAATATTTACTCATCCAAAAGGTATTATTAGTATTTACTTATCAGTATATAGTTTTCTAGATTTGCACAGATCAAGCAAGAGCCATAGCTTTAAAGACAGCCAAAATGCCAAAATACAAAGATCCAATATGCAAATTGCAATCAAACACAATTATCTTCTCCTACAATTCCATTAATTTGTTTCATTTTTTAATATTACTATATAGTAGAATCTAACAAATCATAACAAGCAGAGCTGCATCTACAGCATGCAAACCAGTATTGCAAATACCATTGCCCAACAAACTGATCCCATAATTAAAGGTATTAAATTAACCGGTAAGAAATTAGAGCACAAACCCAGATCAGCAACAACATTCACTATCTTATTGATTTCCCAGAAAATCACAACAGAAACAAAAATGCAAGTAGAGATTCTGAGCAAGCAAAATAAGTTCATTGATCATATGTACCACTAATCCAACACTCACGTTGGTGCATCAAGAAAAGGCAAAACAAGAGGCTAGCTTAAAGGCAAACCTGGTCTTTGAATGGAATTGAAGAAAATTGAGACCTGGGTATCCCAGAGACTATAGTAAGCATAAAATGAGCAAGTACAAAAGTATTATACACAAGTACACTGTAGACTAAGTTGGAATTGCAAGCATACTGTTGCACACCAACTACAACTACCAACCTTTTCGGACAAAGGAAAGAAGCACTTTATTATGATGTAAATGTGTCAAATTTGTCCAACTAACAACTTGGGTAGGTGAGACGCTCAAAGGAATTAAGGCCATTGATTCCACTGTCACGGCTAGTGCAGGCTCACGTGTGATCTCGCGGGTCTTTTTTTCCTAAGCATTTATTGGTTGGAAAAGATTATCAACTACGTATAGAAATGCGGGTTACACAGTTAAATAAATAATAATTAATATAGTATGTTGACTATCACAATTAAATTTGCCTTCTAAAAATTAGGTAAAATAACATAAAATTAACGTAGTAGTTCAAACCATAGATTGCAGTTTGAACCTTGAGTACGTTGCTGTATTAAATATATGTAAGGAGAACTTTACCATCCATAATAGTTTTATGCAACTCAAGTAGAATTGTCTCTTGTAAAAAATATTTATATTCTTGTAGTCTTAAAAAAAAAAACAATAGATTGTAGGTAAATTCTATGGTGCCTATTATTTTAATGGATATTGGTACCTTGTCTTAGTAGAACAATAAATAATAAATACAAAATAATATAGAATTGATAATAGAGCTTATTGATTAAGATCTTGTTATTTTTTAATTATTAAATTACTCTTAAGATTACTTTTGTTATCCATTTCATTTACACTCATATTTTTCATGTTTACTATTGAATTTTAAAAAAATTGAAATAAATCTCAATTGATGGAACTTTTTGCAATTATAAAATTTAAAACACTATTAAAATTGAATTTAGCTTATTTATGATATGATTTTAACATACAAATAGTTATTTTTTATTGTTTTAATATAAAAAGGTACTGGTACCCTCTTAAAATAAAAAGTACTGAAGCAATCACCTAGATTGCATTGCATATATGATCCATGAAAATAGTTATGAAGGGAAGGAAGTGTAAAAAAAAAATTTTGCTCTACGAAGCAAAATTAAAAAGGGATTTTGTACCATTGTTGGAAAATTTCTTATATATCTAAAAGATTTTAATTCAAGCAATTGTATCTTTATTTTCTTTTGCTTATCTTCAAGGTGCATGCTTTTATGACAAAATACGAAAGTTAATTTGGTATCTTTAATAGTTTAAGTCAGTTTTGATGCTTACTTGTTTGTGCATATATTCATTCTTTTGTGTTACTACAAATACATAAGAAAAGCTTTTGAAATCACCACTTGTAAAATAAAAAGAAAAGAGTATTTTGGGATTCCTCATTCTTTAAAGTAAAATCCTGAATTTCTTAGACTAACGAAGAAATAATAGCCGCAAAAGAAGGATAATTAACTTAATATTAGAAAGACACTGAAAAATCAAATATTCGGTAGCTCATCACATGTTTGCTCTGCACAATCTAACTAATTTGAGGCCTAAACATTAAAAGGCTGTGCTCCATGCTTCATGATGAAATAAGATTAGAAAACAAAAAAGATCAAGAGGAAGAGAAAAAGGTATTATAGTAATATCAAGTTAACAGAGTTTCATTCTTATTATTATACCCATTCAAATCCAAAGGCAGCGTTAACAACACCAAGCACTCGAGAAGAGGGAACCATAGGCCTTACGGCCAAAACATAACAGCCTAGGTGATTAATAGCTATTGAATGGTATGGTACGAATTATGCGATGTAGCTTGTATCAATTTTTGAAACCCGTAGTCTTTTGAAATGAAATTGGAGTTTGAATCAAATTTTTTGTTGATATATTCAGAGATTATTCCTACTATCTAATAATGGATTGAATAATATGTGATATTCTCAATATCCTGCCACCACAACGTACGAGTTCAAATATAGTGTAAAATTAGAATTCATGGCCCCAATATACATGAGCTGCCACCCCCGTCAACTGCTAAGTCAAGTAGATTTCTTATTGCTTTATTGAAGATTTAGCAATAAAACATGCTTCTAAAATTATCAAAGTTCAATAATCAATGTAGCATATATCATATTTCAATGCTAGTATTAATTAATGCTAGTGAAGGCCAACTACAATGCATATATATTTGCTCTACTAATTTTCTCACTGAAACAATTTTAATGGCCGAACTGGAAAATATTAAAATAAGAGAGAAATCAGTTCCATTAAAGAAACTAAGAATTCTATAGGTATTAGCATCATAAGGGATCTTGACCTTGTTTGGATCTATAGGTTTCCAAAGTGCTTAATATATATTTTTAAGACGTGAAGAAAGCTCACAAACTTTGGATTGACTCTATTAACTATATTATTGATCTAGATGAGCCTTAATAACTTGTAGGCTGTTAGGAGTTCCACATTGAGTGAAATAAGAAACTTGATGTGATACTTAACTCAAGAGGTTTTCTCACTTAATGGACTAGGATCTCCCCTTGTGCTTAAGTTTTGACAATTGTTGCTCTCATTAAAAGTTAAGCTACAGAAAGGGCATACTGATAGGAGAATGAAGCAGTCAAAGTAAAAAGGGCTATCATCGGGTCAGTGTTGATAGAGTGTAGCCGCCATGGCCTTCGGCTCTTAAAGGGTGTGACAATGTTAGGAGTTCCACTTTGGATAAAATAAAAAGCTTAATGTGGTACTTAAGTCAAGAGTTTTCCTACCTAATAGACTAGTTTTTTGGATTGAACTCTTCTCTTGTGCTTAAGTCCTACCATAGGCCCAATGAAGTTTGTGCACAAAAAGAATCTTATTGGATTAAAAGGGGTGATTGGCCTGCAACCACAATCCATCTTCTTCCATCAGCTAAAGCGGATTGTCCAACGTGACCAGTGTCGTGAAACGTTAGAGGCAGTATCCCTTTGTTCATTTTTCTTATAATCCAAATGACCAGCGGAGTTTAAAGGAGTTGTTGACCCATAATATTATGACCTCGGAGCAGTACCATAACCTCTCTAGCCTCTTGGGCTATGAGCCTATGACTATGAGATCCAATATAAGTCAGGAAAAGCCAATATCGTTACAAATTCGCTTTCTCAATCACAAACTCCCAAGGTTGCTATATTACAGGTGTTGTCTTTTCCTCATTTTGTTGTATTAGATGAATTAAAGCAAGAGTTGTTGTCTAACCCCACCTTACATGCAAGTTGCTGTATGATCCTAATTCCTAGCTAGGGATATGAACTTAATGATGGGTTGTTGTTGTTCAAGGGAAAGATTTGGTTGAGTCCAAGGTTCAAAACTCTTTTACCAAAAAACTTCTACAAATCCTTTTATGAGTTTTGTTATAGTTACTTTAAAAATTATATTTATCGTAATTTCTAACTAGTTGATTGTGTAAAAAAAATTTATTCTAACAATGTGGGTGTGAAAATTAAACTCTTGTTTTAATTCATGAATGGAATGGCCTATATATATATTTTTATACCTTGACCTTTTTTTAATTTTATAAAAAAATAAAAATGGATTGCTTTATATCAAGTATATATGGATCATTGGATGATTTCTCCGTTGAATGTGGTCCCTCTCTCGCGGCCCAACTTCTGGAACCTTCCTTCACGACCATCACGGAGAAGTACGTATCCGCAAACAAGGCCCACCTAGCCATGAAGATTTCCTGATCAAGGCACGAACAACGTTGCCACTAGGACCTAAACTCCTTCAACGTGATCCTTGATGTTATTTGCGAATCAAAATAGGTAGAGATTGCTCATATATATTATTATGTGGTAGGTTCAAGGCTACTAGCGTTAGTTATAACATAATTGCGAATGGTCTTGATTAAGCAAACACCCATAGCGTTACAAGTGTTGAAAGAGATGGTGGAGATTGGAGAGGGGAATCACCTTGATTTATGTTACTATACAGAAAAATGCTATCAATATACTATTTTTAATACATTTTTTATTGTTCATTAATATTTATTAAAAATTAAAAAATTTTATAAGTCTCACTTCATATTTAACGAGTTATACTCATGATATTGTTATTTCTAACAAATTTTAACTAATAAAAAATATATAAGAAAAAATATTAAAAAAATAAAAAATTATACCAATCATCTTTGATAGAATTGTTTAATCCCATTTTTACTTGGAATCAGTTAGACAACCCCAATACTTAGAAGAGAAGAGGAAATTAAGTACTTGACATTTGACGAGCATCTTATTGTTTGAATGGAGAATAATTGAAGGGAGAGAGAAATTTTCAAAATTTAAATTATAGGAAAAAAGGGAGAATTAATTGTATAATTTACCTCTTAAGGTTAATTTTTCTTTATATTTTTTTTTAATTTTCTCTTCAATAAAATTAAAAACGCATTTATTTATATTTTTTGTTTTTCCTGATTAACCAAACATAATGTAAGTATTTTGTTCATTTACATATCCAAATGTGGTTTTGCACAAATTTTGAGGTACATTTAGAAGAAAGAAAAAAAAATTCTCTAATTATGTTCAAAGCAATGAGAGGAGGAGCCATGGCTTCCAAAAAAAATAATAATTAAATTTTGATATAAAAATAAAAATTTTAAAAATAATTAACAATACTTTTTTGGTAACCATGCTCTTGGTACAAAGTATCCATCGATTTTGCCGATAACTAATGTCAACCGAAGAACCTGGCTGACCGCCTTTAGTGAGGTCTCCCCTATCAACTACGTTTTTTTCTATGTACAAGGCTTGTACTTGAGACTTGCTTAATGAATTCGAGCCTAGTGCTACATGTTGGTAAAAATAATTAGGAGTTTAAATGTTTCTTAAAATGTCAAAACTAGACAATAATAAAACCTATTTTATTAAATAAAGTATAATAAAAAAATTATTTTACATATAGAAGTGAATTAAAATAATGTAATGTAAAAAAATAGTCAACAATAAAATCTAACTAAATTTAAGGTAATTACTAAATAAAATAAAGTAGCACGACTGTCGTTCATCCTCCTATATGTCCCAAATTTAATCAGCAGACCAACTACTCGTATTCGTGGTAAAGTTTGTTTAGAAAGGATGATATAATTAACTACCCGATAACAAAAACCAAATAACATAATACAAATAAATAAATAAATAAATAAATGAATAATATTATTTCAAACTGGTTGTTATTCTCAAAAAAAAAAAAAAAAAAACTGGTTGTTAATTATATTTTTTTAATAAAAGTTTAGAGAGGGATAAAATAGTTATCACATTCCAAAGTCAGATATGCCATAAATCAAACCCACCTTTGATTTCCTAGTTAATTTTCTCTATGATAATCGGTCCTTTGAATTGTTAATATATTATCAATAGACTGATTTTCCTTGATTTACAATACCCTTTATCTAGCAAAGGCAAGAATAATAATCACACAAGATAAGAGAGAGAGAGAAGTGAATGAAATTCAAAGTTGATACTTATTGGTGTGTTTACATCTTCCTGTATGCTAGATCTATATTATCTAGCACTAAATATATAACAACTTGCAACTTCACATTATTCCTTGTGTCATACACAATGCTAGATACAATTTCAACTGAGCTTTATTTTGCTCTTGACATTCTGAATGATGACTATTCACATTTCTCTTTGAAGATTATTGCACCAACCTATTCCCGGAAAATGACATGAAATACTTCACAATTAGGAAACAGCCAGGGCACAAACAACACAAGAAATATCCCAGACCTACCCTGTACACGTGTACACTGCAATTTTCGTTGCACAACTAAATCTAGCACAATTGACAATTGGGTTACAATTTTTGTAAAACAAGAAAAGAAGGAACAATGATTAACAAGAAGATATAGATATAACAAGTAAAAGGGCTTGTGTTTGCTTATATTTTGGAAGGAGACTGCAAACAAGTATTTTTAAGGTACTGGTTAAAAAATTAAAAAGTAGAAAAATTGTGAAAAATGTTATTAGTCCACTTTTACATAATTTCTAATGCATTTATATCATAATTTTCAACAAAATCTTTTTCTTCATTGATTTTTTAACCATTATCCTTAATAGACTTGTTTGCACAATTCTGTTGAAAGAACTGAAAATTGGAATGAGGAGAGAAAGAAAGAGGTGAAAGAATTAGAATTCGAAAGAAAGACTGACATTTAAAGTATGTTTGGAACCGCGTTAACAGGGCATGTTAACGCGAAAGCTACGGATTGTAACACTCACCAGGCATGTTTTTACCTTTTGCAATGTGAGTCCAAACGCTCACTTAAACTTGGAAATCAAGGGAAGGAAAATAGGACATGTCTTGCATCAAACCCTCAAAGTCCCATTCTCCCATTCTAAAGTTTTCCCCTTGCCCATGATTGCCAAACCCAAACAAATCCTCTACAACTACGTTGTTGGAGCTTTGAGTATGATGATCAGTGTTATTGAAGCAACTATTCTTGAAGTGGTTGTTGTTATGGCTTTTCACATCAATTGGGGTACTACTATTGTCCTCAATGCTTCTATTTTCTAGTGGAGGAAGGGAAAAGTCGCTTTCTAAACCCGTTTTATCAGGCTCCAATGTCCCATAACCACCATGAACCCCATCATGTACCATACCAACTTGGGTTAAGCATGCAGCCATGTTGTCAAGGAAACCGGCCGCACCGGTCATGTCATAACGGTTGGACAACAAGGGAAAGGGGTCAAATTGGTCAGTTAAAACCATGTTGGCATGCATGATGCATGGATGATGACGATGTTGATGAGGAGGAATCCATGCACATGGTCATGAGGTCATGCTCGTTCATGGGCATGATCCCACCCATGACATCTCTAGGCTCTGATGAGTCACTGTTGTTTGGTGATGAAGTGGAGTTGTTGTTGATTTTCAATCTTTTCTTCAGCGTGGAATTCCAGAAATTCTTGATCTCGTTGTCTGTGCGACCAGGGAGACGTGCCGCAATCTGAGACCATCTGAGATTTACAACTTGGAAATGGTTAAAAAAAGAGAATAAAAATGAATAAATAATACATGTGTAAAGATTTCTCACACTTATTAATAATTATCTTAAAAATTATCTTAAGATATAAGTTTTGATTGATCGATACTACAAAAAAACTTGTACAGGACATGTCTATTAAATTCAATAAAAAAAGGCAATGACATCCAAAATATGTTACAATGAAAAAGACTAACAAGTTACATTTCAATATATTTTTTCTAACACATTATTTGATGAAAATTTATCAACATTCAGGAAATTATGTGTAACCTATGTTACATGGATGTATGATATCAGTGCCCGATACTAGTGCGTTAATATAATTTTTAAAGCGCATAAAATTTGGAACATAAAATATTTATAATAAAAGAAATTGAACTCACGTATCACATCTCACAGGTAAGAATGAATAAATTTGATTAAGTAGCGAAATGAAAATGAGAAAAATAATAAAAAATCTCTAATTTTAACTAAAAAACTATTTAGAAAAAATTATTTAACCAGTAAATAAGAACCCCAATCATACCTCATATCACACTTAGTCTAATTGGAGTCATTCAAGCCAGGTACTTTTTCTTTTTTTTTAAATATCTCTTTTTATAAGTACCTAATAATTCACAAAATGAAGTACTCATGCTTTAGAGTGTGTAAAACTTATTAAATAAATAGTAATATTTTCGTATTTTTAATAAATTTTAGTCAAGATGAAAAACGTATTGTTAACATTTATAAGTTATTCTAGATCAACTTGATGGAAGACAAGGCTCTAATATTTAATAATTGATGGTTTAGCAAAGATTTTCAAAGATTACTAGTGAATAGTCAAATGTATTATGGGTCAGGCCATCCTTAAGCAGAAAGTTAGACCATGATAGTTAAGGCAAAACCCCTGACATACTTTTAGGCTACGTCATTTGATGTAGTAATGCTCCGAGTTGATCTAAACCCTATATATTCAGTTCATTTTCTAAAAAAAATAAAATCTCATGATTGGGAGTTTCCCTATACCCTTTACAATTAATTTAAATTAATCTTCAATGACATTGCAATTATTTTGTTTGTCTTCTTTATCAAAAGACATTTTTGTTTATCCATTTTTTATTTTGATAGGAAAGTTTAATCTTCTTAGAACATCTCCAATGAGAATTACTTATGAGGTTCTTAAACTTAAGAATCAATTAATTTCACCATTTGAACAATTGACATGATAGTTTTTATATAACAATTGTTGCTTATATAAGTAATTGTTCTTAAGAATTGTGAAACAAATGTAGATTATACTATTGGAAAAAAAAAAAAAAAACTTACTAAAATTCTTAAATTTCATGTGACATTATAAGGCCCAACAAAACTGAGTTAAGCAATTTCACCACGGTTGCACCGTTGGAGTTGCTATTATTGATCATTAGTAGGTTTTATATATATTAGTAATCAATAGTAGGTTGAACTGGATGTTCTATGAAACTATATATAGCAATGCAAGGAAGGAAATGAACTTTGAGGTAAGAAAATATAGCAATGCGAGGAAGGAAATGACTTTTGAGGTAAGAAAGTATAGCATTGACTTTGAGGTAAGAAACTATGGCAATGCAAGGAGGGAAATGAATTTAGAGGTAAGATCGAAACTATAGCAATGCAAGGAAGGATGTGAATATTAAGAGAAGGTACCTGTTGCCAAGAATGGAGTGCAAATGAATGATGAGTTCTTCCTCTTGGGGTGAAAATGCACCACGTTTGAGATCCGGTCTCAAGTAGTTAATCCAACGAAGACGGCAACTTTTGCCGCACCTTTGAAGTCCAGCATTCCTAGCAATGTCACTCCAACACCCTTGTCCCTTAGTGATCATGTACCTTATGAGCTTCTCATCTTCCTCAGGTGACCACAACCCTTTCCTTAGCTTGCTCTTAATATTGTTGTTGTTGTTGTTGTTGTTCATTTTATCTTTTCCCATCATATCAGGTTTCCTCATTTGGTACAAAGTGGTGATGGGGTGTGAGAGCGGTGAAATGTTGAGGCCTTCAGTTTCTTCTTTTATGATGTGGGTTGTGATAGAGATCTATGAGAAAGCTATATAGGGGAATGATGGTTTTGAGGGACAGAGAGAAGGCTTCATGGGGTGGGAATGGTAAATAATGATGATGCTGATGGTTGTGGGGTTTGCTTAAAATATGAATATGAGGTGTAGAGAGAGAAAGAAATGGGATCGTGTTTGTTGGTTGATAGGTAGAGTGGAAAACGGATTGGAGGGGGACCTCCTTAACTCACAAAGAGAGAGTGATCAGAGAGGGAGAGAAAAGACGGTTGGTCTCCTTGTCTTTGACTCAATTCTTGTCTTTTTCGATACATTTTACTTCACTCACAAGGTAATCATAGTCTTTTATTGTATGGAACAGAAACAATTTTGCTTCCACTTCACATAATACTCTCTCTCTCACTATAGGTTTTAAACTTCAAATTCACGTGTGTTGAGACTAGAGAGAGAGAGAGAGAGAGAGAGAGGACTGTGCTACCTATAGTGATTTTAATATAAATGGCAAAAGTGTGGCACGCTTGACAAAAATGTTTGTTAATTTTCAAATTCCTTTTTAGTTGTGTGTAACTTACATTCTTTGCATGAGTTTCATTAGGGGGGCTAACCACTCATTGGCATACTTCTGAAGCAAACTATGTACACCTCCCAACAAAGCAATGCCCCCCTTTTTTTTTTTGTGTGTGTCTTTTCATAGCATAATTTTATCATTTCCATACATTGGAGATTAAGGCTCTCATTCTGTCAAACGTGAAACGTGACATACATACATGATTTTATGACTTCGAGCTATTAAGTACAAAAACTTTCACTTTTTAATCTTCTTAATTCACTTTTAACCTGCGGAAGTTACTGCTCAATGATGATAATTGCAATTAAGTTGCAGTACTTTGAAGACTGTTATCAATCAGTAGTTCTTGTTAAAAGTTGGTTGCGTCATTAAAGATACTATGAACGAGGATTAATTACATCAATTAGAAGAAACACAGAAAAGTTAACAGACGGGTCTAGAGTTCCTATGCAATGTTAAGATAACTTAATTGTATGGATAAATTTTGGTTGTTTTACTTCATGTTCCATCTTTGATAAGGACTTCTGCTTGCCATTCAAGAACTTCTTATCCATAGTAACTACCTTACAACATCTCTTTTTCCTACCCAATATTTTATGAATTTAATTTAAATATACTGACATCGTAAAGAGTTTTTACACTGTCATTTAATTACATATTGTCATATATAAATAAGTTTGTTTATTTTAATAATAAGTACTATAAAAGTCATACTTAACATAATTTTTGATTGATTGATATTATAAAAAAATTTATACTGAAAGTACATAAAAATTAAATTTTTGTTTTATTTCAAATTAATTTGATATCTTTTCCTAGTGGTTAAGTTTAGATTAGTGTTAGTATTATTAATATGCATTATAAAACAGTGACAACGTTTTGGCGGTGCAGAGCATGCTAGGACCTCTCTTCTAAGAAAGTATCTCGTACAGCTTTCATGAAAATTGACCTTGTTTTTACCAAATGAAAATTCTAACCTGAAGCTTAAGCTAAAAATCATAATAATTAACAAGATCCATGTCATAAGATTTTTTCAACTCTCTGGATAAAATATGGATACATTCTATGATCCATCCTTTTCTCCCTGGCTTTCAAAGTACATTTCCCTGAGTGATTCCCTTTCCATTACCTAATTACCTTTGAGACAAGCCAATTATTTTACAGAAAAAATTGCATGAACCTAAAATATATCAGTCACTGTCCAATTCAAAATCAGATACACATGGGGGAGTCTTTGTCAATTCCTATATATTGCGAGGGCAATATGGTTATTCACTCTCCCAAATCTCTGTTCTGATAGACTTCCACATATTCTGAGAAAAAGTGAAGCTGAAACCTCTCAATGTACTCAAATGTTTCAAAAGCATCATTTTTCCTATCTACAGCTGGATAGGGAAGAAGAGGGAGAAAAAACAATAAACTAAAATTCTCTTAATGCTTATGAGGGTGTCCCAAGCAACATTCTACTTTGTTATAAAGACAAGAAAATACAACTCATGTGGAGATTTTGCATTACACCTTGTACTACATAATAAGAATGTTACTAGAATGTCGAGGCCAAAAAGTAGTTGAACTTTAAAACGAAAAATCATGAGATAAAAGGTGAGAATAGTTGGAAAGAAACATGGCAGTACAAGGTTGAGGGTCACCAGTTTTAATACCAAAAAAAAAAAAAAGGGGCCAAGATACAAAATCTAACTACTCTTTTTTTTTTTTGGTTTTTATTTGTAGATTTATGGATTAGATAATCACCCAGGGGATATAAAACAAGTGCTCACAGAGAAAGTGATTCATGACTAAATTAATCTGTAAGTTCTTATAATTTAATCAGTTATTTAATTAAATCCTTATAGTTTAAAAGCTTTTAATTAAGTTCTTATAGTTAAATTTTGTATAATTCAATCCTCAAAAGTTAACATCGTTAAGTTGCCGAAGATGTGGCAGGCTCTGCTTTTTTTTTTTTTTTTTGGTTCAATCTCTATTTTTTTCCTAAAATAAAATTTGTTTTCAAATCCCTTAATCATTATTCTGTGGTTTCATAGCCTTAGTGTACCTAAAGGGTGTGTTTAGTAGAGAAGAAAGAAATAGAGTAAAAGGAAGAGAAGAGGTGAGAAAAAAAGAAGAAAAATATGCAAAAAATAGAGTAGAAATTAAGGTTTTTGGTTGAAGAGAAATAGAGAAAAAATAAAATAGAAGTTAATTGTTTGAAATTATTTTTCCTTTTAATTATTATTATTATTATTTATTATTATTATTATTTTTAAATCGATTTTGTACACAAAAAAGGGGGTCTAAACCGATTTTGGTACAAAAAAAAGAGACTGTGAACTACCAAAATCGATTTAGTAGAACAACAAAATCGATTTGAAGCAGGCAATTGCTATTTATGAGTAGAAATTTTTTAAGTGGGTCCCACATATTTTTTAAAAAATTTCTTTACACTTTTGTTCTACGAAACAATCCACTTCTTCTCACTTTTATTTTTTTTCCTTCCTTTTCTCCCATATTTCTTCGGTGTCAAACAAGCCAAAGGCTTTTTGCTTTTTCCTTTTTCTATAAACACAAGTTCAGGAACCTTGGTTTTTATCCCTGTTAATGTACTTTTTTGTTGAAACGTAACGCTATAAGCTAAAGATTATTTTTTCTATGCTTTATTGAAACCGAAGCATTATACAGTCCAAAAATTACATTCTAGGTATTGATATGTTCTATGAGTTTAGTTTATAATTTAAAGATTTTTAAATTGTCAATTAATTAAAAATTATTCTAAAATATGACTTTTAAAACAATTATTATAAATCGATAATCTTACTAATATATATGACAATCTATGCTTGGGTAATAATGTAAAAAATTATCACTGTATTTAAATTAAATTTTATGTTCTGTTTAGCCCGAAAAAGGTAAACATGGAAAAGCATTAACTAACGAAAATATATACAAACTAGATCAATTTCATAAAGTGGAGATGCCGCTCGGAGAAAAATTTTGAGCATCAATATGATGACATAGAAGAACATGTACACAATCTGCGTAAAAAAAAACCTTAAGACATAAAAGATTGTCGTGCAAACCAAACCAAACTATTTTTTTTTTTTTGTTGATCTAGTCTTCAATTTGTTTGTTATTTGGCCCAGCTGACTAGTATAGGCAATGGCATTTTTTGTCCAGAGCAAATGCCTGGTTTTATTTGGACAATAATGATAGTACTTAGCTAATCTTCATTCCTATTAAAAGAACACAACTTAACCATTAAATCATAAAACAAAACCTTAATAATGAAAAAAGCATGAAAAGAGAAGAGAAAGGAAAGAGAAAACAGGACAATTTTGTTTTTGTAGTGCTATTGTTCTTCAGATTTGCCATTCATATTTACCAAGTTTTATTATAAACCAGCTTTTCAAATATAAAGACTTTGCTTCAAACCTAATATTAAGCAAACTCATCTTTACAAAATAATGGTCACTCAAAATTAAGTTTACTAACTCTCACCCAAATACACTATTAAAAATTCTGTTAGAGACTATAAGTACTTTTGTAAAATATCAAAATGGGGTCATGTGGGTGCTAAAGAGAGGAACATATCAAAGATTATGTAAGCCAGGTAACCCATTTTTCTCTATTCAATTGCATAACAGCAGGATATTTTGCTTTTGCAATTTTAGATTGACCAGTATTTACTTGACAACATGCTGTTGTAGTTAGGCAAGATATCATGTCAAGGGGGTAACAGAGAGGGAAGGTTGATGTGTCATTTCTAATTACCTTATGGCTAGAGGTCTCTAGAGATGATAATTTCTTATTCATCTTCCATATTTGGCTAGAGAAACAGCTGCCTTTTGCATGTGAACTTTTAAAGCAAAAATTACACTTACGTTGTTTGCTAGACCAGAAACTAGACAATAAACATCAAACTGTTGATTTAAGCAAAACAATATAAATAAATAAACAAACTGTTAATTTTTTATTTTTTTTTAAAAGTTATAGAATCAAAACAATTTCTTAGAGTCTATCTTGTATTGGGTATTTTTGAGATCCCAAAACACTTTTTGGTTTTTTTGCACTTTTGACATCTGTATGAATCATCTGGCCAATTACAACATGGAAACAACCTCAATGCCAAACAGGTACTTTTGTCTATTAGAAATATGTCTACTTTACTATAAATTCCAAAATCACCACCTCACCTCATTTCTCTGCAACAGCACCAGT
Source organism: Spatholobus suberectus (assembly GCA_004329165.1). NCBI lineage: Eukaryota > Viridiplantae > Streptophyta > Magnoliopsida > Fabales > Fabaceae > Spatholobus > Spatholobus suberectus. Next base: position 56,472,773 of record CM014736.1, read on the forward strand.
ATTAACAATTGTCCATACAGATAGATTTTGCTGAAAGATGAGGGCAATGCCCAAGAACGAAGAAGCTCTATCATTATCACTTGAAAGTTGAGACAGCTGTCTCATTTAAGGAAGTTCTTTATTGAATCATTTTATGCACACTTTTGGGTGTAAAAGCTGCATTGACAGCATTTATATCCAAACAAAACGAAGCATGATATCATATTCACCGAAAGAAGAATATATTATGAATCAAAAGAGATTCCTACTAATACAGCAAACCAAGAAGTAGATTAACAGAAGAAAACAGAAAAAGTAGACATCATAAATTAAAGAACCAATCCCTCAACATATCCATCTGAACTATCCAATCCCTGTAAAGATCCACAGATGATATATTCCAAAAATAAGAACCTAGCAAAAAACTATGCCGGAAAAACTATCTATCTCAATAAGTTTAGTAAAATTGAAACATCCCTGGTTGAAAATGCATTTTGCTTCATTCAACCTTTCCCTATGATATGTAACTTTACCAATATTGGAAATACAAAGAGGCATGTCCAGAAACGTACAAAAAATAACATGTAGTAGGTGTGTTAAATAGATAAGAAGTAGTGCCTTCTCGTTAATTAGAGTCATGACACTACCATCATCAGCAAATGAATACATGATAAATATGCTCCAAAATACAGAAGGAGAAAAAACAAAAACTACTTCGTGTAAATTTCCAAATACAGTCTATCAAAATTATTGCCTAGCATCTGAACTTGAGATTTAACTTGGTGACAACACAGAACTTCTCTGTGACAGGCTACATTTAACTTGAGATTCTCAGTTCCAAAAGAACATGGTAAACCACATCTGACATGTTATCTCAAGCTTCTATCATGATGACAGCTGTGTGTTGATCTCAACTATAGGCCAAAATTGCACATCTGCACAAACTCCATATCGTTGTCCACATATTTGGTCCAGAGATTTTTGTATTGATTCAAAGCAATATCAAGCCAGGGTTTCATGTTTCCATTGTAATGAATGACTGCAGCATTGCTGATCTCATCCATGCTAATGCTGGGATTGTATCCTAACCCCAGCACGTGCCAGGATTTGTCCAATGACTTGGTTGTGGAGTAGAAGGTGATCAAACCAGGTGGCAGTGTCCCCACTTTCCACAAAGTTTGGTCTTCATTCTGATAACAGAATAAACCATTTACCAATAGTACAAAGGAATAGCTTGAGCATTATTCAAGAAACTTATTCTAGCAAAATAATAGTTTCAGAGAAGGCAATTACATAGGCCCTGTTTGGATGAACTTCTCAATAAACACTTATTGGAGAAGAAAATAAGAAGATTAAATGAATTAAGTGTTTGCCGTAAGTTTTTTTTTTTTTTGTGAACCCAGTGTATTCCCTAGCCGAAAGCCAAGGACTAATTAAAATTAGCTTGTGCATAAGTTAAAATAAGCTTTTGGAGAAGATAAATGAGAGAGATTCTACAAATTAGCTTATGCATAAGCTAATTTTAATTTATGAGAGAAGCTTAATTCAGTTTACCTTCTCATTTTCTTCTCCTATAAATATTTATTAAGAAGTTTATCCAAACAAGATCATAGTAAGCTAGTACATAATCATTAGCACAGAAAAGATAACTATAAAAGAAGAAGAAATTTACCATGTTCTGCCAGTAGTGGTAATTATCTGTACATTTTTCACGCCTCCAAGCATCGAGATTAAACATATTCATGCCATAGGTCCAAGCACAAGCTTTTGGATTGAAGCTCTCCTTGATTGACGGATGAGAGAAATTCAAGTACTGGGCATATCGGTGGAAAGAACCGAAACAGATCTCAACAGCACCATTCACCTTCCCATCCAAATCAATTTTCCACAAACCTGTCAAGTCTTTTTGAACCACAACATCATCATCCAAAAGTAAGATCTTATACAATTTAGGGTACATCTCTGGCAAATAAAATCGAAGGTGATCCAACATGGACAGGGACTTGGCATTTTTCATGTTTGCATCATTTGTGGCATTGTCAGCTTGATTCTCAAAGTAAAGCTGCTTCATTTTTGCCGACTCAAGTTGCCTCAAGATCGGGACATACGATGAATTTAAAAATGTGAATTCTTCTACCGATTTCACCTCCAAAAGTGCCCCCCCTTCAACAGGCCTCATCTTAAACCAAACCTTCATTGCCCCAACATTCATCCTGTTTGTAACAACATGAAAAACATGCTTCCATGGCTCTACTGCATTCTTCACCACAGATCTCACCACCACAGACACGGCTATTACATTGTCCGAGAATATTGCATAATGATACAAAGTGGGATCTTCAAACTCCGGCTTGGGTTCCTCATCTCTATATTTCTCAGGATTTGAAATCTTCTCGCCCATCAGCCTCATCGCCAAACAATGCAAGCTCTTGGGAATCGATTTGGCAGAAATCAAGCTCGCCAACGCCCCATTCTTCTTTGCCTTTGCCAGCGATTCATGAACCGCAAAAATCGTATCCTTCAACTTCTGGATCTTCAACTGATTATCATAATTCTCTTTTGCCTCGACAATCATCATCCGCGCAATCTTCACTCTATCCTTAACCTCCTTCTCAAACTGCCTCAGCACATCCTCATCAATTGGCCCATCAGTCTCAAACAGAGACGCCTTATAGGTCGGCTTCATTGCAATATCCGAAAAATTGTGTGCCAATTCATCAAACATCTTCAATTGCTTAGAAATGTCAAGCTTGAGTTTCCTAGCATAAGCACCATAGGCATTCACTAGTGCTATGTGATCTTTAGCTTGCTGGTGTATTAAATCCACTCGGGTCCTAAGAGGGTCAGATTTCAATGCCAAAAAAGTTCGATGCACGTATGCATTACTAGTCGTGGGAAGATCCTGTTGACCAAAAACACCTAAATCATTACATGGGGTTCGTTCAATTGTGTCAAATCACCATGTGGCAAGGTTTTTTAAAAACGGTTCACAACCGCAATTTCGGCCACACCGTCGAGTTTTTTCGGCTCATCGCAACCACAATTGTGGCCGCATCAGCCGCATTTGTCTACAATTTCCCGCAATATCAAGGATCACGACGAAACCACAAGTTAAAACCTTGCTACGTGGGTTATGCTTTAAACTGAATCTACAATAATGGGTCGTCTCCAATTTCGCAAATTGAAAATGGGTTTCAATCAAAATTGAAAATTTGGCACGAAAACACAAAAAGGCATCGAAAAGTGCACAAAAAACAGAGGAACTTACAGAGTCATCGTTCGATGTGGAGGGGTTGGTGGTGAAGAGGACCGAAAGGGTGGCAACGAAGAGAAGAGAGAACATGGCAGAGATGAAGATCCGGAACGAGAAGAAGCTACGGAAACTAGATCCACCTCTGGTTCCTCTCGCAGCAACCGCCATTGGATCTTGAACTTGGCACCAAAATTCGTTGCTTTGGAAACTGTGGGGAGCAGAGGCAGATCCAAGAATCTGTGTTCAAAAAGCTGATTATGTGTGTATGTGAATGTGCGTGTGTTTTAATTTTTGTTGATTTGAATTTTGAGTTGAACAATGGAAATTGGAGTTGGCATGGTGGGTTTTGGGGCACCAAGTTAATAGGAGGATGGAGGATTGGGACAAGGTGATGGTGAAGTGAGAGATGATGAGAGTATGGGATGCAATGAATGCAGTGTGTTTAGTTGGGAGATGTAGGATTGGGAAGTGTGTCGGTTGTACACAGAATGTGAAGAGGTGGGGTTAGTAATGTTCTCACCCTGAATCATGGGACAAGTATGGGCTCCATCTCATGTTTTTTAATCTTGTTAATTTATGAAAATTTCCCCCTTATTTTGACTTTCTTTGCTCTTGGTTTTTGGTTGTGTGTAATTCACGGATTCTTTATTCAGCTTTATTTTTTTGTTTTCTAAGAATTCCATTAGAATGAAAATTATGAAATCACAATATAAATGTTTTTATACTATTATTTAATCATAAGTTATCTTGTATAATAAATTTATTGTCTTTTATAATAACTAATTCAAAAATATACATAAATTAATTGATAAAGTAAAAAATCAGTATAAATTAAACTTGTTTCTTAATCACATTAGTCATCACACTTATTTTTTTTAGTTTTGAAGTTTAATTTCTATGCATTATTAATATATGTCAACCGATAAAAAATCATTGTTATTATAACTTTTAAAATAATTATTATAAAATTAGTCAAAAGCTTATCATACATGACAATTTATGATTAGATGACAGTATAAAAACTTTTCACAATGTAAGTGTATATACTATTTACTCTTCTTCTTGCTATTCCTTTCTTTCCTGCGCCAAAAAGTGTAATTTTTTTATTTTATATTATTTGGTAATATTTCTTTTCCGTACATACTAGGTAGTAAGCATCAATTTGTTTCTCATTGATTCTCCCCCTCCCTCTCGGTAATCACTTTGATTTGGTGGATTTGTGAGGTGAATACATGCCAACCTATCCATTTGATATTTTATTTCTTTTTTCAAATTAGAATCGATGTTTTCTTTTGACTAAACAATCCAACCAAACTTGAGGCAACTTGATTGGTTTAGTTCAGTTCACATACAATTGACTTTTGGTTACACTTCTTATTTTTAAAATAATTTTTCACATATCAGTAACGATGTACTTCAAGTAATAAAATAACTAAATTAAGATCTAATAAAATGAGTTCAAATCAAATTCTGTTAAAAATATTTTTTTGTGACAAGGGACTAAGGTGTGATAATATTTTACAGAAATAAAAAATTAAAAACAAACTTTTGACATTACCTATTAGTTTTTTATGGTCTATTTAACAACAAATTTACTTAAAAACCTTCATAAAAGTATCATTAATTTCTTAATTATTAACGATTAATAGTGTTTTGGTTGGGCATAATTCCAATATCGCTCCCGCGTAGCTTAAATGGTTCAACTCAAAAGCAAACCTAATTACTTTTTTTTAAGAGAAAAAAAAATACACATTTTTTATCAAGTAAATACACATATGGTCAACGATTTGCACCTAAGGTTAATGTTGAAAGTTAACTCCATGCCAAATACCAAATCAAATATCAGCCCAAAAATCAAACGGCAAACAATTCCAAGCCCTTCATTAGAGTTTTAAACATCAGAATTAGGGCCCAAAATCCATCTTTTCAATCTCCAAGACTTTCTAATTTTATTCCCTATGGACCATTGTTCATTGCAGCCATAGATTTCTTGTCCCCATGCTGATAATAAGAATATAGCCAACCCATAGAAACTCTAGCGTTCCAATATGTCTGAAGAGAAGTGTCTTGATTGCAAATAACACATGGCCTTCTCCAATTTCAACTTCATGGAAGAATATAAGTGTTAATTATACTCTACTGCAATTGATTCAAATCACTGCCACAGAAATGGAAAGTATATATATGAATGAAATAAAAATGAAAATTCACATGAATTTTATGGCAAAACCATAAGATATATATCTAAATCAGTTTTATTAAAGTTATAGGTAAAAGATAACCAATGTTCTTCAGACACTTGTTAACAAAAACATGAAATATATAATAAAGTCCTTCATTAGCCTTTATTTTACTAGTTAGTTTAAGAAGAGTTATCAATATTAACAACAGAGTTTTTATGACCAAGTTATATTATCTCATTTTTCTAAATAAAATTATTACAAAGTTTTCTAAATAAAAATTAAATTTGATAATAATAAAATAGAGCTATTTATGTGTTGTCTTCACTTTAATTAAACTTAAAGAATGTATTAGAAATACAATAAAGTAATTTAATTAAGAACCTCTACTGAACATCCTAAGTTTGTACGAGATCAGATAAGTCGAAAACATCTATGACTTTTGGAGTACATATTAAAAAAGACAAAAGAGGGATGTGTGAATGTGCCAACGATGACTACTAGTGTGTTTGGTTTATCGTTTTGTGCAGCTGAAACAGAGGTTCACAGTTTCCCATAAAGAAAACGTAGAAGCAACATTAGTGTATCATTGAATTGAATGTCTGTTTACGTTAGAGCCAACTTTTTTCCAAACATAGTCTACATCATTTTTTGATACATTTTATTTTATTTTGTTTTATTCATGGGCTAATTAAATTTCCACTACTTTGATTGTTTTCTAACTTTTGAACTCTTTGGCTTCTGATGTGTCCAAACTTATTGACCACAGACTATGAGTAAACCAACTCATCCCATTAGGCTTTGCTTTGAATCACACCAACCAAATACCACACAGTCACGCTAAGTGTAACACCCTACGGGGTATTACCGTAACTAAGTCTAGCTTTCTAAGAACAAAAAAGAAAGACTTAAAAACATAAAAACATGTTAAAGTGACTCATAAATATAATTAAATATTATATCCGAACAATACAATGAGAAAAATACACGTCTAATACAACTCATCTATCACCCGAAGGTGTTGAATAAAACATAAAGTGGGATACAAGAAAACAATATAACTAGACTACATCTTCTTGTACATGACTCCAAGCTCTACCTGTATATATCTTCACTTGTATCCTGAAAAAAAAAAGGGAAAACTTAAAGGAGTGAGACATAATGTCTCAGTGAGTGCTCTAAGGATTCTACAGCTAGGTCAGACTCTTTTACTTAGACAACCTTAATCACTTATCTCTTATGACTCTAGCCTCACTAGGTCTCTCATAATTCTCCATACTTATGGTCGAGTCTACACCTTTCAACAGTCAATACTTCTTGTTAATTACACTCTCATTCTCACAACTATTATATTGGTTTACTATCTCATTCTTAACCTAAGAACTCATCCTCATTACTTATACTTTCTTACCCAAAACCTCTTTAGAATTTACTCTTCTTCTTTTAATATTCAAAACAGTCCTCTAGGGTCAAGTATAAGGTTATAAACATTCTAAAATACTCTTATTTTATTCTTTCTTACTTGTCTTATATCTTTCTATTACGCCATGAGAGAATTCACCATTTTTCTATCTTATTCACAACTATTATTATCCAACTAGAACCCTCACAACACTATCTTAAGGTCTAGCCTCTCACTTATCCTTAAGGTAGCAAACACAATTCCAATTACAAGCATATAATTATTTCACATTCTTTGTTTAGTAACTAGACATATACCTCGTTTTGTTTTATTAAACAGGAACGACACACGTGCAAGATATGATCACTTGTTCACAACTTTAACATTTCATTACAAGGCACAATTACATTTTTACATGTGTACACATTACATCAATCGCTCATAAATAAGGTCACATAGAATTCACATAATTACAACGTAGCACACTTCAACATATCACACTACAACAAGATACATATGTGTGCTATGTTCCTAAACCACTATTCATGCACATGTGGTACCAACCTAAACTTTTCGGAAAGTAGACTAGGAGTAAATGCAGACCATAAGAAGCGTCATCGATACCTATGCCTTTAGTTTTCGCACCCTCAACTAGCACGATATCCCCCGGTGAGTAGTCATGGTTACCCAGTTTTGCCAGTACGCCCTAGTTCCATGGGATCAGCATAGGACCATTGGAGTTTTCCCAACCAAATAACTCCCAAGGCTAAGGTTAAACAACACATCACGACCTCTACCAGCTAGATTCCTACATACTTTCCTTATCACATAACTCAAATGTTATGATGCATGGTCACATATAATGCTTACAACTTTTCATAGACTTTTATCATGAAACATTAGCAAAATTTCATATCACACTCATTTTTTTCAAGGAAAATAACAATCATACATTATAAATTCAAGAAGGCATAAAAGAAACAAATAACAATAAGGTAAAAACTGCAAAACAGAGTTCATAAACACTAAGAACAGAATAGTAAAGGTTGTATCTGCTTAGCAGGACGAAAGTCCCGCCCGGCAGTCCAGCGAACCCGCCTAGCGGGTCCGCGTTGTAACCCAACCCGCCCAGCGGGTGTTTCACCCCGCCCAGCGAGTTTGCACGCCTAGCATCAACGCAAAATCCAGTTTTTGAAGACAAGTCGCCCAACGGCTATCTAATCCCACCAGGCGAATCCGAGGTACTAATTTTAATTTATTTTTCCTATTATCTTTGGGTTCTAAGTGCTTCAAGATAAATAATTAGATTCTTAATCACTCTTCTACATTGATAATTGATCAATCTAATCTACAATTTCCTACTCTCTCACAATCCTCTCAAAACCCATCAAATCCTTAATCTTAGGCATAAGGCGGGGGAAAAGGTAAATAGATGAATAAGAACAACATAAAGGACAAGGAAGAATACTGGGAGAGAGCACTCATCTTTGGGAGCACGCAAAGCTGAGTTCTAAAGCTTAGGTTCTCTGGCTTTCATTCCTTCTCTTTCTCTCCTCTTTTCCTTCCCTTTTCTCCTCATTCTTTCTAACTTCTTTCTTCTTGTATTTTGTGACTGGCTAAACCTAACCCTCATTCTCTATTCTCTTCTTATAACATGTGGGTGGGTATGTGGCTTAGTGGGCTTTAGTCTCCTATTAGGTCCTAGATGCTCTTTTGAGTTCTCTATTAATTTTTAATGCTAAGGTGTTAATAACAATAACACTAATAATAACAATAATAATAATATAATAACAACACCATAACAAAGAATTAATAATAATAATAACAACAACAACAACAATAAATATAATAACAACAACACAACACAATAATAATAATAATAATAATAATAATAGCAATAACAACAACAATAAATATAATAATGGTAGGAACAATAATAAGAATAATAAGTGATCTAATAACAATAACTCTTAAAACGTCTTTTGTCTAATAACACATGGGAAGGGTCCTACTAAAAGTTACCTCGTGGTTTATTTCTAGTACTTGAAATTTGGGGTGTTACACTAAGAATTTGTGCCTAATTTTCAGATGTAATATAATTATCTCATTCAAGTGTTGCTCTATGATTTTGCAACATTGAAGTAACATAACGGGAATGTCAAAAAGACACCCAAAAGGAAATAAATAAATAAAAGAAAGAACATCATGGGTGAATTTTATTTTTTTTTATGTATAATGGTCACACTGAGGTTCAAGTCTATGACCTCATACATACTACCTTAACCCCCACTACTAGGCCGACCCTAGTGGATTATATCATAGGTAAAATGAAACATTATTTTTGTGCATGTGTGTACACATGCTTGCATTAATTTCTAAGAATTTTTTTTCATCAAGAGCCATATTATAGGAAAAAGGTGCATCATCGGCTAGTGCACAACTTGTGTTGTATCCATATCAAAACTTGGGAAAGTAAATAACCAAAGCTTGAGTTATTTTCCAATAATATGAAGTCAAGGTAGCTCTGAAAAAGATATAAAATAGTGATGACAATTTTAGTGGGTAGCCTGTCCAAATGTTCTCCTTTTTATGGCAACTTTTCTATCATCAGCCAATGACCACTACAAACACCCTTTTATTTTTGTGTCATGTCCTACTCTCCCCATCCCAATTCCACCTGACATAATTACTTCCATTATTATTTTACACAAATCATATATAGGATTATGTTTGTTGGCTTCACATTCATACTTTTCTTGTTAGCTTCATATTTTCTTTATTACATGACCTTCTTCTTTTTAATTCTTTTATCTGTCCACAATTCTCTGGATATTACTAGAAGATGATGAGGTCATGAAGGCTTTCTAAATTGTTTTCTGGAAAGGAATTAATCATGATGATGTTTCTGACTCTACTAGGTGTCCAACAAGTTTGAACTAATAACAGTTAACCCATCAGATTTATAGATAACTCTTCAACCTCTTTTAAAGTTTATTGCACAAAATGACAAGACTAATGTTTTAAAAAAAAAAGTTTGTGAAGGCAATTTTGGCCACAACATCAAGGTTTTAAGTTTAAGACTCTTCCTGACCGGCCGCAATAGCTGCATTTGTCTGCAATTTCCTATAATATCAAGGATCACAACAAAACCACGACTACGACCACAATTTAAAACCTTGTACAAGACATAAAAACTAGTCATTAAGCACACACCCTTTATAGAAAGAGAGGAGGTAGTGTAAAAGTTAATGAACTATAAAGGCTCAAATTAAAGATGCTCATCAAGACATGTTATTGCCATTTATCTTTTCTCCTCACACAGCTCAAAAGGGAGGAAAAGACTACTGTTTTAGATTTCCACACAGACGCAGAAAAAAGAAAAACAAAAGTAAAAGAAGATTAACAACTAAAAGAGATGATAAAAATTTGGCCCCCCTCTTGTGTTGAAATTCAGCCAAGCAGGTCCATGTTACATGAGTTGGATTGGTTTGAAGAATCAGATCTGAGGTATGCTGAGCTGCAAGGGACATCATCTTCCAAAGGGGTGAAGGAGGGGCAAGGGCTGTGTATCTGCATGTCCCTTATCACCTGGCGAAGCTCTGAGGCTTCCTCTTTCAGCTGAGCATTCTCTTGGAGCACTTGGTCATGGCTCTCTGAGACGTGGTTCAGCTTGTCTATGAGTTGGTGGTTCTCATTCCTGAGCCACACCACTTGTGACCAAAGCTCATCAAGGTGTTTCTGCTTCCTCATGCGTGATCTGCGTGCGGATTCCCGGTTTGATATCATCCTCCTGTGCTTCCTCTCGTTGATGAGACTCAGCTGTTGCTCATCTGCCTCATCAGAAGTGGAGTTGCTGCTGATGCATGATGATTGGGGACTGAAGTCAGGAACCTGATGTGGACTGTTGTAGTTGTGGTTGTAGCCTTGTAATTGGTTGGAGAATCTTTGGTATTGAAATGTGGGAATGTTGTTTTGGATCATGGTGTAGTTGTTAGGAGGGTAGGGACTTGGGTTTGAAGGGAGTAAGTAATTGAGCCCTGAGACTGAGACTTCCCTGGTTTGCATGGTTTTGGTTTGGCAAAAGATTGCAGGGCCTTGTTGGAGGAAGAGTCAGTGATGGAGAGAGTTCAATTGGTTCTGAGAAGGAGGAAGAAAGACTGGGAAGAGTAGGTATTATATAGGGAGAGAAAATGAGGAAGTGACCCCACTTCGTAACAGTAGAGTAACAGTGTTGAAGTTTAAATGCTCATTACATTAATTAATGGAATGGGATTGACATGCATTCTCCAGAGTAGGATGTCAACGGGACCCGGCTGGGCAAAGGTAGTGACTACTCGTTACTGTTTGTCGGATAAAATTTGTATTTGTGATTGTCCTCTTACCCAGTTAATATTTGTAGGTATTTATAGGATATTTGTAGATATTTCTTAAAATTAAAAATATAACAAATTTATTTTGTATATTGTGGACAATTATAAAGTGTTAAAAATATCACTTTAAATTTATAAATTAAAGATTTATTGTTTAAAATAAGTACTTTGAACATAAATTTTAATTATTCTAACAGTTTTTCTAAAAAAATATAGTTTAAGTGCTCACAAATTTATGTTTCTTTTCTCTTGTAATATAATTGTATAAGATTTTTCTTGTAATGAACAATCGTTTTAAAAATTTTAAATAAATTTATGTAATTCTATCCATATTAATATATAAGAGTATTTAAATAAATATATAATTATGGGTTGTAGGTATCCGTGGGTATAGGATAACATGATATCCCGTACCCGTCCCGTTAATAAATGGGTAACAAATATACCCATTTAGAATATTTACATGTACCCATTTAAAGTACCTATTTTCTATCCGTAACATATTTTATTTGTTGATATTTGCGGGCACAGATTTTTTTCCATCCCTACTCTAGTGTTTAAAAATAACTGGCATCATCATGCAGTTCAAATCCAACGGATTATACCCAAAGTCTATATTTATAATATTTTCTTCGTTGCAAAATTAAGCATCCTCATGGCACAGAGATCCTCTACAATTTTGTTAGTACAAAGATCTAGTTTCTTGAGTAACTTTTTTTATGTTATTCTCTAATTAAAATTAGAGTTTTATTATGATAATTTGTGTTGACTTTTAATTCAAATTTTTATTAAGCAGATTAGCAAATTCAAAGTCTAAATATAATGAAAAGTTTCAATAGTACTTAAAAAATTGCGTCTTGGTTTTATCTATTTTGTTAACAACAAAACTTTGATACAATTTTTTAAGTGTTTTTATTGATTATTGTTCAATCCAAATTGAAATTTTGTTTTAATAATTTATACTATGCAAACTTTTATTATGTAAATTAGAACGATGAAATCTTAATTGTAATTGGAAAACAAATTCTGAACAGATGGAATGTCATGCAGATGATGTGTGTGGGTTTAATTGTTTAGTTGCGGTTATATTATATATGCTCTCCATGCTTTCTCTAAAAAGCATTGAACTTATGCATGTGTATGCACATGACATAAGACATACATGTGACATGTTATGGGTGAATGACATGATGCACATAAGTGGCCCAAATGGTAAGCGCAACTTGGGTTTTTGTGGATATAATCATTTTGTAGAAAAATATGCTTACCTAAGAGCGACAGAGGCATTTCATATCATGGGGAGTATAATTAATTAATAACTCTATTGGAGGACTGTTTCGCTGAAAGCAAGTACAGGAGAATTTTTGGAGTTAAATAAGTCACTTAATTCAATTGTGTTACTTCCAAGCTGATTCTCTGTTGGATCGTATTCTCTTAAATGACATAAGAAAGGGCTGTGGAAAAACGAGGCTGGGAAGACAGGTTGAAGGCGACTTCAATGGACTAACCAACAAATCACAAACCTTAACCAAAGAGCATGTTTGTTTTACCTATGGTTAAACTTAAAACTCGACCTGAGAAGGGAAAATTAATACTCACTCTTAATGGAAGGGAAAATTGGCCTTTCATCAATCCACGGTTTGATCATCGTCACCAAAATAAGATTAGGATAAATTGCAAGTATGAAATTAGTCGAGTGGAAAAAGATAAGTCTCATATCTGATAGGTCGCAGGTTATGATAGAGTTATTCAATTCAATAACTTTTAGTATATATTAAATTTCAATTATCCAACCGTTGAATTAAAAGATTATATGGAGTAGATCAAGTCTACAAATTTTTATAAAATTTGAAAACTATTTGATACTTTGTTAAATTGATTCAAATTGATGTATAATGTACTTTTCTAAATCATAAGTAAATGTCAACTGTAAGATTAACTAGTTATAAATGTCTTATTTACCAAAAGTTTGGTATGCATAATCATTGACATAATATCAAAATATTCAACGATTAGATTGTTAAAATTGAATATATATTTAGAGTTATTAAATGGAGTAACTCTACAAAGAGTTATTCTTAGAATAACTTGATCATCACCCATATATATATATATATGTGTGTAGTGTGTGTGTGTGTGTTGTGTGTACATATGTACACACACACACACATACATATATATATATGTGTGTGTGTGTGTGTATAGATATAAAGATTTGTTACTTTACATTCTAAAGTGAATTAGTCACTTTAGAGGAATTAGATCTTAATAATTTTATATTAATAGTTAATTCCAATCTTCATTATATGATCATTGAGCTAAAATTCTAATTTTAATTGGAAAGAAATACTAAAAACACTTATATTTCTGTACCTAAGTTTTATCCATAAAAGCCTAAAAATTAAGGATTATTTTATTTTTAGATAACTATAATTAGAATGATTTATATTTTTGAAAAACAATCTTCTTCTTCTTTTTCATGTCTCAACTCCTTGTGAGATTTTTTTTCAAAAAAATAATTATTTTCTTAAAATACTAGACCAAACATGCTATTAAAATGTTAAATTAATAATTCCACTACTTTGTTTATTATTGCTAGTGATTTCTTAACTGACATCGCCTCCCGCATGCAAATTTCCAACGAGGAAAGCTCATTTCGAAATTCTTGACTTGCCAAATTCGTAACTACGAAATAAAAGAAAGAAAGGAATTAACAATTTGATGACTCAAGAGCCACTTCTTCTGGGACCTCCAAAAACAATTATATGTGTGTGGATTAAATAGAAGCCAAATGTTTGATCAGCAATCACTTTTCCTTAGTCGGGTTAGGTACTTGGTACTAATCAACGTCTATTAATTGGCTGTGGTAATGACAACTTCAATAGTAATCACAGGGAAAAATAGAAGGTTATTCAGCTAATGTTACTCTCCACTGCCAAAAGTATGCCATAAATGCTGAATGCATCACGCTGCTGCTTTTATTTTAGCTGCTAAAAAGTTATCTAGGTATTATGTTTTCGTCTTTTCTGGCATATTCTAATGGTTATTCCACAATCCACATGGTCATTAATTGCCCTTATTGTGAACAAAATGGGGTCATGACCGTAAAGATTTGAAAATAACTCCTATTGAATTCCCCCACGCTCCCAAGGTAATACCTATCACCGATCTATATTTATTGATGTTTTAGTATTTTTTTAAAAAAAAACTATCAATATTCTACAAATTTAAAGTATTATTAGTTATTTTTTCACATATATTCCTATTTAGCAATTGTTATTATAGTTATTTATCACAAGTAATGAGATATTAAACAAGAGTATTTTAATCTAAATACAACAATATTTTACATCCATTACATGTTCCTTAATATGTGTGCATTACCTTTATATATCAATAGATATGTAACGAAATAGTAAGTACTTACCATATAAGCAATGTTAGCAACACACTCTCTAATATTATCTTTCTAATACACTATATCCTATTAGTTGAAAGTCATGTTGGTCATAATAGTTTGAAAATATGACCCACATATTTAAGTGGTAGGACTCACATGAATTTCATTCAATCTGAAAATTGTGTTGCTAGCAATTTTTTTTCCTTAAGATATATACACGGTTAAAATTAATAACAAACAATCAAGCTCTCTTTACTAGGTGGGGTCCTACACGAGTCAAATGATAGCATAATATTTTATCATAGATTATCTATAAACAAATCATCCAACTTTGTGTGTATGTCTATCTACATACAAAATTTCATCATTTTTCCTTATCACATCCTAAATTTCATTTTCTTAATTAATTTATATCATGAAGCTTTAAATTTAGGATATATGAAATTTGAATAGGATACGCTTTGATAAAGGAGAGGGAAAAGGTTAGAAAAGTTTATAGTGGTATTGAGCAGTTGTTCACTATCCAATCAGGTAGAGGCCAACAGTTCCACGTTGCCACTTCTTTCTACAATAGGCTAATGTCTTTTAAAAAAAATGACCAATGCTAACCCTAATAACAACTTTAAGTGATTCATTTTTTTAATAAGATTAATGAAATAAAATATCAGATAGTGATCGTATACATCTACATCATCCGTTTCAAGCATTGCTATCCATGGCATTAATTACATGAATACATTCATTTTCTGTCGGACTACTATTAATACACTAAATTGGTATCCATGTAGTTTCTTGAATTTGTTTATTTCATTAATTTCCCATAAAATTGACGCAAATAATTTACTCATTCATGGCAAATATAGAAAGTGATGAGCTTGGTCTTAACCACTCAAACAAGTGGAGAAAAATCATGCATAACATATGGTGGAAATTAATGAGTAGGAATGGTACTTTCTATTGCATCTTCCACTAAACCAAAGGCTTAGATGCATATTCAGAAGGATGAGAACCAAAAATCTCACTAGACAAATGCTTTCTACCTTCATTTCCCGTGTAAGTCTGGTTGAGTGGACTAAATGATCAACACTATCATTAGACAGATATAGACTCCCCTTTCATTCTTGTCTTCTGATTGTTCTTCACTTTATCTCAATCACTCTCTCTCTTAATTTGTTTTTTCTAGCTAGCTTGTAGGAACTTACATAAATATTAAAGGAGCTTGTATATAAAATAAAATAATGTTACTCCCACCAACTTCTGTGTATACATCATTAATTTCATGTGTATAGTTTTCACAATTACTTTTTACACATCTATACTTTGATTATGTTATATGGTTGTGATGACATAAGATAATAGGTAAATTAAAAGTTGAGAATTTAGAATTAGTAATTCTTGTATTATATAATCGGAGACCATGATTGGTATGTTTGTCACTGACCAAACAGTAATTGTACTCTACATTGTACATGTACTTACGATACATTAGTTTTGTCAAATCAAACTTCAAAATGCTATGAATCGCAAGGACAAGTGGACATGGAAAGTTTACAAATTGACTTTGCCATTTGATTCAGATACATGTTATATCATTTTCTTTACCTTGTTTTCTTTTGGTCAAGTTGATCATCAGCTTGTGCAGTTGGTATTAGGTTTGAGAACCAGTTCGTACACTTGTCGACCACGTCTGGTTCCTTTCTTAACTAGGCCTACAATAGAAAGGGCCCACTCCTTGTTTATAAAATCATGTATTACATGTTAATGTGGTTGACACAACTAATTAAGATGTGGGGTTAACTCTCATTCTCTCCATGCGAGTTTGATTCCATTTCACGCCATTAAAATCCAACTCGCTTGATGTGCAACCCTCCTCAGGAAGATTCTTAGCACCTCGGAACTAGTTGTTGCGACTGGTAAAATTGATTGTGGTTTAGGTTTGTGTAATAATTCTTTGATTGGGCCTCTACTGATAGCCTTGATCAGTATGTCATTGGCGTCTTGTCCGATAGTATTGGGGGTGTGTCCCAATTTTACCATTTTTATCCAACAAAAAAATATCATGTATTACCTTTGCTTATATAACATATACTATGTTGTATTATCGGCATGCAAGCTTTAGCTTCTGTTGCTCGTTTAGTATTTTTTCATATCTATGCTTATTCCGTAAACCATATCTACGTTCATTTCATAAACCAAGTTACCAAGTTTCATTTTCATCCTAATTGTGGCTTGCCTAAAGTTGATAATTAACTACGTGGAAAGTTCAACTCAATTTGATTTAAGATAGTAAATTTGAGGTCAATCTTTGAACCGAGTATGTGTTTTTGTTGTGAACTTAGACTAGTCTCCATTACAATAATAAGCAGAATGGAACTTTTATTACGCAAAATTAATCAGTGTCCCCATTTGAACACTTCATCGTATATATCTAGGAAATCAATCTCTCAATTCTAAGAAAAAACTAAAAAAATTAGTGAACTAATTTCTAAGAAAAGCAATAGCAAATGTTTATTATAATTAGCATGATTTTACTTTCCTTTAGGCATGATATAGAGCAGTTACTTGTTCCCTCAAATTAGAATTGAAACTAATCAATGTCTTCCAATACCGTGACTCTCTCAATTCTCATAATGACCTTTCTATTTTGTCTCATTTCTGGCCATTAGCTTGCAATGGATTTGCAAGGTTTTATGAGAAAATAACGTAAATAGACAAATAGACAGTGCTATAGGACCTAATGGGTACATGATTTAACCGCTGCCCTTTTCGTGCCAAACAGAGAGACCCCAAAATATTTTAAAACGTGAAAAGGACCCACTCTCATGCGGGTTAGTTACATTGCCGTATCATTGGAAGTTATTTTAATGCGTAAAATATTTCTTCTAAAATTTAGCACTCAATCTAATAATATTCATATAATATTTATTATTTATTATTTTTGTACTAATATGTATTTGTTATTATTTTTTAATCTTTCACATTAAATATTTGAGTTCCTATTTTTATTTTTTATATTATAAAAATCCAAATTAATAATTTAACAAAAAATAAAATTTGATAGGCTGAAAACACAAAAAAAAAAAAACATGAGATAAATGAAAAACTAATAAAAACAAGTAAAAGAAGTATTAAATTGAATGAATATAAAAAAAAATTGAAAAATTTATTGTTACAACTTAATAGTTTTTATATGATAGACAAATAGTATAAATAGGTTACAATTAGAAATATTAAATTAAAATATTATAATTTATACTGTACATGATACTAAGGGTGTTCATAACTGATCCAATCCAATGAAAATTGAAAAAACCGATCCAAAAAATTGAAAACCGAATAAACCAAAAACCGAAAAAATTGAAAATTGAAAAAACTAAAATTTTTTATTGGATTGGATTGGATTTCGGATTTGATTTTGAAAACCGATCCAATCCAATCCAAACCGAACTTATACATGCATATATATTTTCACTTGTAATTTTCTAATATCACTCATGTTTATATTTTTATTTCTTATATATTTGTAAAATTATCACATAAATTATACTTGTTTATAAAAAATATATTTATTTAAAGATAGTTTTTTAGTAACTATTTGAGTAAAAATACATAAACATAATTATTAAGTTGTGTAAATTTATTTTTAATAATATATATTTGAAGAGTTATACTAGTATTAGTTATATAATGACTCATTAATAAAATATTTGATATTTTAAATTATTTTGTAACACATTTATTATATATCATATTATTTATTTAACACTTTTTTTTAAAATAATAGTAAGATTAAAACCAAAAACCGATCCAATCCAAACAGCTTTAAATTGGATCAGATTGGATTGGATTTAAATTTTAAACCAAACCGATTGGATGATGAAATAATAAAACCGAAGTAATTGGATCGGATAGTTTTTCTCTTCAAAACCGATCCAATCCAATCCGCGAACACCCCTACATGATACTGTTAAAATTAAGATCTTAAGTTAAACTAGGGTTCTTGTGCCCATACTTTGTTGTTTTTAACTATTACAATAATACCTACAAGGGGTTAATTAGTCGAGTGGAGTAATACAGGGTCTTGTATCCAACATGTCATAGGTTCAAACTCTCACTCGTCTCCTTGGGATAAGGTAAACGTAAGTACATCTATTAGTGCTCTTTGAACCTGAAGGCTTTTCCTACCTTGAACTGGAGTACCATCTCCTCCCTCTAAATTTTTTCTCACAAAAAAAAAAAACTATTACAATACGAAAGGGGTTAAATCATGAATACTTGCTTTAATCTCGAATTGAACTTAAAATATTTACAGTTAATAGATAAATAAAACTTGGTCTAATGAATTATTAAAACATGTGAATTTGGGTTTTGGTTTTGAAATAGTTCTTCACTACTTTACAAAAAAAATAATAAAATAAGAAAAATAGAATTAGTTAACTTTCAAATTTTCTTTTCGTTGTTCAAGATTATAATACATTGAGGATTAATGTTTATAAATAATAAAAAATTCTATTATTTTTTATTTTCAGTTTACCTCATGAGCTGCATTATTTTATATTAGGTATATCTTTATTATGTTAACACTTGGCAGATAATTTCACGAACAAAAAGAGAGGAAAAGATTGAGATTTGAGAGACGAGACGAGGAAAACGCGGGCGCACGATAGATGTCATCTGTGGGGTCCATGCTAACGAGCACGCATGGCTATTCCACCGTCCCCTAACCCTATTGCTCGCCCTGTCAACTCAACCATTCTCTATTTCTAATCTCTCTCTCTTTTTTTTTTTACTTATATATTCTTTTACTTTAGTCTTTTTACACTTGAGTTTTTTTTTTTTTTATAATGTCTTTAGTTTTGAAATTTTAAACCAACAAACATATACATTTTAAAAATTATTTTTTGAAAAATTTAATCACAAAATAATATTAATTTAACCTATAAATCATTTAAATTTATTCAATTATAAAAAATATCAATTTAGGTTTATTTTGTGTTTTTTTATTTTTGCTAAAAGAGAGATTTATATTAGACCTTGTAAGGAGGAAGAGAAATAGTAGAATAAAAAAGGAATAGAGTGTATTAATTTAAGGAGATAATGATTAGGAAACAAGTTGTAATCAGAAGTGTTAAAAAAACTACATTGATAACACTTATGATGAATAATTAAAATGAAAGTTAATTATTTTAATCCCAACAAATAGACAATAGTTATATGAGTTTAATAGTCATGCATTATTAGTGTAAAAAATTTTACACTGTCAACCAATCAGAAATCACTATTAATAGGACTTTTAATATATTTATTATAAAAGTCAACTAACTTATAATAAATAATAATTTGTAATTAGATAACAGTGTAAAATAGACAATATAACTATATAACTATTCTTCAATAATATTAACACCCTTTTCCGTCTCTTTCACACTATCAGCACTCCACGAGTGATCTTAAGGTTACATCATTACCGATTGTATATAAATGTGTGTATAAATACGGTAATAAAATAAATTTAACAATTGTTTTTTATTCATAGAAGCTCTCTTTAAAGAAATCCTTTCACTAACGTACAATGACATGTATTTTGGTGTTCTTTTCAATTTTAAAGACAAATAAAAATTATATCATATGATATTTTCCATTAAAAAAATAATTTGAGTGCTTTGATCCAAAATCTTAGGGACATCCCTATTTAAGGAGATTTCTTAATGCGTAGGAAAGTAACCATGACAAAATTAAACTACTTGTAATTTTCGTTTACGTAATAATCTTCTAATGAAAAATTATCAAATTTGTTTTAAAATTAATAGTTTTCGTCCTTGTATTTTTTTAAAATAACCAAACTTTAGTTTTTAAACCTAATACTCTTTCAAAGTTTAGGTATTTCAAAAAATACATGAACTAAAATCAATATTTTAAAAATTGAGGACTAAAATCAAAATTTAGTAATTTTTTAGAGAAGAAAATACCATTAACCCTCTTAATCTCTAATAAATTACACTTTTATTGGTCTCCCAACATGCAATTAGCACTTTGTCCAATGAGATTGAGAGTGACATTCCCATCTGCCACTTTTATCCATAAAAAAACTTTATATTAATTTTTAGCATTTTTTTTTTTTATATTCATTCTTCTTTCTCTGGTTTATGATTTTGGTTTTGCCGTCTTTGTTTCTTTATTTCTCTTTCTAAGTTTTAGGGTAGAGGGTAGGGAGAGTAAGCATGGGTTGGATATGTCACTTGAAATCATGTGTGTGCACCCCACTATGATAACCCGCATTTCTTTTCTTATTGTGCATGACAAGAAAGGTTGAGATTTCATCAAATGTACACAGGCATTTCATCAATCAATTCATTTCTCTTCTGTTTACATCAACCAAAATTACTCAAGCATCACACATTGTACGTCTACAAACCAAACAAAACCAATTTTACAAATTCATAGGAAGAAGATCAAGACACAGAATCTTTGATATTGGATGGTACTTCAGGACTTCATCAGATTTTCGACACGACATATTTTTGGCAAGAATCTTAAAAGCACCATAGTTGCACGCTTCAGCATCATTATGTTCTTTTGTATGTAAAAGGTATAATCAGTATATTCTTCTCACTCAAACAACTGGATTCTATCTATATTTCACCTATGCTTATTTAATTTGAAATTTTAATTTTGAATATTCTGATTTTATTGATTTGAACTATATTCAGTGTATATTGCATCAACGTGTCCAATTTTTTTCAGGGGGTTTCTTATTTCGGAACTTGACTCAAGAGTTTGATGTCCAAAAAAGAAATCTACATGGTACTGTAGCACAATCTCAATGCAGAACAACTATTAATTAATTAAATATTGGCTTGGTGCAGCATTAATTTAACTTGCATGTACAATAACATATTATATTGGCTTACGTAGTTCTGGCAGGTTCTGGGCCAGTATCAATATTGTGGATATAAAGATAGTGATTCATTTTTAATGTTAATTGGCCATGGACCTACAGTGCCCCCAATTTTCTATAAGGGCTAATTTCACTAAATTTCCCTTGTCATCAAAATTGTTTATGTTATGTTATGTATGCTATAGCTGTTGCTGTTATTCTGGTAGTGACAGTTGTAACGGAGTATCCAATCACAATTTGCATACTCTTGACGTTATCTGCAGTGGCAGATTGTTAATATGACAAAACCTTATTATTTGATTTTATAATGGCTTAGTGCCACTGCCATTTAACATCTGCCACTTAGTTTGATTACATCCTAATACAATCATATGATAGTTCAGTAGTGTGATAGCTCCAACCAACTGTCCTTCAAAGTGATGATGTAATAAATTAATCCAACCAAATGAAAAATAATAGGCATAGATTTTTGGAAGTTTAGAGAATTAATTGTGTATCTAAAGCCTCGGGCTTCAAGTGATTATTACGATTTAGGTAACTACCTTGTCCCTAAGATCTCATAAAAAGCACTGATCTATAATTACAAAAGAAACCAAATAACTATAAAAAAATGTGGAAGTCTATAAAGCAGTTAATGTCATTTTTTTGGAACCAAAATACATGTATCCTTTGCAAAAGACAATTTTGTTTGAGTCAGGTAAAATTATTATGAACAGAAAGTTCTCTTTTTAACTATTAAATATAGCTATATACCTAAAATTCAAACTCAAACTCAAAACTATTAGTTAAATTAAAACAATCTCGTGCTTCTAAAAAAAAAAAAAGTTAAAACAATCTCATACCTGTTGATCTACACGCTTTGTAGTAAAATGGTTAATGTCTAAGAATATGAAAATCATTAATTGAAAGAACATTAGCTATTAGAGGCATGCAAAGATTGATCATTTTCTTTATAACAAAACTAAAGCAAGCTAAACTCAGAAAAAGAGTAGTAGTAGAAGAAGGGTATTCCTCGTTTCTTTTTCTTCCCAAACATCGGGTGACACATCATACTTTGAATCCCAAATTGAAGTATGATAAAAAGCTATCATAGCACAGAATTATTATTATTTGATATGCTGCGATATGCACCCTCTTGAGGGTTTGTTTCATATTCTTGTCAATTATAATCTGTCCCCTGCATCTTCATGTTTTGTTTTTATCTGTCTTCTCTTCAACATTATTATCTGTGATGTCCCTGCAATCAGTTCATCCAACTTCGTCATAACTCAGTGCTTTCTTGACTAGAAATTCATGTCGTGGCACGGCTATATGAAACCCAAAGGTGTCACCAGATTCTGGGTTGAGCATGTGACCTGTGTAATTTGCCAACTGCATCAAATCTATTTTTATTTATGTTGTATGTGTGTGTATTCTACTTTATGTGTAAGTGTTGGGCAGACACACCTTTCACACACACTACACAAAATATTGAAAATAATGGAAGGACATGATTTATTTAATGTGGTTCAGCACCTCTTACCTACATTCAAGAAACAGCTCAATATTTATTCATCATCTCAAATTACATTATATCTCATTCCAAGTTTTTTGCGCAAACTTGGCAAAAATCTCACTTCACATATCCCCTTTTTCTTAGGGTGGTAATCCTCTCTTTAGGCTGGGTGGTTCTTCTTATCTCAAGAACCATAATCTTGAAAGAGACAAAAAAAATCCTTAAAATAAAAATAAAATATTTAAATCAAAACAATATCTTAAAGATTTGAAATCAAAAATTTGAATTGTTTCCTAACAATTCCTCCCTCAATTAAAGTTTTCAAACTTCCTCTTCAACTCTTGCCCTCATGGATGCTTGCTACAATCTTCTCCAATTACGCTTCCGCTTTGCAAACTTTGGTATGTTCCCACCTCCGCTCCGCGAGTATTGGATGATGACACTTTTTGTACTTACATCGCTATTAGCTACCAGGACACGTCGCTTGATGTTAAATAAAGGTGTGTCTCCTTTACCATCAGTGGTATAAGAGCTATTGGTTATGCGATCCTGGTGACTTGTGAGATGAGTATCGATGGTGAATTCATGTGGAATCCTTGTGTCAAAAGTCTCCTTGGTGATGGGAAGTCAAGTGGTGTGTCCTGGTAGCAAATGGCGGTGTAAACTTTATGTCGAAAGTCTT
Source organism: Spatholobus suberectus (assembly GCA_004329165.1). Classification (NCBI taxonomy): domain Eukaryota; kingdom Viridiplantae; phylum Streptophyta; class Magnoliopsida; order Fabales; family Fabaceae; genus Spatholobus; species Spatholobus suberectus. The sequence continues at coordinate 56,496,432 of CM014736.1, forward strand.
CTTGGCAATGAAAAAGTCAAGCAGCGTGTCCTGATAGCTAACAATAGTGCAGGTACAAAAAGTGTCATCATCCAATACTCGTCAGAGCAGAGGTGGGAACATACCAAAGTTTGCAGAGTAGAAGCGTAATTGGAGAAGATTGCAATGAGCATCCTTGAGGGCGAGAGTTGAAGAGGAGTTTGAAAATTTTGATTGAGGGAGAAATTGTTGGGGAACAATTCAAATTTTTGATTTCAAATCTTTAAGATATTGTTTTGATTTAAAGATTTTATTTTTATTTTGAAGATTTGTTTCCTCTTTTAAGATTAGGATGCAAGTTGTATAAATAGGGATTCTTGAAATGAGGAAAACCACTTAGCCCGGAGAAAGGGTCATCACCCTAAGAGAAATGGTGGTTTTGTGTGTGAAGGGTGTTGTTTTCCCGACAATAAGTCTTGTTACACATACATTGAATAACCTTTTTGAGTATTATTCTAGACTAAAACAAGACCTTGAAGCAGCTTTTAGGTTACTAAGGCAGGCATGTGTAATAGGTAGCATTAAGGTTGTTAAACTCGAGAGTTTACGTAAACTTGTAAGAGGTTATGTACTATAAAAATATATATTAAAATACCTATAGAAAACATAATAATTCAACATTTCAACCCATAATAATTAAAGCAAAATAAAACCATAATAATAAAATAACTAAATCTAGTAGTACATTACTATATGATAAGTTCAAACTACGCAAAATAAAACATAAGTTCAAACAAAACATAAGTTCTTAAAATGATAATATTTAAAACACTAAACAAGACTAATGTCTTCAAATGTCCATGTCCAATCCTCTAATAACATCATCTCCAAGATCACTATCTCCATCATTATTTCCATCACCATCAAGCTCTTCTTCAGATAAAAAATGTTCATCGACAACATTGTCATCAAAAGCCAACTTATCAAGATCCAATGCATCTAAAGTTGGATTACTTGCACTTCGTCTGACTAATTCAACATTGTCACCATCACCTTCACCTTGAGGTTGCTCAAGCTCAACATTTTCTTCATCAACATTATCTTTTTCTTTTGTTATCCATTCATCATTAGATTGAATACCATCATATAGAAGAGTAATAGTTTTTGTTATTTGTCTACTTTTCAACTTCAAGTTATACATGTCATAAACCAAGTCATTCATCTTCTTCTGATGCAAGCGATTTCTTCTCTTTATATGAACCTAGAATTATAAAATAACACAAATAAAATTTTATGATTATCTAAACTAAACAAAGAAAATTAAAAACCACTAATAAAGTGATAAACTTCAATTACCATTTCAAATGAGCTCCAATAATGCTCACACCCAGAAGAGTTACAAGTCAAGCTCAAAACACGAATAGTAAACTTCTTCAACTCTAGACATCCATCCCAAAACATTTCCACCATTTTGCAAGAAGCATAGCCTTCCTACAAGCCTTTGCATTATCCATAGAAAAAAGCTCTCTAGCATTATGAAACTTAATAAGTTGCATACTAATTTTATTCCTTTTTGCAAGATCCTTGCCAATCTTTTCATACACAAATATAGCCCTTCTTTCACCTCAAAATTATCATTTCTAAAATTAGGCTCATAATGCAATCGAGATTAAGATAATACGTAGCTGCATGCAAAGGCTTATGAAGCTGGTTATCCCATCTCTCATCAATAATTTTCCAAATAGGTTCATAGCTACACAAATACCAAATATGCTATATTAGAAATAGTTACACAAACAGTTAAATTTTAAATGCGAGAGACAAAGTGTGGAAATTTTACCTTTTCTTAATATTATTAAAGTTGCATTTGATCTTTTCTTTTGCATAATCCATCTCCTCATATATGAAACCCATGGTGGGTTTTACATCTAAATCCACCAATTGAAGGACTACCATAAGAGGGGGAACAACTTTGAGGCATATGGTTATATTCTTCCAAAATCGATTAGCTAAAATTGCATTTTCTACCTTTCTTCTCTCTTGTGAGTTCTAAACTTGCTTGTTTTCCACTGATCAGAGCTAAACATACTCATCAATGATGCTTTCATTTCATGGAGATAGGCTAAATGATAATTTATAACACAACTCATTTTAACATATAATTTTAAATGTATAAATGATGTTGACTAGAAGATTAAATGTCTAATTTACATAAATTTTGGTTTGTATAATGATCAAAATAATATTATATAATTTAATAATTAAATTTATTAAATTATATAAAGTTATTAAATAGTAGTAATATAAGTGTCTAAGACTTAGTCTTATAAGAAATGTATATTTCCACATATATATAAAATCACCCTAAATTAAACATTACAAATAAAAATTAGAGCTCTCTTACAGAGACCAAATGCCTTATCTCTGATGAAATCTTAAAAAATTAGTGTCATGATCAAGATAAGATAAGATAGAATATTATATGAGAGCAGGATAAGAATAAGATATGATAAAAGCAGGATAAGTTATAATCTTATCTAATGTTTGGTGTACACCAGATAACAAATTAGATAACGATAGGATAAAATATAATTTATGTTCAAATGACAAAATTATTGTTTCGTTAAATTACATATAATTTTCTAAAGTTACTTTTAATTTAATTTTTTAATTTTTACAAAACAATATAATTTTAACTAAACTATTTATGTAGTTACTTTTCTTAAATTATAAAAAATTACATAATATTTTGAAATTATAATTATTATTCAAATAATTTTATTCAAAAATATTTGAATAATAATTATTTAATTTGTAATATTTTAATTAATAATATAATTTAAATTTACATGTCAAAATTATTATTATTATATATATAAATAAATATATATTACTATATTATATATATATATATATATAGAGAGAGAGAGAGAGAGAGAAAGAGAGAGAGAGAGAGAGAGAGAGAGAGAGAAAGAGAAGGAGGGGAGAGGGGGGAGTGAGAGAGAGCTTATTCTATCATGTTGCTTTCTAATCCAACTTCTTCCTCAGATAAAAAATACACTAGAGTAACATGATAAGATAAGGGATAGGATAACATTATTATATCCTATTGATGCAGCAAACAATGGATTACAACAGGATAGGATAGTTATCCTATCTTATCCTATCATATTATGATCACCAAATGGACCCTAAAGAATTCGGATAGCCTATGGTTTAATAAATAAATAAATAAATGGGTAATTTTATGATTGAGTCCAAAGTGAACATTAAAGTATCTAGTAGAATATCCATCGGGCAGAGCCTCCTAAAGATTTTGAAAACTTTTGGCGTAACGGAGATAAATATAATTGAGCAGCCTCAAAATATTTTATCTGTTATCCTAAAACTATCTTGAATGCGAAAGATTGACAAAATTAAGAATTTTTGCTTAATATTATTATATTATATTTTTTAACTTTAATTGATCTTATAATTTAAGAATAAATTACACTATCTTCTCCTGAGAGATACGAGTATTATACAATTCTTCTCTCTTATGTTGAAATATACAATTTAATTCACTTCACTTAACACCGTTAAAGTAAATTATGCTCTCTCTTCCTAAGAGATGTTAATATTACACTATCAACCCTTCTTATGTTAAAATATAAGATAATTCATGCTTTCTTTCCATGAGATAATGTGAGTATTACACCGTCTCTCCTCTTTTATGTTAAAATATATAATTTAGTCTATTTACTAACATCACTAAAGAATATTCATTATAAGACTTTAAAAATTATTTTAATTAAAATATATACTAAAATATTTTAAATTTACTAAGTTATTAATTACTCACTGGATAAAGTTTTTTTAAAAATATATAATTAAATTTAAAATAATTTATTAAAATAATAATTAAAAATAGAAATTATGAGATAAATAATAATCATATTATATATATATATATATATATATATATATATATATATATATATATTAATATACATTTAAATTTTTTTATTTTAAAATGTGTTTTATAACAGTAAATTTTTAAACAATAATAAAATAATAAAATTTAATGTATATTCATATATATATATATATATATATAAGTATTACATTTTGTAATAATTATGTTTTTTTAATAATATATTTTTATTATAAATAGATTCATTTAAATAATCGTATGTTTAGTATACATATATTAGAATTACATTATTTCAATAAATATATATATTTAATAAATATAATAACTAATACTATATAAAAAATACCAGTTTATTTAAATATTTATAAAAATATTATATTAATAACATCAATTGAATACTATCTTAATACTTGTATTTAATTTTATTTTACTTATATATATATACATATATTTTTAATTTGATTATTTTAAAATATGTTTTGTGAAAATAATACTTAAACATAAAGATTTTTTAAACATATTATTACATTTAGCATAATTTATAATATTTTAAAATAATAATTATATGAACTAGTTTTTTTAAATTATATATATATATATATATATATATATATATATATATATATATATATATATATATAATATCATAGTAAATTGTAATATATTTACATTTGTTAAGGAAGGAGAGAGTATATTTTAACATGAGGGAGAGTGGTGTAAAACTTGCATCTTTGAAGGGAGGTAGTGTAAACGATGTTTGGACAATAATTCTTTTTTTAACTGAGGCTAATACAATTTTAACAAAAATTTAAAAAACAAGGAATAAAATGTCATATATTCAAATTTGTCAAGAGAGGAGAACATATTTTTTAACATAAGAGGAGAGGGTAGTCGCAGTGTAATATTCATACGTATTAGAGGAAGGCATATATTGTAATTTTCTCATAAATTAATTAGCCCAATAAATATTTTGATTATGCTCCTCATCATTAGTCTCTCCTTTCAAGATTAGCATATATCTATTATTACGATATTCACTTGTATTGACATAAAATTAAAAATGCAAAATTGAAATTACAAGATGTAATATTTAAGGTATTTTAAGAGGAAAAATATTATTGATGCAATAAATTTCTATAATAATTTTTATACATTCATTTTTCTCTTTGTCTCTTTTTATGACTATTACATCTTTTAAGAATAACATTACTCTTTAAAGAATGCCCGGTATGGATACATATCCAATACTAGCATAGTAGCATGTCCCAAATATATTTGCTCTCGCGATAGGACAAAAGGGTAGTGAGAAGAAGTGAAGGTTAAAGCAAATGAGAAAGCTAAACAAAGGGGCATTAGCTTGAGAGACCCTATATAATTTTCAAACCCATTATGATTGATGTAATAATGATTCTTAGACCCCACTTAAGCCTTGAAAAAATATCCTCTGGATCGCAAGGGAAGAAGCGTTACTTGGCATAATGTTGAGCCAAAGCCACTCTCAAGAGCCACACACACGCACAAAGCAAGATTAATTTCTAGAGGGAATGAGTGCTATCTTTCATTGCCAATGAGACACTAAGGAATCAAAGGGTTCCTTCTCCATTGATGAAAATGACAACTTTTGTTTTGTTTTTTTCTCTTCCACTCTGTCTATTGCGTGTTTTGCTAGTGATGTAACTCCAACTAATTCATGGTAAAAAGAAAAATAAAACATAAAAAAACAAATCTAAAAAGTGGATCGGTAAAGTCAATCCACCAGAAGATCTCACCTAGAAATTTTTATTGTATTTTATGTTGGTTGCCTATAACGGTAGAGACAGTCATCAAGATTGCAGGGTTTACTGCCGTAAAAATCGACAGCCATTTCATCCTTAATTAAACCAAAGATACTTTTGGCACGAAGAAGCATAGGAGGGCCACATTTATTTCAACCAATCATAGAGCCACAAAGGATATTAGTACTTAGAATTTAATTGGAGGGGTTAACTTACCCCAAACAAAAATGGGGTTAAACAACCTCATCCAAGAAATTTTGAATGAGATTGTTTAATACCATTTTTACTTAGAATAAGTTAGACAATCTCTCCAAAACTTCAATTAAATTGAAATAAATTGTCATTTATTTTGTCATCCAACCATAAATTGGCATATAATTAAAAATTATTAACTTTTCATATAATTGCTTTTTTCTTTGTACAGAATATCCTAAAAATATGTTGAATCAAAATTAAACTCTAACCTTTATTTAAAGCTCAAGTAAAATGTTTGAACATTCAAATCTGACAAAAATGGCCAGCTATAACGTTGATATTTTTAATTGGAATGGCATATATTGGACGATACTTTAAAGAAAAAAAGATAAAATCACTTAAAGATGAACAAGTTAAATAGGGTATATTATAGTTTTTCCACCTAATGGTTCAAGACTTCTAGGAGAAAAGCATATATGAAAAAAGAGAAACTCAAAAAGGTATGACATACGGATGAGTGGGCTCAATACCAATATTCTTGATGTACTTCAGATTTTAGTGGTTTTTCTTCCTTCTATGGACCTACTTGATGCGAATTTCCCTGCCAAGGGGGGATTGCAGGCGTGAGGCTTAGCCATTCTCTTAATATTTTTTTAAAAAAAATTATATATGTGGAATTTGCTTTTTATATATTCTAAAAAATTATTTTGTTTTTTACTAATATATTTATATATATTAATGTTTCTTCACTTTTAGTTCCTTCTACTGATATATAAATCTTTTAAATTCATTCATATTCTTCTCTTAGATTCTTAAATTATTTTTTTCTTTAATTTAAAAATTACACTTTCCACCCTTTAATTAAAAAAAAAAACACTCGAGAGAAATAATATGTTAAAGTAAAGATATCAAAATGGGTTGAAATTGACAGTTCAATACATTTAATTTGTGAAAACAGTGTGATTGTTAAACCTGTCAACCCAACAAGTTAAGGGTTGATTGGGTTGGGTTGACTGGCTGAATTGGGCTTTTTTAAATGTTTTGATAGATTGTTTGGTTAAATATTGTTATGTTGGACATAATGTTTTGTAAACTACTATGGATTTTATGTTATTTCGTTGTTTTATACTACAGTTATTTAACTCATAATGATAGCTTCTAAAGAACATTTATGTCAAGACAATAATATTCTTATGGTTGTGACATTATGTTTATGTCACTTTATTTATTTATTTATTAGTGAGTCAACTTATGAGTCACCCATATTTTATAATTTTTTCTTTTTCTTTTCTTTTCATTTTTTATTGAGTCAACCCAACTCAACTCACAATCTACCATGGTAGGATTGGGTTGAAATTCTCAACCCAATATCAAAATAGGTATAACCATACCCAACCCATTTTTGGACGAATAAAGGATTGGGTTGAGTTGGATTAGCCCGTTTTGACATCCCTATTAAACTTTAGTTTATTTTAATATAAAGGATAAAATGTTTTAGGTTCTTCAAAATTGGTTTCAGTCCCTACATATTAAAAATGGTGATTTTGGTCCTTGTATTTTCTGAAATATGATGGATTGCATTCCTAGTCAAGTCAACATGAATTATGGGGTACAAAATCCACCATAGTTTAGAAATACAAGAACCAAAACTACTATTTTAAAAATGTAAGAACTAAAACCAATTTTGATCAAATCTTGAGGGACCTAAAACACATTTTATCTCAATATAAATGAATTTTTCAATGGCGGTGAGTAAATATAAATGAGTGTTTTTAGGACATTTTTCTCTTTATACTTTTCAATATCACCCATATTTATACTGTTAAATATTCTATAATTGATTATATCACTCACAACTTCGCGATAAAGATTCTGAAATTTTACAAAAAATAAAGTACAAAATAGTACCCAAAACAATTTCATAATGAGCAAAATTTCTCCCCTTTAAATAAAATTGCATTGCCACTGCACTCACAAAATTCCCAAAAGCATCTAAACCTTCTTTTTATAAGTGACATTATGTCACTTTTATGGTTTTTCTTTCTTTTTTATTTTTAAAACTAAAATTATTGGGTCAAGACTTGAGAAGGATAGGCCTAACAAACTTTAAGTGTTATCAAAGCCTAGTTAGACTTAAGGGGGAGTAGGAACAGAAATTCTTGTATCAAAAGTTTTCCTTATGGTAAGGTTGGTAAGGGAGTGTGTCCCATTAGTAAACAGTGGTATTGAAAGAGCATAACAATATGAAGACTCAAACTTGGAGGAGAAGATTATTGGAAATGATAAATGTGAGTGATTAGTCTCACATTGACAAGGAAAGGGCCAATGAAAAGTGTACAAGTGTGTGTGTGATTCATATACTTAATGTCTTAAGATTTTGAATAGACATATATTCAATTCTCTTGGGAGTCCTAGCCACTAGCGCATGAGTACTCCTCCAGATTCTCCAATGCAAAATACCTATTTGGCCACTAATTACATCTATGTTATGCTCAAATTTAAAGCACTTGGAGCGCATTTTGTTAGTCAAAATGGTTCTTAAGGTCTCTTTAACCGAGGGTTTCTTCCATTTCACGATAACCTGTCCTTAACTCACAGCTTGAAGGAGTGTGTCACAGAAGTGTACCCTGTTCTAAGGAATATACTTTATTATTGTTTGTGTTATAATAAATAAGGGTAAGCGTATCACCCATGAAAATGATGTTATTTTGACCAGGCCCTTGAAAATAATGTTAAGATGGTTACGCATGCAGGCTAGAGAGACGATTCTTACAATGAATCCATTCAATTAGAATTATTAGGTGAGGTCTATGGACCCTATTCCTTTAGTTACAATTGGCACTGAGTTGATAAAAGTGGATAGCCGTTGTTAACCTTTTGAAGATATAGGTGATATACATCACAATGCCATTCGATGATCAATAATAATGAATTGGTCCTTCAAAATAATTAACGTCGATATCACCGGTTTCCTACTTTAAAAATTGAATTTAATACTCTGCGTTTCATTTTGTTTCACGTTTAGGGTGCGTTTGATATAAGAGAAATTTTTTCATGCTCAAGAATCATGATTCCTAAGAATTGTAAATTCTGGGAATCATGATTTTTAGAATGACTAAAATCTTTTGGTTGGTTATAAATATTCTTGAGAATATTTATATTTGTTACTTGAAAATTAAATATTTTTATGTTTAGTTTAATATAACTTTTCTTAGAAATTTCAATTATTTATCACATTAAATAAGTTAATAAAGGTAACGTAATATTTTTATCACAGTAATTTTTTTTTTCAACTTGAAAAAGTTAAATTCTTACTTCCCCTCATGGGAACAATTTCTTGTGAAATATAGGTAAAAAGGATTTTTGAAAAACAATGTTTCTTGAGAATGTTATTTTTTAAGTAATAAACCAAACATGGAAGTAAACATTTCCACTTTTAGATTTATGGAAAACTAAAAAAATTTCTTGTACCAAATACTCCCTTAAGGTTTTGGTATAGAATTAAGAAATGTAATTAATATTTTAAATTTTATAACAATTATTATGCAATTTCTTATCATATCCTTTATCTTTCATATTAATTAGATTCTCTCATTTATATTTATATTTTATTTTCTCATTCTACAATAAATGTTTAAGAATATAATGGGAAAAAATTAATGCTTTATTAATATACTAAAATGACAATAAAATGGGACAATTTTATTTTTTTTGCTAAAACATCAAACAAAATGAGATGAAAGAAGTATCATTTAAAGGACTGATTTGATACTGCATATGCATTTGGAAGACATTAGTAAATGTAGTACTAGTACCAAACATTGTCTTTCATGGGTCAATCTTCTACTTACTTGATTTGTGTTTGAATCCAGGCTCCACCCTTGGTTGCCAATTCAACTGTAAATTCTCGTTGAGGTGAGGATTTTGTTGAACTTGGTGGTTTGTTCTCTAATTTGCCTTGGAATACAAAATGGTACAGATTAGTCTATGGCCCAATCCTTATGACAGCTCTTACAATAAATATAATGGAGGTCCAAAGTCACAAATGCTGACCAAAGTCAACGTCAATGGCAATTAACCGATGCATGAAAACAGCAAATTACATCTTGGCTAAAAGTAAAGTTGACCTATCACTACACTAAATCAGTGTATAATTACTCACAAGAAGTCTTGGGCACAGCATCAATAAAGTCAATCTAGTTCTTGTGCCTATATATGTATCACTAACATCACCGTAGTAGGCACACATTTAATATATCTCACCATCTTGTTATTATTTTGGTGTGATTTTTACTGACTTGAGTGTCAAAATGTCTTTTGCAGGTACTCCATTTGTTCACTGAGGCATCCTAGTCGTACCACAACCGTGACCAACTTCAAGGGAGTTTGGACAAATCAGCAATCTACCTCAGACGAGTTAGCAGCTCACTTCAGATTATTTAGCAATCCAATTCGGATTATCAATAGTCCATTTCAGCTTTGCCACCACATCCATTTCGGACATATCACAAAGAATCTCCCCTTACCACAAACTTATTATCTGAAAGAAAAGAAAAAGTACACGAGTGATGTTAAGTGTATCTTCAATAATTTTTTTTGTACATCTTAAATGGGAGTTTTGTTATGTCCTTTGATTTTGGAAAGCACTTTTGACATGCATGTATACGAAAAAGATAAAAAAAAATGAGTGAAAGATAAAGATAATTATATACAGTATCGCGTATGATTTGAATTATTTGATGCTTTTGACTGCACAGAGTGAAATGGCCTCGTGGCTAAGAAGAGGCTTAGCGGAGTGAGTTCAAGCCCTTTTCGTCACCTCCTTTTTTCTATTGCTCTTTATTGCACGGTCGTTGCTTTCTTGCTTTAATTTGTCCATTTTCTTTCTCTTTTCAATAACCTCATCTCAGAAGATGATAAATTTGACCATCTAATCACTGAGTCCGTCCATTCAAGGGAGAAAAAGTTGGACGCTTTTCCACTCTTATAGCAAGCATAATTTTGGGCTTTTGATGTGAAGCATTAGCTGGTAGATTAGCATCACTAAACTTAGAAGCGCTTCTATCTATCCTATAGTTCCATTTTCTACTTCAATAGGTTCTTACACAAAAGATGTGGTCAAACCAACTTCAATTTGCAGATATATGGCCCATTTAAAAAGTTTTCCTATGTCATCAAAGATCAAAAGTTTAAATAATCATAGTTAAACAAAGCTAATGAAGAAAGCTTGTCCAATTGATAAGGATATAACTAATATCGCACAAGGACATGAATTTGAATACTGCTGCCAATTTGAGTACCTCATCGGTAGGTAATCTGTAAATATTTATGTAAACACTCTTTAAGTTGTGAGACCTATCTTAATCCTGGTGAGCCTCAGAATTCAACTTACCTAAACTTTTTTATACTAAAAAGAAACTAAACAAAGATATTATCTAGCTAGTGTTGATGTTATGATTTAAGTATGTGGGTAGATTTTAATCTCATCTCGTTAAGCCTCCATTTTTGTTGAAAACATGGGAGATAGCAATTGGCCTAATGGCAATTATTGCTGAGTTAACACAGTACATTACTATTCATTTAGTAGATACTTTGTTTTGATGTTATCTCAATGCTCCCACCAAGAGCTGCAATTTGTTAGCAAAGTTAATATAAAGGCAGGACCAGTTGTCATATGTTTCTTCTGCTTTATAATGTTGGATTTCTCTTGGCCTACTACACGGAACCAAAATGATTTGATTTGTACTTATGTGTCTAACACAAATATACCAGAAATCATGGTTCTATTTCTTTTGTAATTCCAGAAACTTTAACTAAATGACCCTTGTTTTTCTGCCCTGAATTATATAATCAGACAAGTTTCCAACTCTCGCGCGGTAATTTTTGGAGATGCTATATGCTATATCTGGATTTGCCGTTGCAGTACTCAAAAGCAAGTTCAGATATTAATTATAAACATGATTTGTTCATGGACAAAAGAAATGTTTTGTTCAAAAAATTGTTTGATTGTTTTTAATCAAACATAATTTTTAATGTTAAAAGCATTGCTGTAAAATTATCGAGATAACTTTTTTTTTTTGACAGAACAAATTTCAAATACAAATCATTTCACTTCAAATTTACTTTTAACTAAAACTAATTTTATAAAATCAAAATCATATAAAACAAAAACGCTCATACAAACATAAGGTATAATAATATAATTAAGTAATTTTCCTCGTGATTCAGAAATAGAAAGTATCATACTGTTTTTAAAAAAATACAAAATGAGCATTAAAATTTGTTCAGCAGGTAAAGAAAATGCAAGACTTTTTCATAGTCTAACTTTTATCTCCCAATTTACAATTTTTATAAGTTTGTGACTTCAAATATTCAAACTGCAATTTCAACTATTTAATTTATAATATTTAAACGTAACAATCATATCCAAAAGAGAATATTAAGTAGTACTTTTAAAGCGTTAGTTAAGAAATTAAAAATAATTTTTTTTGTAAGAACTGTAACATTTAATATTATCAATACACTCTATCGTAATTTCTAGTTAAAACCTATATATAAATTCCTTAATGAGTAATTTTAAGATACTTGTTAATAGGACTCGTACTTTAAAAGAAAAAAATAAATAAATAAAGTAATGCTATACCTTTTTCTAAAACAGAATATGAAAGGGAACGCCAACATTAAAAACCATCAATTGACCAATTTGGAAATCATGGCCTACCTGATCAATGACTAGTGTTAATTAGAGGGACTCATTTCGAGTGAATGAAAATGGAATGTTCATCTTATTCTTATATTGTCTGTAACTATAAGCACAGAAATAAAAGGATCATTTTATTTTACTTTTATGTTTGTACACTTCAATTAATAACCAACACAGTAAAATTAATATATACTTTTTAAAATTAAACAGAATTAACTCAACCTGAACCTTAGGTCAAAAAGATTTTGAATCTAAATAAGTAAAGGTTAATAAAGTGAAACCACTACGTATACTAATATTGTGTCACTTTCTGACCTTTCAGCACCTTTTTAAAAGAATAATGACATTCTCACAAATTTCTTTTTTCACAACACCTTTTTTACATTTTTTTTTTTAACTCTCTCTTCATCACATCATCTATTTTATTCCGCACTTCTTTCTTTTCTCTCCCTATTCTTTCTTTGTTGTGAAATGTGATAATATGGTGTTAAACATGTATTACTCTTTTGAAATAATAGACATCACGCCCGAATTCCACAAAATAGACAAAACCTAAAAGGTGGAAAGTGATCACTGAACTATCTGGGCCCTTTTATTTTGCTATACCTATCTAAGCTATTTTAGTCCTACTGATTCGAGTTTTCTTTTTCTTTTTTTCTTTTTTGGAGTTTTTTTCTTCTATGGACCAAAAGAAAAAGTTACTTTCTTCCGTCCAAATTTGTAACAAGTTGCGAGCACAAGGAAACCTCAAAAGTGATGGGAAGGAATTGTTAGAAAATAAGATTTTATTAAGAATCTTATACCAGGAGTGTTATTAAATTCAGCACGTAGTTAATACTTATCCTAGAATATTAGTATAAAATGTAAATAGAAAGTATTAGATCAGGCTTTTAAAACACATCGCAATTATTTAGTGCTATCCCTAAAATATATTCTCTCGTTCCTTCTTCACACTTAAAAACATATTTGGGACAGCTGAAATTTGGAAATTTGCAATTATTTATTGGAAGGATCTTTTAGAATATTGCAAATTTGCAATACCCTTTTATGTATTTATTTATTTATTCATTGTGACAACTAACAGGGATTTAAGCACGAGGACAAGCATCAAACCAAGGTTCTTATTAGTATAAATTCCTCTATAAGAACTTAAAAGAGAAAAGAAATAAACAAAAAAGAAATATATTTTTTTATAAGTTAAAATTAACTTATGCATAAATTAAAATCAAATTTTAAATAAATGAGAAAACTTCTGCCAATTAGCTTGTGCATAAACTAATTTTAACTTATAAAAAATTGTTTTATTTTATCTTTTATTTTCTTTTCTAATAAGTGTTTATGAAAAAATTTATCCAATGAAACGTAACCCAATAGTAGGCTAGTTTGCGACGTAGGAGAATAACATTCCAATTACCAGTTTGAGGTCAAATTATTTGCAGATGAATTAAACCAATAAAAATTCTTTACATGATTTATTTTATACTAGGATTTCTGACCCCATGCCGATCCAAATCAGTATCTACCATATCCAATTATTATATACAGTGTCCAAAATTGCGACTGAACTTTAAGCAGTATTAAGTTCCATGCAGGATTCTATACATAATCTCATTCCTTAAATACATTTTAACTCAACATTCCCTTTTATTTGAGTTTTTTTTTTTAAATAGTACGGTGACCCGTGCACTCACAAGGGTCGCATTTGTGTATGTGTATTAAAATGACATGTAAATATAACAATAAGTTATGAGTGGCAAAGCTTTTTCTCTTACTATTTAACATAGTTGTATATTTAGAACTCAAAATCAAAATTACTAGTTAAATTAGATTAATTCCGTATCAATTGATTTACGTATTCAGTGATAACAAATTGATCTACATAATTCATTACTATCTATTTATCTATATATTAAAACAAAGTTATCATGAAAATAACTGGTGCTATTGTGTTTTCATTAATGTTTTGTTGTAAAAATATAGGAAACTTATCTTTTTGAAATATTTACTAAAATACTTGTCCTTTAGACAAAAATAAAAATATAAAATAAATTCAAATTAATAAAAATTAATCAAATAAAAGAATATATACCGTCGATCAATGAAGGTAACAAAATGTATAAAGTGTGGAATGATACAATCAAGGGCGGAAGGAGTAGAGGATAGAGATAAAAAAGATGCAACAAAAGAAGGAGGTTATATTGAGCAAAGGGATGTTGCAATGTAACAACAGTAAATTTAAAATAGAGATATTTGAAATTAGTATTTTCAAAACCCAACCAATCACTGACTCAGTAAAGTTATTGGGTTAATGGGTCATTGATTGGATTAGTGAGTCATTGATTAAACTACATGAATTGGTATAAATTATAGGGACTAAATAGATATATATACATTTCTCTAAATTATAGGAACATAAATAGATATATATTGGTAAGTAGTTAGCTGAATCACATCAACTTTTCTATTAGTTATTTTTAGACCATTAATACGTTTATCCTCACACATATTTCTTACCAACTTCATACATGTGATTAAATTAAATTTTATATCATCATAAATAATTTTTATTAGACAAAGTAATTTTATCTAAAAATTTGTAAGAAAAAAATATCTATTCATATTACTATTTTATTCATCTATAAACTTAGAAATCTTTTCTTAACGAAAATAAATACATGAGATATGATTTTTCTGTCTTAATAAGAAGTCAAAATTCCCGCACACAAAAAAAATGAAGTAAAATTTTTTTTTGGGCTATGATTTACACTAATTTTTTTTTTCTATACTATTTTGGAAAATTGTGAAAAGAAATGAAATAATCAGGTAAAAAGGCCATTATCTGCCAAGGAAAATCTGTAACAACTCAAAGTATCTATACGTAAAAAATAAATAAATTAACATATTGTAAAATTTATAATGTAAAATTTATCATATAAATTTTTATATTAATTTATATCGTAATTTGCAACGATAGACATTTAGTAAAACGCAATTGTGACATAGTGGTAAAGTAAGCTTATATGTGCATAATGCATCTACCAAAAAAAAAAGTAAGCTTATGCAGGGAGGGAGGTGCAAGGCTTAATTCCCTATTTTGTATTTTCGCAGCTGAGAGTCAGAGAGAAACTTAATTTGTGATTTGTGAATTGTGACTTGTGAGGGAAAGGTTAATTTGTAAGCGAATTTTACGGTGGATTATCAAATCAAATGATTCATCGGTAGATCACTAATTTAAACTGTTAGATATATGAATAAAAAAATATCAATTGTTGAGATTATAATTAGATCAACAAATCTTTACTGTTGATTTTTTTTATTCATATATCTAACGGTTTAAATTAATGGTTCACTGGTGAACTACCTAAGCTCCACCGTATAATTTTCCTAATGTAAGAACTCTTCGAAAAGCGGTAATTTTTGGGAAGACAGACTCGTCAAGTGGGAGCAAGTGGCAATGAGAAGACAGCGTGAACGTAAAGAGAGAGTAGGAAAGCGCGTGACAAGAGATACCAGAAAATGTTGAGGAATTTCAGGAGGGAAATACAGTTAGGAGAGATTGCCACGTGTCCAATACAGGAAATTGTTTTTATATATAGTAAATAGAATAATAGATGAAATGAATGCAATGAAAGATTATTATGAACACTCCAAAATCCTGTATTAATTTTTTTAAGCATTTTATAATTCTTTTAAGAGTTTAATTGCTATGTAGTAGCAACGTAAAAAATTTTATACTGTCAGCTAATCGAAAATTAGCTTTAATATGACTTTAACAATAATTATTAACAAAGTCAACAAACTTACCATACATGGTGAGTTGTGAGTAGTAAGTTGTGATTAGATGATAGTATAATGTAAAATTACTTTATACTGTCAGTTCATAACTTATTTTTTCTTCTTTTAATTTATAAATGGGAAATGAACCATCCCCTTCCTTTCCCATCCCTCCAAACACATCTAAGGATGAGCTAACCAGCAGCCTACCAAACTAAAAATGCTTGATATTCTAAATTACAGAATATTATGCAGTAAAGTTTATTAAAGGCCGCTAGAATTGCATGTGCTGCAGTTAACGTAGAATTCAAGGAGCTGTCTCAGTTTTAGGCTAAGAGAATATTACTTTAATAGCAGCAACGCAATGCAGTCACTTGATGCCGCCAAGGACTTGAACACAATCACACAGAACGTACTATGCCACTTGATGACCAAAATACCCAACATCAACTCTTTTTTTTGTCTGTCTAGAGCATGGTCTAATTGTTTGATCATTTGATCATTGCAATACCGTTATTGGGAGCCAGGATCGAGACAAGGCAGTAGCTAAACTCAGCCTCCATACCCAACATCAACATAAAACACTAGTCATGTAGGTATGAGTATACTTCAATGGAAAAAGAAAATTTAATTAATAAAAAGAAATTGGACTATTTACTCACTTTAGTTGTTTCCAGACAATTTTTAACCCTGAAATGTCTGAAAGACTGAAACCTATATGACAACAAAAAGAAGTCTTTGCCCAAATTAAAGTTGAGATTTGGCAACAGAGTGCAAATAGAGACTATAGTTCTTACATTGAATCCCAAACATGAAACGACTTTGACCCCAAGCTATATAGACATCAATGCAGGAGGATCACGGTTCATCTTAGCTGCACATTCGCTCATGCCTAACACATTGTAAACTCCAACTTTCCAAAACTGAAAGCCAGTTATTGTATTATAAGCCATGCAAACAAAACTAGTTTGTCCAGCAGATAATACTGGAACAAATTATGAAACAATAGTCCATCCTCTAGAATAACTTCAAAATTTTATGAAGCACCAATAGCCATCATTGTAGTATTTTTGTTATCAGCCAGATATCAGCATTAAAACTGAGGTATCATGTTACATCTTATCTTTCATATTCTTGTTGAGGCAACAAGGAAAGCCTTGGGAAAAAAGAAAAAAAAGAACACAGAATTTCAAAAAACAAGAAAGCAGAGGGGAAGTGTCATCATTTCCGGATCACAGAAAATGGTGGAAAGCCAAGAATTCGCTATATCATATAGCGTATGGCATTGCGTGCAAATAGCAGAAGCTACATAGCAGTTGAAATATATGATATATATCTATTATATATTTATAAACAATTAAGTTGTATGCAAATAACAAATAAAATGCATGACAATTAACATAATATTAACTCAAAGTTCAATTGGACGAAGACTTATTGGAAATGACAAGAGGATGCAGGATGCATTCTGCAACCACGACACCCATAGCGGCTACATCAATTGTGGAGCCAAAAAATTCCGCAATGCAATAGCGTCATAGTGCCGCTTTAGCAGCTATTTAACAACACTAGAGGGGACTGAATCATACCTTCCTCTTCTAAAGGATCAACCTCACGATTTTCCCAGCCCAATAAGGTGAGAACACCATGGACAATTAGAAGAAAACTTGAGAGAAATTAAACTGAAAAATAAAATGTTTGAAAATGAAAGAATTTAAAAAAAAACAAAAAAGAGCCCTTTTAAGAAGAATGTTCACAGCCTGACACACATGAATTAAAATATAACCAAATAATGAGCAGTATCTCAATGCTATGCTCTCTGGGGAAAATATGCATGAGATCAAACAGTTTGAGGATGTACAGAAACTGCAAAGGATTTTCTCTGTTGCTGAGAACACTAAGAAAACAACGATCGATAAGAGCAACATGTAGTGACACTGGAAAAAGCACACAACAATGTCAAGTAACAAAACTGAATTGCACCCATTGAATAAATGCACTGCTCTCCCGGCCTCCCCTCTACTAGAGGCAAACTGACTAATCCAGAGTCCTCCAGCACCTTTAACACACAGCACTCTACCAGCGTTACCCCCCTGACCTCTGTTCTGTGGGGTCCTTTCTGTTCACATCCTTTGGACTCAGTTTTGTTCGCGTGATAGTCAGAGGCTATACTGTTTTCTTTTTTCTGTGTCTATGTTTTACTTTTTCTATATTTTTTAGGTAGTCTCATGTTATTTCTTACTATATTTCTTTTTAAATGATGTTCCTTGACTTTTGTTGTCATTGACTTGTGTAATTAGCTTAAAACTCTGACTTCTGATTATTTATTATGAATATGTCTTTAATTTTAAGCAATTTTTCAGCATTTATATACGCGTAATATAATTATTTAATTATAGTGGTTATTCTGCTATCCACTATCTCCCTAAAACAGTTTTGGAGTTGTCTGCTCCACACTGCTACCCAGGGTCAATAACTATGGTCATAGTTGTCAATCCCAAATAGCGGCACAGAGTGGCCAACCCCAAAAATGCTATAGTAGGATAGCAGGTAGAAACATGGCCGCTATTCTGACCAATCAGAATAAAAAATTTAACGGGTAAAACTTAGAAGAAAGCACAAAACAATGAGATGAAAGACCTGTTTTAGAGAGACCAAAAATAAAACAAAGCAGCAACAGAACAGAGCATGGCTGCATAGGTCACAGTTAGCTGGAAACAGTGACAGGTTCACTGGAAAATGGCCATAGAGGTCAGGGATGGCCAAAAACTGTCAGTCACAGCTGCTAGAAACACTTGGAAATGCTGGAAATGTTGCTAGAGAGGGGTTGCGATTAGTCAGATAGAGCAGTGGTTGCTACTTCATAACAGCATGTGCTGAAATGACTGAGAAAGTAGGGTTATGGTTCTGATTCAAAGGAGGGGGCAGAATCCCAAAGGTACCCCCCTAAACAAGCTCAAAACGGTGCTGTTTCATAGTTAAGATAGGTATTCTTTGACCCACTCCGATAGTGCCTGCTCCAGCCACAATTTTCCACAATTTTACCAGATATCACAGCCATGATAGCTGCTAATTCAAACCATGACGCTGTTCAATTTTTGTAGTGTGCTCCAGCCGCTCCCCGATGCAATTCTAAGATAGCACCACTATTTGGCGCCATTGACAACTATGACTACGGTACTACAATAATATACATGCATCACTTCCAGCTTTTAGCTGGAGAAACAATAATGGCTAAACTCACGGTCAACATGTTTTGCATGCCAGGCATAGAAATCCAAATAATATGTTTGTCCAAGAGAACCAAGCATGCACAATTACAAGAAGGCAAAATCTCTGAAAACATAGGGATGGAATAACATCTTTCATTTACAATAGCATTCAACTAAGGAATGATAATACAAGTTCTTCCTTTTCCTTAGAAAAGCAACTCTTTCGAGAAAGGATCGGCATAAGGTAAACTAAACTGCAGATATAAAGATAGCCAGCACTTTATACATCATGACTCTGAGCACAGAGCTGCATAAATCCAAAAATTATAACACAAGTTCATTAAAGAAGCACCAAACCATTAACATGATCCTTCTTGCAGTACGCTTCAATTTTTTGAATATAAACTGAGTATTGACGGGCATTCATTTAGGGTATATCCAGAGCATGCAATATGGTATGAAACTTATTCCAAAACGACAACAACACGAAAACTACTTACAAAAGACTTGTTCTCATCATCAGTTTGACACGAGACAAAGCAAACTGGTATTTACACAAGACCGGGCGCCGAAGCAACAACAATTTCAAAACTGCATCCCTGCTGCCGCAAGCTCCAACAGATCATGAGCGGCCCTGTGGACCTTCCTCTGCTCATACTCCGGATCATCGGTGGGCAGCTCGAACCGACAGACCGGGCACGTGTTGCGGATGCCCAGCCACGGCAAAATGCAGTCCCCGTGGTAACAATGGGAGCAGGGCAGCCTCCTCACCTTCTCCTCCAACAAAATCTCGTCCTTGCAGATGGCGCACGCCACGCTCTTCCCCTCCAACTCCTCCTTGGACAACTCCACCAGCGGGAGGCCCTCCACGACACTCTTCGCCGCAGGAGGGCTGCCCTTCAGGGCACTCTCGTTCTCAAGAAACTGCCCGAACAAAACATCATACTCCGCGGCATACACGTAACCATCCTGAATTGTTAACAAATCAGCACCACCATCGTTGCCCTCGCGCTCCACCCCACCACCACCGCCGTTACTCACGTTCCTCTCCGAATTGTTAACCGCCAGAAGAATCTCCCACTCAAGGTACCTCAGCGCCTCTTCCCCGGCCTCCTCCTCCTCGGCGGCGTTGGTAAACCCCGACGCCACCGAATCACCATCGTCACCACCTTCAATTTCAACCTCGTCAACCACCAAACCAAAATCCTCCCTCTCACTCGCCCTCTCCTCCACCTCCTCCCATTCAAAACCCTCGTTCTGAGTCCTCTGATCCTCCAAACAGAGACTATCCCAACACAATCGAACATCGAAATCATCGAACCCGCCACCGTCGCGAATCCCACCCTCCTCGCTACTCGAATCCGAATCCGAACCAAACCCTACGACCCTAAGCCCACCCGAACCATCGCCCACCGTGAAACTGAAAACCCTGTCGCGATTGTTGTTTTGGGGCTCGATTTCGACGCCGAACCCTAACCCCAGCCCTAATACCCGTTCCGTGCGGTGAAGGTCGCAAACGACGCCGGAAAAGGGGTTTACGTTCGTGTCGTCGCAGGAGCAGAGGCGAGAGCGAGTTTCGAAGAGATCGGTGACGAAGCAACTCACTGAGTCGGCATCGGAATCGGAGTGAGTGGGGGATGATGCGAAGGGATTGGAGGAATGGTGGTGATGAGACATGTTATGTTACGAAACGGATGGGATGCAATGCGATTCTCTGAATCTCTTTTTTATTTTATTTTTTATTATTTTGTGTGTGTGGGGTGTTGTGTGTGTAACCAACGACAAGATTTTAAGGTTTGTGAGTTTTTTTCTTTCTTTCTTCTTGGTGTTTGTTTGTTGCGTGTGTAATCAATCTAATGTTCACGTTGATTTTCCTGACCAAGACTTGGAAGAGTCACCAGCAATTCAAGAGTGCAATGTGCAAAGTTCAGGGAAAGAAATGTTACGTGAGATTCGTGTAAAGTTGACTATAATTAATGTAGAGTTGCTTTTAAATGGATGTATATTTCTTTTTTAAGTGTGATTTAAAGTATTTATACTTAAACTAAAAAATATAATAATTTTTTTGTTTTTTATAAAATATTTTTAAAGTTTTTTATTGTATTCCTTTTTATTTTCACTACTTTACTATAAATACATATTAGTTACAAATGTATAAATTAATTAAAAATTAAATAAGAAACAAGGATATAATTGATAAAAAAAAGTAATTAATGTTATCTTAAACTTTAAGAATGACAAATAAATAAAAACAATTTTTTTAAAAAAAATCGACAATTAAAAAAAACAAAGAAAGTATTTGGATAAGTATTTAAATTTATTTTAATTATAAATATGTTTAATTGTAGTTTTTGTCCTCAAAGCTTTATAATCTCGCAAATTTTGCCTTCAAAGATATTTTTTTTCACAAATTTTGTCTTCACGTAAAAAAAAATGTGATGGTTTTAAAAAAATGCTACAAATTGTCTTATTTGTAACTATTTAAAAAAAATCACGACAAAATTATCTTAATTATAAAAGTTTTTTACGTATGGGCAAATTTTGCGATGCTTTATAAATTTGGAGGCAAAATTTACGAAAAAAATTATTTGGAGACAAAATTCAATAGATTGTAAAACTTTGGAGGCAAAACGTGTAATTAAGACTTATAAATTTATGTTAGAATATGTATTTTTTATTAAAAAAAAGGTGAGGATTGAATTTTTTTTAATATCAAAATAAATAAGCTTATAAGGTGAGTAAGGTAATTTCTCTTACTTTCTCTGTTTTAAAATTATTGTTGTATTAAAAAAAAATTTTTATTTTTTTATTGTTTTACAAATTTAAGATCGAATGAAATTATATTTGTTAGTTATATCCTCAGTTAATAATTATACGTGTTTCTTATTATTTTTCTTTTTCACTTATGGTCTTTCTCTTTTATCAATATTTCTTCTTTCCTTCTAACTATTATTAATTAGTTAATGAAAATATTATAGTCATAATATGACAATATTTTTAATTAATTCAACATTTTGAATGAAATATATTTTAGTCAAAGTATAACAATAAATTTAATTATAATTTTACATCCTAACCATACATATTCTTTACACCTTTCTTTCGGCTTTTTAACCAAAATGGTAATTAAAATAAATAAATTACCAAAATATTACAAATTTTTTTTTTTTTTACCCAGATGGGTTGTTCTAGACAGGTTGGATATTGACATGGAATTGGTACAAGAAAAGGCATCGGTAGCGGTGGTGCCATAATTTTTTTAAAAATTACAAATGCAGGGACCGGTGGCAGTGGTGCCATCCAATCTTGTCTCCCAATAAAAAAGGCGTTGGCTTGACCAGTGCCACTTGTTTGTTCCAATTTGACATTTGCAAGGTCGAGAATAAGAGTAGTAAAGGAGACAGGAAATTTTGTTTTTTCTGAAACAGCAAATTCTGCATGCGACTATTTGTTCTTTTTTTTCATATTAAGATGTTAGTATAATTTAAACCATCACAATTTTGAACCTAGTGTTATATCACAAATTTTTTTTGACGGCATATCACAATTTTTTTAAGCTTATATAAATGTTTATCTAAATTTAGATCATAATTTAAAACTAAAAAATTCTTGTCAATCTATGATTTACCAATTATGATTTAAACTTGCGCCTGGTGTTAATTTTTACAGGTTAAGTAGTGAAATGTAAAAAAATTACAACATAAAATAAATAAAAAACTTAAAATTTAAATTCGGTGGATTAAAAACTTAAAAAATGTGCCATGTAGGCTAAAAAAAATATATATAATGCAAACTATGTGCACCTAGTTTAAATATTAAAGGTTTATGTGTTGCAATGTTAAGAAATGCAATGAAAATATTTAAACCCCTAGACTATCTTACAATAAATTGACATACGTATAGATCTTATGTACGACATTAATAATGTTGACCCATATTTCTTAACTAACATTCTAGAAAAAAAATGGTACTATGTGAGTCATGCTTAATGGTGACCTAGTTAAGACATATTACACTTTATTGTTTTTAAATAATTTAAAAGTTAAATAATATGTAGTTAATTACGTTTTATAGGTGGCACCTATCTGACTAGTACCTTCCCTATTCAATGATGCTAACATCTTGACATAAAAAAAAGCAACAAATAGTCGCGTGTAGAATTTCCTGGTTTAGAAAAAACAAAACTCCGTGTCACATTTATTGCTCTAATTCTTGACCCCGCAAGTGTCAAATCGAAATGAACAAGTGACACTGATGAAATTAGTGCCTTCTCTAGGAGACAAGATTGGGTGGTGCCACTGCTACCAGCCCTTGCATTTGCAATTTTTGAAAAAATTATGGCGCCACTGTTACCAGTGCCTTTTCTTGTACCAATTCCACGTCAGTATCTAGAACAACCCATTTGGATAAAATGTTTTTTTTTTTTGTAATATTTTGGTCATTTGTTTTTTTTTAATTACCATTTTGGTTAAAAAGCCCCTTTCTTTCTTTCTTTTTTCTTTTTTTATTACATTATGTATTTTATTTATAATTTTTCTCTCATTTTCTTTTGATTAAAGCACACTCCCCTCTCATTTTCATTATACCAAGTTAGAATTCTTGCTGGAAAAAATATCCACCTTTAGTATCCGACAATGTCCCAAACAGGATTGTCTCTAAAACAAGATACATGTAAAAAAAATGCACGCTCCCCTCTTCTAAACATTTAAATTATAATGCCTCTCTCTTTTTATTTTAAAAATTGTATTTCCTTTCTTAGGAGATTATTATGTGTTACAATTTAGTTCATTTTAATGTAAAAAAAAAAAAAAAAAAACTTAAAGTCGTTTTTTTTTTCTTTTTATGAATTTTAACATTACCAGCAATTAGTTTTAAACTCTATTATGAACTTTGGAAGTTCAAAATATGAAATGAAGATTCTCAATGTAAAATATTTATATTTTTATATAAACATCTCATAAGATTTGATTATTTTATCTTATTATCTTATTATATAGATTTGAAAATTTTATCTTATTATCTTATTCGTTAATATGACAATAAGATAAATTCACATTGAATGTCTATATAAAAACATTTCACACTCGCAATATATATATAAACTCTAAAAAATTAAACATAAATTTTTGTAATATAAAAATTTAACGTGAAAGAATTCATTCTCAATCCTTCCTTGACCACATAACTCGTTTCTGTCGAACGATACTAATTACCCGATCAATTGGTCATGTGTGGTTCATTACGTTAGTGAATCATCTAAAGTTTTGTGTCTTGTTTCCTAATCCCGGTAATTTTGGTAATAATGCGTGTACAATTCAGCCACGGAAAGTCAGTTTAAAAGAACATTTTACAACTTCCAAACACACCCAACTAGTGAAAGGAAAAAAATATAAAAAATAAAAGTTTATAATATCAATTCTTTTAACAACATTTATTAGAAAAGAATGGATCCCAAATCCCAATCATCCCATGTTCTATCTACCACAGTACCACTAAAAAGCATCATAAACTTCTGGATCACTTAGTCCCATAGAGCTCAACACATACAACAAAATTTGATTACTCCAAAATACTTTGCATTAAATACCTATAAATAAATACAACAACAATGTACCCAAAAAATAAAAATAAAAATAAAAATAAAAATACAACAACAATAACAAAAAAAGTTTTATCCCGCTAAGAAACACCTATAAATAAATAGAATTAAAAAATTCCTGCTAACTATTGATACATAGACACAACTAATTCACGTAATATAATAGAAATACAAATCAACCACAGATGAGGTGAAACTAGTAAAACAAGAATTGATATGAAAAATCAAGAATTCCTGCATCTGTTCTCCTCACACTCGTGACTTCTGGCACAGAATCTGTGGGTTTAACTTCATTAACTATTGCGCGCAGATAACTTGTTTTTGAAGTCCTGTCCACCCTGGGAAAGAAAAAGTAGGGGTAGTAACAAGAATTTCATTCTATGCACCTTTTTCTTCTGTTTCCTTAAGTTTATTTGAATGTTTAAATCTTTTATCTCGATGCTATTGCTCACTTCTGTTACAAGTTATAAACTTAAGTCATAAATTATAATGTTATATTTAGTCTTTCACTACACATAATAATAATATATATTGCATGTACTCTTTTACATACTGTAGAATGATGGTGTACTACTTCTGAATAGAAAATTTCAGGAGAACAACGAAGGGAAATAAATAAATAAATAAATAAATATGGAAAAGAAACCAACAGTAATAACATTTGAGTTACTCTCTCTTTGGATTAGAATTTTGCTCAAAATTAGATTTGAGTTAGTCTAATAACATCTGAATCAGGAACTAACATACTTTTAAAGTTCAACATTAGTTAATCTAAGCTTTTTTATTTATTTACATTATAGGGTGTGAAGAGAAAACCATTATTGCTCAAAATTAGATTCAACATTTTTTTAAAAATAGGTAATAACAAGGCTCCAGCTATTTTCCGTTAATAGCATGCCCCTGTACCACTGATTAACCAATATCTAGACTAGAGATAACAATTTTTTTGTTATAGTGCATACTCTACTCAAATATAAACAAAATTAACTAATTTTTGTGTTAATTAAGAAAGTTACTTAATATCATTTAATTATACTAATCACATTTAAAATATAAACTTTTTTCTTAAAGTATCCTTCATTGTAACTTATATGAAGAATAAAAAAAATATATAGAAAATAGAATCTCAATTAATTGAAGAGTATTTTTGAAATGATATCATTAAATAAAATAAAAGTAGTTAAAATTTGTTCATATTTGAGTCCACTAAACCTTTTCTTTTCATTGCTTATAATTGAGTTTGGAAAAAATATTTTATCGATAGCCAATATTATACTGACACTCTTATTAGAACACGTAAAACTATTTTGTGTTTATTAGGCCAATTAATCTTTTCAAGTTAATTAGTTAAAGGGATACTTGCCAATCTGTCATTTAAATGTATGTAAATCAAAAAGCAAATAAAGAAAATTCAAAGTACATTGCCAGTGGCTGAAGTCTCACTAGCTTCTTAAGAAGGTTCTTTAACATGTCTGCTGCAACTTCACTACCAAAATTTTGTTCTCGCTTGCTAGGGAAGATATCTGTAGATAAACACAACATTTTGCGCAAGCCAAATACAGGTACAACTAAGTATTTAACCTATTCAGTCTAGCTTAGCTAAGGTTTTGAGTTCTAAATACCAAAAGATTTTTCCTTTAGAATATCTCACATTTCAGCATATCGTAAATCAAGGTCTTATTGCTTGTTGATCTTTTTCTATCTCATCTATCAAGATCATTAACATTTCTAAAAGGAATACTGGAACAACTAAATGGGTACTGCATCAACTTGGTGTGTTACACTAGAGCCTATTCTTCTTACTCAGAATTTTCAATCAAGTTGGTTTACATGTAAATTAATGATAAATTGGAAGAACCCACATGCATCACACAGATCTAAAAAAAAAAACACACACACACACACAAAACTCACAACCACCCCAAAAAGGGTTTGTTTGGGGTGGTTGTGAGTTTTTGGTTTTTGATTTTCAAATTCAATTTTCAAAACAAAACGTAGTTGGCTAAAATGGAGCTAAAATGATTTTTTAACAAAATACTTTTACATTCATTTTCAAAATCAACAAAAAAGGTTTTGTGAATCTAATTTTTAGTTTTTAAAAAAGTACATATCATTACATTTGACAATGACTCTTCCTGCTACCACCACTAACACCGTTGCCGCCACTGCTATTGCTACCACCACCACGACCATCAACGCCGCCACCACTACACAAACATATTCTTAAATTAATTTTAACAAAATAAAAAAATTTCTTTGAAACAAAAAATTTGAGAAAAAACTAAAACTAATTTTTAAAAACTAAAAACTAACTGTAGTTTTTGAAATTTTTGAAACTCAACTAAAAACCACCCCCAACTAAATTCACAAATTCTTTTTTTTTTTTTGGTTTTGAAAATAAATATAAAAGTGTTTTGAAATTAAGTTAAAAGCTATTTGAGCTCTATTTTAACCAAACACATTTTATTTTTGAAAATTGTAGTTAAAAACTAAAAACTAAAAATTCACAATCACCCCAAACCGGCTGTTAAATAGTAAGTGGAAAAAATCAAAGGAAAAAAATACTTAGTCCAGTCACACACACACATTGCTTATGCACATGAATGCTTGAATATGAAAGAAGTAAAGTTCACACACACATACACACTGCTTTAGCAGATGCTACCGTATTCTGCAATTGTAGATTAGATTCTTCCAACTGCCTCTCTAGCAAATTGCCCTTCATCACCTTTCAAAAGAACCAGTTCCACATTGATTTTTGAATTAGTCTCTGTCAATAAATTACACTTTGCTTCTGCACTATTAGCCCTACTTTCTACCATTCATAGTATTCATACCAATTGCATTTAATTCTTTTTGCTTATGTATCCATACCAGTACTCCTAATTACATCCATTAAGCATTGCTTAATGAATGGCTTTTTAAATTTGCAGATTGTTGATAAACTACGCTGGTATGTTCAGAAAGGTGATCCGTGATCGATATGGTAAGCACTCCTATTCTTGTACACTTATTTGGTCTGTTATCTACTTTTGCATAAATTTAATTTGTCGGTAGATTAAATCCTTTACATTCACCTGAAGCTGAGTGAAGAAAATAACAGAATTGGCATTCTGCCAATCTTCAGTTTCTAGTTTCTTATTGGAACTTTGTCATATAAATTTGTATGCTTATTCTAATCAGTGATTCAAGGGAACTAAATGCTGCTGGTTTTTGACAGTTTTCTATATGCGTTGAATTTTTGTTAGTGATTAACTAGTTTAGCAAACAAGTTTTAGACTTACAGATGAATAAACTTCATGGCACTTTGCCAAGTACTTTTTCAAAGAACAACTGGCTCAGTAATTTGAATCTCAATGGCAACCAATTAGAAGGTCTTTTGCCAAAATCTTTGTCCAATTGCACAAATCTGGAATTTTAAAATCTTGGCAACAATCAAATTGAGGATACATTTCCCCATTGGCTTCAAACTCTACCATATTTGGAAGTATTGGTTTTGCAAGCCAATAAGTTGCATGGTCCCATTGCCAGTTTAAAGACTAAGCATCCATTTCCCAGTTTAGTTATTTTTGATATCTCATCCAACAGCGGCCCAATACCAAAAGCCTACATACAAAATTTTTAAGCCATGAAGAATGTTGTTCAAGATGAAATGGGTAACAGTTTGGAGGAATACATGGGAACGGATATAATGAATGCAACATATACTGATTCTGTGACTGTGACAATGAAAGCGATCAGTATGACACTCAACAAAATTACAACAAGTTTTGTAAACATTGATTTGCCGAAAAACATATTTGAAGGGCAGATTCCAAATGTTATTGGAGAGCTTCATGCACTCAAAGGGCTCAACCTTTCCCATAATAGACTCAGTGGTCCTATTCCCCAATCCATGGGAAATTTGCCAAACTTGGAATCGTTGGATCTCTCCTCAAATATGCTCACAGGTGGGATTCCTACAGAATTAACCAATTTGAACTTTCTTGAAGTCCTGAATCTTTCCCATAACCATCTTGTGAGAGAAATACCTCAAGGAAAACAGTTCAATACTTTTTCAAATGATTCCTATAAGGGAAGCTTGGGGTTATGTGGAGTCCCATTGTCAATGAAATGCAGCAAGGACCCTGAACAACATTCTCCATCTTCACTGGCCTTTTGGAGAGAACACGGATTTGGATTTGGTTGGAAACCAGTGGCTATAGGGTATGGATGTGGAATGGTATTTGGAGTGGGCATGGGATGCATTGTATTACAAATAGGAAAGCCTCAATGGCTTGTAAGAATGGTTGGAGGTCAACTTAATAAAAAGGTGAAAAGGAAGACAAGGATGAGAACTAATGAAAATTCTAGCAGAATGAATTAGTGGATATATGGTATGACTGGAGAATGTCTTGTTTCACACCTTCCTGTTCAATTTCAATTCTGCCATCTTGGAAAACAAAAGGGCAAGAACCTTATCGCTCAGCATTTCATGGGAGATCTGATTCAAAGTTTAGTTGTAATATGAATGTGTTATACTTTTTTCTTGGGTACAAGAGTACAGTGTACTTCATTTGCCTTGAGCTTGCAATTTTGTTTTATTTAATACATATAATTGGTTGGTAGTACTGGTTATATATTAATAGTTGTTGTTATATATTTTTAATTAAAACTGTTGTTATGTATTGGTCATTGCTAGAACATTTTGTCTTAACAGTAGGCAATTGTCTCATTTCGTTCAAGTATCTTATTTCACAGCTTCAACTTCTAATATGGTCTATTTAATTTTCTATCTATCTAACCACCTTAGTTTCAACCCTTGACTTGTTTCTAGTGCTGTGTTTCAGCCAAGAATAAGTACCTTATCTATGTACTCACCTTAACAAATTCATTTTCTAATTTTACATAAACGAATTCATTAACACAAAAGGCTAATTAAAGACCTCATTAAAAATTCATTGTGATCTAACTCTAAGAATTAACTGTTAAAAAGCAGATATAATACTTGAAGTGTTTAGACAAAATAAAAAGGTAGACAATAAGAATTGTTTGATACATTTTCATTCACTTTCTGCATACTTGTAAAAGATTTGATCAGAAGAAGATTGCATGGCCTGCTGATTGGACAACACAAAAATCTGATATATTTCTCTTCTCTAACATGAATGTTGCTAAAACATTAATAAATTATTATCTTCCCTAAATTCTTCAAGCTTTATCTGCCATAAAAGTAATTAATTGCATCAGGGCTATAGCTTATCGTACTGTTGGTTCAGGGAAGTTAAACTCACTTGTATAATTAGAGAAAGTAACAAAGATATGCGGGATCCAAAAAGTGTGTCAATTAAGCCTGTCAAATGGATGGATTAGATAATTTTTTATTTGAATTATAATGGATGGATTAAAAACAATCCATTAAAATAAAAATTTAATTCGCCCATGATCCATTTAATTTTTTTGGTGGATACAATGATTCATTTAATAAAATCCATCCAATCCATCTATTAACATTTTTTTATAGATGGATATCTAATCCATCAATAAAATTATTTTTAAAAATTAATATTTATTTATGATTATTTCAAAATACTCTTATTTATTCTCAAAAATATTTTTTAAAAATTAAAAAATATATATATAATTATTTGTTATATTGATTTTTTAAGATAATTTTTCAAAATAAATAGTTATTTTTTAAAATTTAAACTATTCTAAATAAGTCATAAAATTAATATATAAGAAACTATTCTAAAACTTTTTAATAAATTTTAAAAAATCAAATATAAAAAAAATATGTTAGATTGATTTTGATTCATAAAGTATTAATTAGATAGTCTACTAAATTATCAATAAGGTAGGATGAATTGTTATCCATCTATTTAATTAAGTGATTTATCCAATTCGATCCAAGTATTTTATTTTAAAAAAAAAATTGAGTGAATTAGATTAGATTTTACATGGATGGACTAGGTAGATCATGGACAACTAGATTCTTTTGCCACCCCTATAATGCATGTACAATTCAGTCACAGAAAGTCAGTTTAAAAGGACAATTTACAACTTCGTAACGTACCCCATAAGTGAAATGAAAAAAAAAACGAAAAACAAAATAAAAAAAAATTGTAATATCAATTCATTTTTAATAACACTTGATAGAAAATAATAGATCCCATATTCTATCTACCACTAAAAAGCATCATAAACTTCTGGATCACTTAGTCCCATAGAGCTAACAAAATTTGATTACTCCAAAAAGATTTTCATTAAATACCTATAAATAAATACAGCAACAAAAAAGTCTTATCCCACTAAGAAACACATACAAATAAATAGAAATAAAAAATTCCTGTTAACTATTGATACATAGACACAACACAACAAATTCACGTAATAAAAATACAAATCAACCACAGATGAGGTGAAACCAGTAAGACAAAAATTGAAATGGAAAATCAAAAACTCCTGCATCTGTTCTCCTCACACTCCTAACTTCTGGCACAGAATCTGTGGATTTAACTTCATTAACTACAGCGGACAACTTGTTTTTGAAGTCCTGTCCCCCCTGGGAATGAACAAGTAGGGGTAATAATAAGAATTTCAATCTTTTATTTGAATAATTAAACCTTTTATCTTGATGCTATTGCTCCCTTCTGTAAAAAGTTATAAACTAAGTCATAAATAATAATAATGTTATATTTAGTCTTTCATTACACATACTATTAAAGAAATCTTGAAAAGAAACTAACAGTAACATTTGAGTTAGTCTCTCTTTGGATTAGAATTTTGCTCAGAATCAGGAACTAACATACTACTAAAGTTCAACATTAGCTAATATGAATAACTGTTTTTTTTTCTTTTTCTTTTTCCCTCCTCTACATTATGTGGTGTCAAGAGAAAGCCATTATTCCACAAAATTAGATTCAACATTTTTTAAACAAGTATTTAACATGGCATCAGCTATTTTCCATTAATAGCGTCCCCTGTACCACTAATTAACCAATAACTAGACTATAGATAACATTTTTATATGCTATTTATAAATAGCCAATATTATACTGATACTCTTATTAGAATACAAAAATCTTTTTTCTGAAAAAATAAAACGGAAACAGACCATATTTTTTAAGCTAATTAATCTTTTCAAGTTAATTAGTTAAAGAGATTCTTGCCAGTCAGTCATTTACATGTATAAAAAAAGCAAATGAAGAAAGTTCAAAGTACCAACCAAATCGCCAGTGGCTGAAGTCTCACTAGCTTCTTAAGAAGTTTCCTTAACATGTCTGCTGTAACTTCACTACCAAAATTTTGTTCTCGCTTGCTAGGGAAGATATCTGTAGATAAAACACAACATTTTCAGGTATAGGAGTAAAGGCAAATGGCAGGGTATGAAAGATTTATGATTCAGTTCATCTGATGAAATAAAATTTCTATATCTTGGTCTATACCTGCTGCTTAAGTCGCTCTCTCTCAACAGCCAGCTGTGTTACCAATTTTTTTAACACTTTGGCCTGCTTTCCAATGTCCTTTGCAGTTGCCATTCTCACTTCCTCCTCTTGGTGAAGGGAGCCCTCCAGGCTTTCCAATCTACTCCGCAAAAAGCTGAGTTCTTCATTCAACTCAGCATTAGATTCAGACAATATGATACAATTGTCCTCTGCATTGTCAGCCCTACTCTCAGATTTTAAAACCTTTGACTTGAGATCTTTTATCACATTTTCCATATCTCTAATTGTGGAATACAACATACTTTGCTTCTCCTGGCTTGCGTTAGCAGATGCTACCGTATTCTGCAATCGTACATTAGATTCTTTCAACCGCCTCTCTAGCAAATCCACTTTCACAGAAGGGCCTCCATCGCCATTCAAAAGAGCCAGCTCCTCATTGAGTTTTGAATTAGTCTGTGTCAATAACTTACACTTAGTTTCTGCACTATTGGCCCTACTTTCTGCATTAGATACAGCTTCTTTTAGTTCAAAAATAATACTCTCCATGTCTTTTGCTTTGGAACACACAACATTGTGCTGCTTCTGATATTCATCAGCAGAGGCCTTTGCATTTAGTGGCTGAAATTCAGATTCTTTTAGCCGCTTCTCAAGTGAAGACACCTTGTTACTTAAAGTGGAGACCTCGGAATTGGCAAGGGTTAGTTTATCTTCAGCATCTTTCAGATTAGCTCGAAGCTCAGATTCGCGATGACTTAGACCATTCAAATTGAACTGAGAAATGTGGAGTCTACCTAACATGCCTTTTGAAATTCCCAACAGAATCTCACTTGCATTGTCTGCCTCGAGCCATCTTTCCCAAACATCAATTGCTTCTTCCTCCATGTTAACAAGCCCTTGCTCTAAAAAGAACATCCTTAGTTCTAGATTTTCTTGAATTTCTCTTGAATCATTTACATTCTTCTCAAGCTCCATTTCTCTTGCCAAAGATTTCTCTAGCATTCTCAGAATGTGTCTTTGTTGCTCAACTGTTTGCAGCTTTATCTCTGCATTTGCATTCAAAGATTTATCATCCTCTTTGATTATTGCACCTGCATCAGCATTACCTGTTGTCATCGAAAATCCACCAACAAAATAAAAAAGAAAGCCTTACAAAAAATGAAGAATTTTTCACATAAATATATTCTTAATTGTCACACATCAATCAAGAAGCAGAAATTTTGAGCCAGTCAGTTCAATGTTCTTCACACTTCTTTCTTCCTTCCTTCCTTTCTTTTTTCATTTTTTTCCAATTTTGTAATAAAAGCAATCTTAAAAGAGAAGTTCTGTCCGCTTTCACACAATCAATTTAACAGGAAAGTTTAAGAGAAAGCCCAGATAATAGGACAGACATAAAAAAATACCCTTTTCTAGCAACTTCCTGAAAACATAAAGGTTTACACATGTTTTAGGTGACTGAAAATATTACAATTTTTTGTTTTAGTTCCCATAAAAATTCATAAATGATAAATGCATCGACAATGTAAAGATCTTCTATACTATCATCAAATCACAGACCCCGTGTATGGTAAGTTTGTGGACTTTTATAATAACTACCTTTAACAGTATAAAATATTTACACTGCATGTCATTCAAACTCAAATTTTATTCATTTTTGTCCTTACATTTAACAAAATGACGTGATTTTAGTCCCTCTTTACACGTTTTTAATCCCTAGAGAGGGACTTAAATTGCATCATCATTTTGTTAAAAATAAGGACTAAAAATAAATAAAAATTTACAAGAACTAAAACAAAAAATTGTGACATCTTCGGGACGAAAAGCATGCTTAACCCAAACATAAAATATGTAAACAAATGAACAATATGAGATCCCCTGCATACCATTTTCTGCCTTCTTAAAAGAAGACAAAGTCCTCTGGAAACTGGCTGACTGCATCTTAATGTCATTAAACTCCTCTTCAGACTGCTTCAACTGTTGTCCATAATCAACCAACTTGTCTTGCACTGCCACAAAAGCCTCTCCCAAATGAGTGCAAGACCACACCCACTCTCTAGCCTCACCGACCCCACCTTGAAGGGTGTCCAAGACTCCCCCCAACTGTCTCACCTCTGAATCCAACACCACAGACAACAGATCAAACTCCAGACCCTTTTCCAAATAACCAATGTGATCCTCCCTCTCCAAAACCAAGGCCTCAAACTCACTCTCCATGGTCTCTACATGCATCACAAAA
This sequence comes from Spatholobus suberectus, assembly GCA_004329165.1. NCBI lineage: Eukaryota > Viridiplantae > Streptophyta > Magnoliopsida > Fabales > Fabaceae > Spatholobus > Spatholobus suberectus. The sequence continues at coordinate 56,531,221 of CM014736.1, forward strand.
ATGCTCAAGTTGGAAACCTTCTCAGAGAAACAAGCCAAACCCAAATCAAGGCTTGTAAGCATGGTGCTGCAAACATCACCCAGATCTCCCATCACATTTCCATTGGATGATGAAACAACACTTTCAGTGCTCATTCTAATACCCCACTTGTTCTAGAAATGTGGGAAGGAAGTTATATACTGAAAAGGAAAAAAAAAATAATTAAAATTTTGATGCCAGAAAGTTAAGCCACTGAATTTGGGGAAAGGAATTGGGAAAAGGGAATTGCAGAATTGAAACAAGGAATGCACAGTGTGAAACAATGGAATGTGAAGGCAGAATCAGAATTTGTCGAATTACAATGTTTCGGAGAGAATAAGAAAGTAAATTATACCGTTGATCCGATCTCTAATTTGCAAGTTGCATTGGCAGTTACACTTACACCGGGCCCCAACTGCAACGCAACGTTGTGGCGTAACTGTGTGATCAGTTTCTTTTTTTGGTTACAGTTATTTTTTTGTTTTTGGCTTTTTGCTACGGGAGGATTAGTTTTATTTTTATTTTTCTTTTATAACGGCGGCAGCAAAGTTTTTAAATTTAAAACTTTGTGTAAACTATTTAAATTTTTTACCATTAAGCTGAACCTAATAGATACGAGAACATTAGTTAATTAGTTTAATTTTTATGTACAATGAGTTAGTATAAAGAATTTTATATTACTAATTAATCAAAAATTATTTTAAATATAGTTTTTTTAAATAATTATTATAAAAATTAATAGGTAATATATATGTTAATCTATGATCAGGCCGTGTAGATAGAAAGGCCCTCAAGACACTTGTCTTAAGTCTCGTTGAGAATGCAAGTATCAATAATGTATATAATAATTATATAGTTTGTGTTATATTTTAATTTTTTAATAATTAATTGGTGAAAAAATAAATAATTAAGGTATAATTGAAAAGTGTGGGGTCCTAAATTACAACACACACATGCAGGTACACTCCTGCACACACATGCGCACGTGCAAGCACATACAGGCTCGCCCACACATTTATATAATTTAATATTTCTACTTCAAATTTATTGCAATAAAATACTTCTTATATTAAATATTTTTATATATAGTATATTAGTCAATTTCTATTATTAAGATTCTATTTGAATAATTTTTACAATATAAAACCAAACATATTGTAATTAATATTAATATTTATTACATTAAGTTCCTAAAAAAAAGTTGTCATAGGCCTCCAAATTTATAGGTACGCCGTGTTAATCTATACTAACAGTAATATTGAACAAAATAAATGGTAAAATGTTGAATCAAAACTAGACCACAGTATGCAGAGCAGAGTCATTAAGAGCTACGAGTTTTGGCTTTTGTTTTTTGTATTTTTTTTTTTTCCTTTTTGATGTTTTTTTTTTTAATTCAGACAAAATTGAGTTTTCAAAAATAATAAATTATAATTTTGAAAAAAATAATTTTAAATTATAATAATTTAAGAATGTTAAAAAAAAAGAAAATTTTAACCTAGAAAAATTAAAATTAATTAATAATTTTAATTGTTATAAAAAATTATAAAAGGATACGAAACAATGATTAAAATCATATTATTATCATTATTTCATAGAGAATTTAAATTTGGAATGAGATTTCAAACTTGTGCATCTGAATGCATATTCATTTATTTTAAGCCTATGTGGTTCTGCGCTAGTGCATATGTAAGATTTTTTTTTTCTTTAATCGTTATATCTACATTTCTATTATTTGTACACTTGAAATTCCACTTTTAGCCTACATTTTTTTCATGAATAATTAATTATTGGTTATCAAATTTTATTGTTTGACCATAAATTATCATTATTTGTTAAAAAATAATTATAAGAATGTTAATCATATGATTAATGTTATGAATCAATAATTAACTCATTAATACATGCAAATTTGAATTATTTTCTTAAAGATATATAGTTCTAAAAAGTTATTTTTACAAATGAGTTTTTTTAAATACAAAATATATAAATATAAATACATTTATAATTGTACGAAAAATAATAAACATACGACTCTTTTAAAACTTAATAATTATAAAAATTGGTTTTATTTTATTTAATTATTATAAAGTTTTATGTGCATTATCAATTTACATTTATATATAATTATACATAGTCATGTAAGTCTTGTAAACAAATGGAAAAGGAATTTAAAATGTCAGTCAAATTATTATTATTTTGTTATGATAGTGTTTTTTATGGTATAAAAAATATAAATTTCAAACTTTTTATTTTAATTTTACAATTTATTAACTTTAATTTATTAATAATTATATTTTTATAACTTTTTATGCTTTAAGTAAAGCTTTTCGAAAATCATAGATAGTTAGATATATACTCGAGTTATTTATGAATCATTTTATGTTAACATTATAAAACATTGGTGATAAATTAAAACTAATATATTTTTCACACACAATTAAGAGAGAGATGCCTGAAAATAGTGGTCATATCTATATCAGGAGTAATATATTCTTCACACACAATTGAGAAAGAGAGAGAAGGAGAGGGAGAGAGATGCTTGAAATCTCATTTTAAAAGTCTTTATTTTTTCAACCAAAAAAAAAAGAGTGATTGTATGCATGAAAATTCTTTTAGGTCGAAGCATGTACATCAATTGGATCTATTTAACTTAGGCAGCGAACTAATTATTTTTGTGGGCTCCTATTTTTGTTTGCTTCTTTAGAGTGTTGATAGGGTAAGGATTAGCCGATTAGGAATTTGCAAATGCTACTTCTCGCACAACAAGCTTGGAATAAGTATGAGTCCTAGTCCTAGGTACAATTATATCTCTTAAAATATAAATTTAAAAGAACACTTAACTAAGATCAGATGAAGGAGGCACTGGTGTGCAGTATAGGCCTGAGGTGGAGGAGGCACTAGGGCTTAGCGTGGGGTGGGGTGGTGGAGGGGTCGGGGTGCACGACAAAGAAGTCTGATATGAAGATTTAGAAGTGGACAAGTGGTTGGGGTGCGTATTAGGGTACGTGGCGAAGGAGTCTGATACGAAGAATGAGAAGTGGCCGGGGTGCGCACTAGGGATAGGGTAGTGCGCTATTCTTGCTCAGCGAACACAAGACTCACTTAAATAAAAGCCCCCTCCTTTACTCTTTTTGTCACGCATTCATTAAGTGAGGTGGAGCTATTCTCGCTCAACGAACACAAGACTCGTTGAGTGAGAGTCTGCACTTTGTGGTCTCTGGAATGAGTCTCGCTTAGCAAAGATATGTCTCACTAAGCAAGAACCTTGACTACTCTCTATAATGGATTTCGCTGAGCAAGTATATTCCTGCCTCAATGACTTTGGGCAACCTGATTTACCTTATCTTGCTTTAGTCTTCTATCTTCATTTCCTGCAAAAAATCATCAGCGGGCAATTAAGATGCCCAAAATATATAATTATATTCCTAAATGCTACTTACTTAAAATCAACTAAAGCTAGGGTTTAAACAAAGCTTTAAGTTCGGGGAAGAGAATGGTAACTATACAATTAGATGACAAAAAGATAAACATGATTGGCACTTATCAGGGTACGTATTGGGGCATGTGGCGAAGGAGTTCGATACAAAGAATGAGAAGTGATTGGGATGCGCACTAGGGATGAGGTGCACAGCGGAGAGGAATCAAAAGCAACGACTGGCAGTGTAGGAGCAACGATTAGTGGTGCATGAGCAGCGGTTGAGGAGTGGCCTTCGAAAGAAAACCTTAATAATAATTTCGCATTGTTTTGTGTGTGTGTGTTTAGTGTTTTGTTTTGTGGTTTCGGGAGGGGGCGGGTTGAGGTTCAATTTATAGGCCTTTCATTGACTACGAATGTGGCAATTCCTCACTTATCAATTTCAATTAGGGTAAGTATTTCAAATGTGGCAAAGAATCCTTAAAACATTTTAAGGAAAGATGCTAGCATGTTCCATGTGCTATCATTGGTGTGGGAGTTGAGTAGAATAATTAAAAATAAAATGTTATGAATTGGTGATAGAGTTTGGGATGTTGGGCAAGGTTAGTGTGGAGTGTCCAATGAACTAGTCAAATAATAGGGACGAAGACAGACATGGTCTTTTTACTCTTCCTTTCTTTCTTTCCCATTTGTTTAAATAAAATTACTTTAGAATGTTTCAAATTGCTTAAATGGAGTAATTAGAAAATCAATTGGCTGTGAAATGAATAAAAAAGTACTACATTGAGAATACCATCAAAGCATTCGCCTTAGGCCTCATTAAGAATGCAAGTATCAATAATGTACATAATAATTATATAGTTTGTGTTGTATTTTAATTTTCTAATAATTAATTGGTGACAGAAATAAATAATTGAGAGTGTATTTAGAAAGTAAGACTTTGAATTGCAATACACACATGCATGCACATGCGCACACACACGCACACACACACGCACACACACATATATCACGGTGAAGTTTGTTAACGTACTCCAACTAAAAAATAAGTATATGTATGATAGCAAATGCTTGTGGGATTTGTTAACGTACACGCACTTGTTTTTATTTGGAGTACATTAGCAAGCTATAACGACAATGTATCTTAAAATACACCTATAGTGTAGCTTGCTAACATACTCAAACTAAAAAATAAGTGTGTGTACATCAGCAAATCCTTACATATATATATATATATATATATATATATATATATATATATATATATATATATAGTTTGTGTTATGTTTTAATTTTCTAATAATTAATTGGTGAGAAAAATAAACAATTAAGAGTGCAATTGAAAAGTGTAAGACTCTGAATTGCAACACACACATGCATGCACATGCGCATGCAAATACACGCGCTTGTGAACGCACACACACACATATATACTTTAATATTTTTATTTCAAACTTATTGCAACAAAATACTTCTTATATTGAATATTTTTTATACATCGTATATTAGCTAATTTATATTATTAAGGCTCTATTTGATAATTTTTACAATATGAAACCAACCATATTGTAATTAATATTTATTACATTAAGTTTCCATATAAAAAAATTGTCTTAGGCCTCCAAATTCCTAGGTACGGCCCTGTCTATGATTAGATGTATCAATAGATTCCAAATAATTTGTATAATTAATTTGTTTCACTTGTTCTTTCAAATACATTGTTAAATGTTTCACTTGTTCTAATGTATTAAATGGATACTTTATTTTCAAAAAAAAAAGGATACTTTTAAATTAAAATAAAATTTATAAATAAAATAAATTAAAGAAAAATATTTCTAAATTTAAAGAAGACATTATACGAAAATAAATTATTAAAATCATAAATATTATATTTATTGATATGATGCGTGGAAATTTAAATTAAGATTAATTCATCTAACAATAATATTAAATTTTATTTATTTATAAAAAATATGTGTTGAATGTGATATAATGTATTAAGATTTAAAATTTAAATCAAATTAAATTTAAGAAATAGAATTTAAAAGAAATAAAAATTATAAAAAATAAATTAAATGTTTAATAAAGGAATAATTTAAAAATCTATTATATATTATAAAAAAAAGTTTTATAACATGGAAAGATCCACGTCGTAAAACTATATTCATTCTTTTTTCACCTAAATTCTACAGTTTTTTTTTATAGTAATTAAGACATTTATAATTAAGGTATTTATAATTACGGAGTTTATAATAAGTATATATTCTACTTAAATTCATCAATTAAATAATTAAATCTTAAATTGATTTTGATTTTATTTTATATAACAAGAAAATCAATTTTTCATATTTAATTGAATATTATTTATAATCATGGTAATTATGGTAATTATGGTAATATTTTTAATTATGATAATTAAAGCATTTATAATATATAATAAATTCCTTTTCAATTTATTGATTGATTACTCCAAATACAACTTTTAAATTATGATTCTTTATTACAAATAGAACAATGGATTATTCTACAAATTGTAATACGAGATGAATATTATTATCATGTTTGTACACAAATTTTCATGCTTTTTTTTTTATTTTGATCAATCATTGAATCTTAAATAAATTTTGATTTTATATAATAAGATAATCAATATTCAAAATTATAGAATGTTATTTATAATTATAGTAATTAAGACGTTTATAATTAAGGTATTTATAATAAGTGTATATTATGCTTAAATTTATCAATTACATAATCAAATCTTAAATATATTTTAATTTTATAAATTAACGAGATGTGACAATCATGAATTGTTGATATTATATAAATAATTGTTGATAATTATTGATTCCACAAATAAATGTAATAATATGTGTAATAATGATTCAGGTTAAGATTTTATATATTATAATAATTATTAATATATCAAATTTTATTGATATATTATAAAGTATAAACTAACAAGATGATATATTATTTTTTAAAATAATTTAAACAATTATTTCATCCTATTTTTATTGATCTAGCTTTAAAATTATTTTTTATTTTTCAATATATTTGACACTAAAAGAAATATTATAATTTATTTTTAAAAAAATATAATAAATCATTATAAATAATTAGCATAATGATTCAAATCATGCAATTCCAATTCTTACAATAATTTTGTCTTCTGTTATACAATGTCTTCCAATTTCAACTCAATTTCAAGCATTAATGTTCAAAATGAATGCAAGAAATGAAAATTACAAATCAGAATTCTTCATCTTTGGAGATTTCTGAACTTCAGACAATCAGAACAAAAACAATTTATCAAAATGGTCATCATGGATGAGAAGGTATCCCTTAAACTAATGTTATTTTCTTTTTCGTGTATTAGCAATATTGTCTTGTTCATAACTATTTTTTTTATGCAGCTCGACAAAATTCAATACATTATATGGGGTAATTCAGTTAACAAATTTGAGCCACTATTACTAGAAGGAAGATGTTATGAGGTAAAAAATTTATTGGTGGCACTTAACAATTATAGATACAAGGCAACCAATCATTTGTACAGGCTATATTTTAAACCAATGACCATAGTGAAGTTGGTAAGATTACATATTATAACTTTTTTATCAATATTATTTAATTTGTGTTGAATCTATATTAAAATTTATTTGTAGACATCATTGGAATGGTTGTTGTTAGGGAGCATTAATTGAGTACAAGTGCAATGAAAAAACTACTTCTTATGTTGTCAAATTAAATGATCTTGGTGAGTTTTTTTTTTTTTTTTTCCTTACCTTCATTCAATTCGTATTATAACAACCAATGTTTCATTCAATTTGTAGAGAAGGAGAAAAATTGAGATGCACTTTGTGGGAAGATTATGTAAATCAATTATTAAAGTACATTGATAAAAATCCTGATACACCTATAGTGTTGATTTCACAATTAGGCAAGATGAAATTATTCAAAGATAATTGTTTATTTAATATAATTTATACAATTATTTATTGAGTGGCGCCCATACTATTTATTTATTTGACATATGCTGCTTATTTATAAAATCATGATAGTGTTTATCTCGATTACTTAGTGTCGTGTTTATGTTAAATAGAGTAACGTCATTATTTAACATACACTATAATATAGTATGATCTTATATACTTTTTATTTAAAATATGGAGTTTAATTAACATAATATATAACATAACCTGATTTTATATTGTTCATATTTAAATACAGTATGCTAAATAAAGACGTTATTTTATATATGATTATGTTATATATTATAATTAACATATATTTTATGATAACGTCATCTTGGGTGATTTTAACATATGATAAATTTTTAATATATAGGTAAAATGGGAGTGTCAAACACCAATTATGCTTCAAAACTTTGTGTGTTTGTTACACTTACCAATATGGACATTAATTTTGTAATTGTGTTGTCAAATTAACATTTTTTTTTGTGTAAAGTGATAATACAACTGTCTTATTTTGTTAAATTTTGAAAATGATTTTGATGATTATTTTAATGACCAATAACTCGCTCACAAGATTGAAAATCTCTTCGTGAGTTCATTGTACAATACATGATATCAAATATTAAATAGGAAAAAATGTGCATAAAAACCTTAGGCAAATTGTCTAACTAATTCAATTTAGATGAAGCATGCATTCATTTTACAATACACATATAAATTATGCATGTAGTAATTATACATCCGAATTTTATTCTAATTAAATTATCAAATTCTCATTTTTGGTCTCAATTTTTTTAATTAAATTCGGTAAATCATTTTAAATTTATTTTTGCTCAAATTTCATAAGTAAAAATGTCATAATTTATATATAAATATAAATATATTTACAAAGATAATGTTTTAAAAAAATAAGTTTATATAAATGAAAATAATATAACAAATTTATGAATATAAAATTATATGAATATATATAAATATTCATATTTATTTTCACATATATTTTTAAATATTTATATCCACATCTATTATTATGTATCTTTGCAAGATTAAAAAATAGTTAAAAAATACAATAGAAAATTATATATTATAAATTAACACCTTTGCAGGCACAGGTTATTACACTAGTAACTATTAAAAAGAATGAGAACCCCACATTTATAATATAGTGATAGATTAAAACAACATAAAAAAAATTGAACTATCTATATCAAAATGCGCTTTAATTTTAAGAGAAATAATTATTTTTAAAGTATTGTTGTAAAAATATTATAAAAAAAATGATTATCTCTTTGCAATAAGTAATACAAAGATGCAGCTTTAATAATCAATATAAATTTTGAGTTCTCATTTTTTTCATACTCATTTCTTCATACCATCACCTTTGCATCTCTATACTTTTTTTTTTTTTGTCTCTCTTGAGTTTTGATTTTATCTCTTCGTGTACAGCTTTCTATACATATTGAAGTGTGTGTAACACTCGGTTAATTAAAGTGTTAAAGTATAATTACTCATAAATTTTTACCAAGAAGACAAACAAACATTTCAACGTGTCTTAGTATTATTTTGCTTTTCAAACTGTACATCCGCTTGTAAAAACAACCAGACAAGTCTATTTTTCATTTGCTACATCTCTCTTTCAAATAGGTCCTTTTTAAAGAGCAATAATTATATGCAACTCAAATAATTCATGTAGGAAAGTGTACACCATTGATATTGATCAATAAAAAAAGCAGCGAAAAAAAAAATAGATGATGGTGATCTATGAAATTATGAATTATGTGCAAAAGCTTTTGTGTTAAGTAACATTATTGTTCTTTAACAGATTGTATCATACCATACAATTGAAAGCCATGCCCTACTTCTTAGCACTCAATACTAAATCTTACGCTCTGTTTGTTATGAAGGAGAGGAGAGGGGAGGTGAGAAAATTTTTAAATTTTTGAAAATTTCTATTGTTTGGTATAAATGAAATAGAAAAGAAATTTTTACATTTTTTGATAGACCCTACTACTTATTTCTACTCTATTTCTCACTTACCATCATTTACCTATCTATCTTTCTCTTATTTCACAACTATTTCTTCCTATCAAACAACTTAAAATTTTAAATTATTTCTTATCTATTTCTCACTTCCCAACTTATTTCTTACCTATTTTTCTATTTCTCTCCTCTCTACCAAACAAAGGCTTAGAGTCCACAAAATAAGACAAAGAGCATTGATTACGAGACATATCTAGGGAGTTTTTTTTTTTTATCATTTATAGGTATGACAATATTTACTAACTTAGACAATGACTAATCCTTGTCGAAAAATGTGATTGACCATTTTTAGTGAAGTCTCCCATTCTAATCACATTTCTTCCATCCACAAGACTCAAACTTGAAATTTGTCTTATGGGATCCAAACTCACTTTTACTCGAACCAATGTGATGTTGGTATATTTAGGGAGTGTTTGGCATTATGGAATATTTTTTTTATTTTTCTTAATAATTTTAAAAATATTATTTCTTTTTTATTTTGCTTTCTATTATTAAATATTAAATATTTATATAAAATGATAAAAATATTACTTTAACTATTTTTATATAAATTTTGAAAATAAAATTAAAAATATTTACTTAAAGTAAACATATCCTTAAATTTTAATTATCAATAATATTTAAAAATATACGACACAGAGAGGAAAAAACATAGTTTACTTGATTGTTATCTCCTAGTTGACGACCAAACACTAATCTCTTTTGAGGTCAAGAAATCATTAATGTAAATATAATTTCTCTAAATAATTCTTTACCATACACATGACTAAACCAGTCCCAAACACAAGTAATATAATTTCTCTCAACAAATTAATCTTTATACCAATTGTGTTAGATTTCATTGGTTATCAAAAAAAAAAGTTCGAGGTATTCCACTTCTACTAAGCAACATCCTCAAAGACAACTAAATGCAACAACTGCACATGCAATTTTTAAGTATTAGCACATGTAATTGTTATGCTGTCCACAGAGAAGGTGTTCATGTCTGATGTGAGATGTTATTATGCTATATATGCTATGCTTTTGTCATATTGCAATGTTGTGGACGCCCAATCTGTTTTGGTAAATTTGAACAGGTCATGAGGTATTAATTATATGAGGTTACCTAAACCTTAAACTTTAAATCCTAAACCTTAAATTATGTAAAATAAGTAAATTTTAATTTTGGGTTATGTAAATTTTTTTTAATTTTTTATCCTCTAAAATTTAAAATTAATGACTTTAGGTCCCTCCTGTTATATGACATTAATTGGTTAATTGTTTATGTGTTTAATAGAAAGTTACGTGTGTGGTCATTTTGAGTGATACCTAATAATGCGTATGTGACGTCATGCCAATGGGTGACTTTCAACTAAATTTTTTAGTCCTAAAAATAAATGCGATTAAAAATAATAATTTTACATATTAGAGGAATGAAGTCAAAAAAAAATATTATAAGATCAAAACTAAAATTCACTCATGTTATAAGTGAGGACAAAAAACAATCATTTCAAATTTTAGAGAAATCAAAATCAAAAATAAAATATTTTAAAGACCAAAACAAAAGTTACTCATTTTATATAAATTAAAAACATATTTAACCGAATTATACGTATTACCTCTAATCTGGCTGCAACATACAATTAGATCGGGAGTTGTACTTTGCAAATGGTACTTAACTAAGTACAGGGGGTAGATAGCTATATACGTATGTCTATTTCTTGACTTGCATGTTTTTCTGAGTACCAATGGTATCGCAAATTAATAACTTTGGTTTGTTGGCTGATAAAAACCATGTTTTAAAACATTATTTACACAACTTCTGTATTTTGCAGATGCTATAAAAATATGGAATTATGCTATTTAGTATTGTTATGAAAAAAAAATAATTAACACCTCAATGGGGTGTATATATATATATAGCTTAAGGTCCGTTTGAGGTGTTTTTTAGTTGTAAGTTTTAAAATTTTCAAATATTACAACTAATTTATAGTTTTTAAAAATAGTTTTATTTAGTTAGTGGCATTGGCGATAACAATGGTGGCAACTATGTCAATGGTGACGGCGATGACGACAACAACAGTGGTGGCAGCAATGATAGTAGTGGTGGCAGCAGTACCGACGATGATGATGGTGGCAACAACAGTAGTAGTGGTAGCAATGGCAACTAGTAGTGGTAGTGGTGACAGTAGAGGCAATGTTGTCAGTGTCAATGACACAACAATAATAGTGTTGATGGTGGTGGCGGTAATAAGAAGGGCCGCTATCAAATTAACAAAAGTGTGTATTTTTAAACTAAATACTAAATTCACAAATTCTTTTTTTTTGGTTTTGAAAATGAATGTTAAAGTTTTTTGAAATTGAGTTAAAAATCATTTTAGCTTCATTTTAGCCAAACACGTTTTGTTTTAAAATTTTCATTTGAAAACCAACAATCAAAAACTCGCAACCATTTCAAACGGATCCTAGGAAACAGTGAGATAAGAAAAGAACAAAATTAAGAAAATCTGATGGATATAGTTAGTAATTTGATAGGGAAATAAAAAAGATAAATTTTTTTTTAAGTAAGCATAAAAATTAAGGTGAAAATTTGTAACTATGTTATTATTAAAACGTCTTTAGAACGAGAAGGCATTCCTTATAGTTATAGTCAAGGAACAGTTGTAAAACTATTCAACTAGTAGAGGGACCTGAAATAGTTGTTACACAAACAATTGTTGCTTAGGAAAAGAAGGGGATAAACTTAAGAAATTCTATTGCATTTCACGCTTATTGATGCTCTTAAAGTTCAGTAATAGACTATTTGAAATTGAAAAAGAAGGACATTATGAAATCAAGGAACAGCACCTCCATCCCCCTGGAATGGCCGACCATACCACGATCACATGGCCAACCACACATTGTGATTGTCCACTCCTTTTCTCTCCCATGTTCACGGTTTTGTATGCAGTACAAAACATTGTGGGTATAGGACATTATTCTCCAGCTATAAGATCTAGTATCAACGGATACTGAATCTAATGAAAAATGTTAGTCCTACTTAAGTAAGTGAACTAAGGTTTGAATTTTACTTAGAAGAAGTAGTCATATTTAGTATCTAATCATGTCTCGAACACGATGACTTATGGAAAAAAAATGTGTGAGAAACTAAAAAATACTATAAGATCTCATTTTCTAATTAGTTTTAATAATTTTTGTTACAAAAATAAATTTAATTTCTTATGTTCAAGGATATATGTTTTTATTTATAACAAATATTTTTATGCTATATGAACTTATGGGTTTATCAACATATCGTTGGTTCAAGTAGCACTAAACTTGAATCTTTAAGTAAAGTCTTGGATTTGAGTTTTGTGGATAAAAAAAAGTAATTGAAAGGAAGACTCGGCTAAAAGTTGCTGGCTAGATTTTCCAACAAAAATTAGTTATCAACAAAGCTAATAGATACTTTGTACCTATAACATGGTTAAAAAAAAAACAAAAAAACCTTATGGGTTTGCACAACTAGCACGGATAAAATAAAATAAAATAATCATGCATGACATATTAACGTTAGGAAAAGATATATGTAAACTCTTTATTAGTGTTTTTTTAATTTGAAAATTTTCTCAATCTTTAACTGAAACCGTATTCTGTCTCCCTAAAATTTTCTAAACCAGTAAATAAAATTAATACGTTATCATCAAATCTTATATTATTTGGCTTTATATTATACAATGTATAAAAGATGACATAATGAATAAAAAATTTATTTAATATGAATAAATGGCTTGCCTAAAAACTCTCCCCAGCCAGAGACTTTTTCTAACAGGAGTCAGCTTGGCTTAAAAAACCCATGGAAGAATCAAAGTGACAAAATCATATCAGCTAGCAAGGTGGGGCTGTGGAGAATTGAATGAAGGGCATTAGAAATTTTGGTCTATTTTTAAATTCTTAATTTTGAGTAGAAAAAATTCACAATTTTCAATTTTTATGGTAGATATCTAAATAAAACATTTGATAGTAAAATATATATTTTACCTCTTTGAAATTATCTGCCCAAACACTCTAGAGCCGCTCATGTGGTTAATTGAATAAGACCCTTGGATATTGACCATCTAATTAACCTTTAGTGATTGTTAGTGTCTTTCTAGATAGATACTTGTCATTTTTTTGTTTTACTTTATTTTTTATTTTAGTATTTTATTAGGTTTTTTATTTTTCTTTGATTAATTTTCTGCTTAATAATTATAGGGCGTACAATAGGTTTTAATGAATGTTTATGTGCCTTCTTGCATAAAGCATAGGTGGCACTCAAGTGCTACAGTGTTTTTAGCGTTGGTAGCTTCAGACTTTCAGTGCTTTAATGCTGACATTTTGCTCTTAACGAGATTTCTCATCGAATTTGCCGGTTTTCATTTTAATTATGTATTTTCTTGTATCGTTTTTGAGGTGGATTAAACCACCTTGATTCTGGTTCTTCTTTTGAATATCACTTGGAATTTCATCTCTTCATTTGCTCAAACTTCAAACCTTTGTTTATTGGTTTCATGAACCCTTTAATTTATCAGTATACTTTTAAAGTATATTTTCAATTGGAAAATTGGAATGTATTTTAGCTCATTGGTTTGGACAATTCAATTCCTACATCTTACGAATGGGAGAAGTTGTTGAATGAGATTTTAGGAACTAGTTTATTATTCTCTTGATGAAATTTATTTTGTCTAGGAATTGAAAAATCAATATTAGTGAGATTTGTATAATTGAGGGAAATATTTTAAAAAACGGTCCGTGACAGTAATTGCAGTCGCAAACTCAAGGTTTTTGAGGTCTCCATGCTCACATCATGATCACAATTGTGGGCATATCAATCTCATTTATTCACAATTCTTCGCAATATCAAAGACTACATCAAAACTACGGCCATAATTTAAAACCTTGCTTGAGGGGTTAAAGAGTAAATACTAAGTGCTCTACTCAATGAATTGAATTGGTTTTCTAAGTGAGATAGGAATTTGGAATATGAAAAAGAGTAATAAAATCCAACCTCTAACAAGATTTTGCATTAATAAAATAAAATTACAAAAGAAATTATTTAAATTGTAATTGATTTACTCAAGATTTTGCATTTATTTAACATTGACAAACCAGCACTTAACAAATGCAGTCCCTAATAAACAATATTTTTATACTAAAATCATAATTGGTACACTTGCCCTACAAGCTATAAGTGATCACATCTTATGGTCACTTTCTAGATCATCCAAGGTTTTAAATTGTAATTGCAGTTTTGGTTTTGTCACGGTCCTTAATATTATGAAAAATTGCTCACAAATATAACTAATGTGACTGCAATTGTAGTTACAATGCAGTCACATAGACCCCAAAAACTTTGAAGTTGTGTCCTCAATTGTAGTCATGGACCGTTTATTAAAAATCTTGAGCCCATACATCCCCTCTCTAAATAGCCATAAGCACCAAGGCTCTGCTGAATTTCTCTAACCCTTATATTGAACTGGTCGTTCGGGAGTCTAAAGATAGAGGGTTACATCTGCAATTATGGTTTGACGCACCACAACAAATTCTTTAGTCATAGTAACTTCAAAAGAAAAAGATAATTCAATATAGTACAAAAAATTCAAATATGCTTGCGCATTGCTTAAATCTTGATCATGAAGCTGGAAGACCATGCATGAAAATTGGCACTCCCAAAACTGTGTTTTTAACACTCTTCCTTTGGAATCAATTGATGCTAAACTTCTACTTCTAGTTATGTCTAAGTAGATAGCACAGGCTGCTGTGATGGCTCTTCTGCCTGCAAACTTTCATAGTACTTGACAAGAACCTTCCACCCACTTGGGCACATAAAACCATCTGGTGGATTCTCCCCGCTTTTTGCATAAGCCCGCATCTAGAAACATAAATCATCAAAGAAACCATGAAAATTTGGAAAGAACAGTTGTCCAATTGTCAAAGGATTTCAGAAACCAAAACTTGACCATACATGTGATGTGAGTAAACAAGGCACATGTGCGTTTAGAAGAGCTTATTATTTGGACTTATCTTATGTCAAAAGGACTAGTGTAAGTATTTGAGAGAGTTTATAAAAGTAATTTATGATCTGTCCATAAGTTGTTTTTAACTTATTTCAATAAGCAATATCCAAAATATATATATCAGTAAGCTCCCCAGGATAAATTATGGAAACAACTTACAACTTATATGAAAACAGTTTAGTCTTATTTTCTCTTTGATTATAGAATCAACTTATACATAAGCACTTATATGATAGGAACTTATCCAATAAGTGTGTAATTAAGCTATTTACCCAAACGGATTGACAGGAACCATCTTAATATTTTGCAATACATGTTATAGTCATATATAAACTTGAAGATTAACATTCAGAATTTTAGTAATATTCAAATGCTGCATGCCTTGCTTTAATTGGTCCTAGTTCGAACCAACCCACTTATATACATACAAATTTCTTTTGTTTAAGTTGCAGCCAGCTTCACGTAAGATTGATCACTATATAGTTATGTAATAAAAAACCAAGTATTGTTGACAAATACAAAATTTAAGGATGATGGAACCCTGAAACACCTTAGTGAATGACAGGGAATCAAATACCTTGGTTCCAGATATAAAGAGGAAATCTTTGGCACGGCTTGGGTCAAAAAATGCCATCTTGGTTTCCTTAGTGTCATAAGCTGCCACCTGTAATTTAAAAATGGCAAACACAACAACGGTTATCATAAGTATGGTCCAAATAGTCACCAAAGGAAACAAACAACGCATCAGCATAATTTTAGGTAGCATATTAAACTTATGAAAGTAACTTTGTGAATAATGAACAAAACAATTATGTCATCTCCCATCTCAAAAATAAGACATGGTATGCATGACTAAGCAGTTGATTACTTGATTTAATTGAGTGAGTATCAACTTTAAAGAAACTTAATACAAAATATGAAGTAAAGCATTGTGTAGAAGATAGCATTGAAATAACATATCTCATAGAGGAGCAAGAACCTATAGCCATATGTAAAAGTAATACTACTTACCCTGAATGGCAAAATGTTTAGCTTCTCCAGACCAGGAGCCATGCTGAGCACCTTTTTTCCATGATCAGGATCATACAAATCCCTTTTCTCAGTTGGGTGGCCCATACCAGCAGGATCGCGACCAACAATATAGAAGTTTGCACCTGCATTTATCCGTGCCTTGGCATGCCACTGTACTTCAGTTGGACCTGCATAATGCATAGGCGATGGAAATATGGCGACTATGGTAGTCTCAGGGTCAAGAACTCCATCTTCTAGGACCTAAGAAGAAACAAAGAACTTGATAGGATGAATTTACATGGATTATGCAATTATAAGGGAATAGATTGCTGAAATTGAAAGACAGTTCAATCACTTCCAAGGTCATTTCTGAGAATATATTGTCATAGCACCTGCTCATTATGATTACTCAAAGATTTTTGAGAAGAACATTGGGAATTACCTTGCTATGCTGCTCCATCCTGATATCCAAGGGAACGTCGTCAGCCTTTGTGAAACCTCCAAGAGGATGAAGCAGTAAAATTGGATTTTTGTAGCCCATTTCCAACAGGCGTTTGCGAGTATCATTCATTAACAAGGCATGACCATTGTGCACAGGGTTTCTTAACTGAAAGGCAAAAACTGCATCCGCTTCACGCTTGTCAAATTCTTCGCGGAGTTGTTTGGGAGAGAGCCTGTAATTATCAAGACCATCATTGTATTTGATGGGTTTTAGCACTTCCAAATCTCCTCCAATAAGCCAATTTCCAGCTGGAGTAATCACCTCCTCAACATATGGCAATCTAGGAGCAGTTGTTCCCCAAGTTCTAGCTATTCTTTCTTCCTTGTTATGCTTGTAGATTTCAATACTGCACAGAAGCTTAATGGTTAATGAAAGCCAAGAGACACCTTGACAGAAATTTATTTAGATAGCCAGTGCACTTCAATAATCTTATTTTCAAAAATAACATCTCAAAATGACTTTATGACTTACAGTGAAAGCAAAACAGAAGACTGAAAACTAAAGGGAAGAACTCTGATCATCCAAGTATTAACATGTGAGACATGTGAAAAGACAAGTAACTTAGGATAGGTCAATAGTTCTTCTTAACAATCATTACTTAGTCTTTTACTCTGTCATTTAAGGTTTTCAATTGAGGGTCATAGCTGTATAAAATAGGTCCCATACAATCCAAACACACAAGTTACAACACTTATTGGTTAGTTTTATATTATTCAGTTTTATATGGTATCAGAGTAGCATGCTTCCTATGCATATTCTCAAAATTATTTATCTTAGCTCTATGGCAGAAAGCACAAACTAAATCCTAGGAATGATTCAAGCTTCACAAACCCTCCAAACCTAACTGCCCTTCATCCCTTTTCACCATATTTCCTAAATTCTTCAGATAATCCCATCACGTCTTTGTTATTTTACATGCTCAAAGGATAAAGTTATGCCATTTATATGAAAGGGCATTATCAAATTCAAAATTATACTGCCCCATGTGCCAACAACAAATATAGATTTGTTGATGAGATGCTTAAAGAACCTTCTCAAATTTCCTCAGAAGAGCATGTGCGGGAGAAGTACAATTACACGATAATCTCTTGGCCTCTGAATTCACTGTCAAAAGTTTTTCATGATAGTGTTTTCTGTACAGAGTCCAAAGACAGTTAGAAAATGTGTATATATCTCAGGCTGATTTTTAACAAGAAGGGCTGATTGTGACAACATATTTCATAAAGATGAAGGGTTTGTTGGACGAACTGGTCACATTCGATCATTCCCAAAATGAACTTTGGTGCAGCCAAGGAGTTCACTAGCAAGAGAGGAATAGAGAGTCAGCCAGTTTTTCACGGGAATTAACGATGCTTGGAGTGATGCGCCATCTCAAATTTGAACTGAGTCACTTCCAAATCTAAGCAAAGCTTGAAACTAGGTAGCACGAGAGGAGGCTCAACTAGACTTTCTTGCCTTTCAGAAATTTGAAAAATGAAGCTAGGACCTTCCATGTCAGCCAGACCCTTCAAAATTCAAATCCATGCCTCTAAAGAATGGAAACTAGATAATGATACTTCAGATCAGATGACAGCTACTGACTTGTTCCCATTTGAAAGCATTCCGTGACCATTTTGTTGTAACTAAAGATTAATATTTTTTGGAATTTCAATTTCCATTGACATGCCTTTTTTGTAACAACCAACCCGCATTCCATATCTTACAAATCTTTCATGAACACAACAAACATACTGAAATGGACTGCCATACTGTTTGTGAACAAGTTCAAACTTCAAACACAGGAAATACCTCCACAACACAATGCCATTTGCAATTCGTTGACATCTTCACTAGAGAATTATTGGGATGGAAACAATTCCCATCCCTGCTCAGCAAGGTGGGCATTTCGAATCTATATGTTCCAATTTGAGGGGCACATTAACATGCGAAAAATAATCTTCAATTTGACTAAGATAGTTCAATAGGTAAATTTTATGACTAATAGATAAATTCTGTGAATTGTTCCATTAACTAAGCCTTTCACTCAGCCTTCTATAAAGCTTATTGTTCAATTTTACAATAGTCAGCAAAAAAGGAAGAGGGCAGTAGGGGACGCCACCCCATTCTAGTGGCAGGGCATGCCACAAGCCTCAGCCATGGTTATGTTGATGTTTACAAATCATCCACCAAAGCATATTGCTGGCAGCAGAAACCAAACCTAAGTCCTTCAAAACCATATGGTACAATAACCAGCAGACAAATGCGGCCGATGAGGCCACAATTGCGGTTGCGGAGAGTCCAAAAGGTAAAAACCCCTTTCTTGGGAGCTAAAAAAATTTACTTGAACCAACCCCCTTTGCAGTGCTAATTTCTCATTTGGGACTCAAATGAAGGCACCTTACTCCTACTATACGTTCCTTTTCACAATTGCAATCATTAAACCAAACACCAAAATTCATATAACAACACAATTGAACAATCAACAACAAATTAAACACCAACCAGAAAAAAAAAATAAAATGCCAGAAGACTAACCTTCGAAGAATGGCAACACAATCACCATCAGGCCCCAGCAACCCCACATGGGAAGAGCCCCCAGTTCTCCCTTTGATCTCATCGTCAACGGCCAACACAATGGGAAGGGACATGTTCACCACAGAACCATCCTTCAGCCTAAGAGAATTGAAATGCAAACTCTGCAGATACTCATCCTCCCTCATGAACCCCCTCAAGGGACTGGCCCACCCTTCCCCTATCACATGCACCCACTCAAGATCAATCCTTGTGAGGTGCACCTTGGGCAGTGACTCAGCCTCAACGGCCTTAGCACCTCTCACACTTTCGGGCACCACAAGATCTACCAATGCCCCCCCATCAGGCTCTATCAAAGAGCTCTTGATCATGTTGCCACACTGCACTCTTGGCCTCACTTTACACGTGGGGATGATCAAAGGGGTGGTGCTATAAATGGGTTTGGGACGAATCTTCGAGTTGGAACAAGTTTTGCGACTTATTACCTTGTTTGCATGGTGGTGATGGTGGTTGGTGAGGCTAAGGTGGGAAGAAGCTAGGTGGAGTTTGATGGTTAGACTTAGAGACATGCTATAGTGGGAAATGAGATGTTGTTGGAGAGAGAAACAAGTGGTTTTGTGAAGAGAAGAAGGAAAGTAATTAACTACTGACCCGTGTAACGTGGGGAACACAGAAACAAAACAAGAGTATGGCACAGTTTCACTCACAACCACCACCTATGAATATGGCGAACATGTTGGAATGATGAGGCCACACAAGTGGCTCTCTATGCTTTTTTGAGTGTGTGGATGAGAAAAGGGTGGCAGTCCTTGCTGCTGCAACTGGGGACCATAATTTGTACATAAAGCTCAAAGCTGAAGGTAGAACCGTTCATTGTTCAACCCGCACCGAACTCAATTCAATGAATGATGCACTATATAACAAGGTGAAAGTTTGGGACCGGAAAAGTATTAAAAAAGGAAAAAAAATTGACCCAATTTTTTTTTTTTTAGGGTGACACAAGTTTAGGATAATAAAAAGTTGTGATCTTAATTTTGGAGTGTATTTTTAATAGAATTTAATTAGAATGTAGACATAGAATAAATTTTGGCTTAATTTTGTATTTTAGTCTCTTCACCAGTTTTGAATGTAAAAATTGGAGAAGAGTACAAAATGTAGGTGGTGGAGTTTAAATCCCAAAACTTTCACACCAACAACACCACTATTACCACTAAACTAAAGTACTGGCTTACAATATAAATCAAAATTACATTATATATAACTTACATGGGATACAAAAATTACACATATATTTATTGTTACTGAATAAATTATTTATACTATATATATCTTAATATATATTTGTTAATATTAATTTATTAATATATACTAATAATATTAAATATTAACAAATTAAAGATTAAATACCAATAAATTATAAAATAAATCTTATTAAATACTAGTGAATTAATAAATATATAATAATAATATTAAATATTAATACATATAAATTAATTAATATATACTAATAATATTAATATTTTAATATTAAAAATATAAATTCATAAATATAAATTCATAAAAGTATAATTTATTAAAGTATCAATATAAATTAATTTATAATTACTAATATATATTTATTAATATTAAACAATAATTTTAATTTCAACATTATTAGTATATATTTATTAAATTATATGTATTAATATTTAATAATATTATTATATATTTATTAACGTATTTGTATTTAAGAAATTTTAATTTATAATTTATTAGTATTTAATATTTAATATATTAATATTAATATTATAACTGCATAATAATAAATTAATGTTAATATATATAAATTAAGTTATATATAGTATAAATAATTTATTTCGTAAAAATAAATATCTGTACAATTTTAGTGCCTCATTTAAGTTATATATAATATAATTTTTATTAACATTCTAAATCAACTCTTTGGCTAATTAGTGGTAATGGTGGTGGTGTTGAGGTGAAGGGGTAGGAGTTTAATTACCACTACAAACATTTTGTAAATTTTTTCTCTAATTTTCACATGTCATGTCACTTGTCATGTCAGGATGTTAGTAATACGCCAACATATGTGTTGGATCGCCATATCAATTGCCGCATCATTTATCACATCACCAGTCAACGCTACGTCAACAAAAATTATTAAGTTTTTAAAGAAAAATTGATGAAAAAACCAAAATTTTCACATAATTGTAATACTTGAAGAACCAAATTTGCTCAATTAGAACTTGAGAGACTAAATTCGCATAATTGCAATACTTGAGAGACTAAAATTGTAATTAAGGCATAATTTCTTTATATATCGACATTTTATCACATATTGTTATTACAATAAATTTATTTAACTTTTAGAATAATCACTTTTAAAGCTATACTTAAAATAATTTTAATCGATTGACATATATTTGGAAAAGTTATACCTAAGGTTATGATAGTAAAAATCTTTATACTTACAAGTTATAAAAATTAAACTCCGCTTAGTATACATATATCCGAAAAAGATAAAATGAACAAATAATTTATTTCTATATTATAAATTAGAATACACAACTTAGGGAGTGAAACTCTTTTCTTTTTCTCTCCTTTAAAAGCGCACTCACACACTACCTCTACAATTAGTTAGCCAAAAATCTCTCTCTAAATCATATCAAATTATCCTAATATCTTTATTTGTATTTTTGATCTTCTTAATCACTTATCCTTTTTAATATATCATCTTTTATCTCTCTCTAAATTAAATTTTAATATTTTTTAAAAAAATTATCAATGATTAAAAATAATTTTATATCACAATTTAAATGTTTACTAGAAATCTAAAATATAATTTATATATGTATGAATTTTAATTATAATATAATTTATATATTTAAAATATTTATTTATTGTAAATTTTAATTAAATAAAAATAAAAGTTCATATTATGTAATGCACATACTAAAATATTAGAGATGTGTTATTCATACAACAACTCATAATAATTTATACAACATTATTTTCTTTATATATCTCTCTCCTTCACATTATTTATTATGAGATCTGCTATTCATACAATAATTTATACATCGATTTATACAATATCATTTTTTGTGTCTATTTATCTCTTTCACAACATTTGTTACATTTTACTATTCTCTCTCATTTATTTCTTTCTCTCTCTTAATTCTAAAATTTGTTATACAAATAACATTTCTCATTTATTATATCTCATATTTCTCTCTCTTTTTTCTCTTTCTCTCCTTTAGTTGTAAAATTTGTTATACAAATAATATTTCTCAAAATACTACTATACTCTTAGAGTATAAATTAAAATTTATAACTCGGAGTATGAATCAGTCTCTCCACTTTCTTAACTAGATATTCTTAAAACTCTCTTTTTTCTCTTCCTAGGAGGTGGAGAAAGACTTGTATTTCATACACCATCTTTGCAACAAACAAACAAACGAGCATTTCTCTCAAACATTTCAAAGTTCAAACTATCTTACTTTATCTCTATTTGTATATTTAATTTTCTTAACCGCTTATCTATTTTAATTTAAAAATAATATTATATCACAATTAAAATTATTTATTATAAATTTAAAATATAATGTATATATTTAAAATATTTACGCTTAAATATATTTTTGGTCTTTATAATATACCCTTTTTTGGTTTTGGTCCTTAAAAATTGTTTTTTGTTTTAAATTGTCCCTATAAAATTTCTCTTTTTTTTTTTATTTTGGTCCTTGTTATTGTGTTTTAGTCCTTATAATATACTATTTTTTTTATTTTTGTCCTTGTATTATGTGAATAATTTGTTTTTAGCGCCTACCATTTTTTTCAAAGAGATTAACTCAAAATGGACAAAATATTATAGACACTAAAACCAAAAAATAGATATATTATAAGGACTAAAATAAAAAAATACCAAAATCAAAAATATAAATTTTACAAAGACTATTTAAAAAATTAATTTTACAAAAATTAAAACCCAAAAAAAGATATATTATAAAGAAAGAAACATATTTAAACCAAATATTTATTTATTATAAATTTATAATTGCAATATAATTTATATATTTAAAATACTTATTTATTATGAACAATAATTCTAATTATATACAAATAAATATTTATCTTGTATGCATAGAATAAAACACTAATTATTATATAAGATATTAACCTCTTTTGATAGGAAAATATTGGTTAATTGCACATTCGTCGGGTGCAAACATAATCTCGTATATGTATAGCATGGAGTTTTAATTTTATTTTTTTTTACATTCCTTTTTTCTTATAATTATTTTTATATGAGAATAACTTTAATAGATTATTGCAATTAATCAAAATTTATATTGCTATAAATTTTTTCTTTTTTTTTATGTTAATTATAAATATATTTTACTTAAATTCATTTTGTATTTACTCTACCATTTTATTTTTCTCTTCTTTTTATTTTATTAATTACTTTTTTTTTCCTTTTCCTTTTTCTCTTTCTCTCTCTCTTTTATTCCCCTTTGTCTTCTTCCTACCCTTCTCATACTCTCACGTGGGTTGTGTGACAAACATTACTATAGCATATATTCCCCATCGTTGAAATTGATAAATGAAAAAGACAAAACAAAATGAGGAGAGTTTGTGACCTACATAACAACATTTGATGTGTAAATAAAATTAAAATTTAAAATAATGTTAAATCGTTCTAACTTTTTTCCTTACAACTTTTTAATATTGAATAGTGAAAATGTTGATTTTTTTTTATTTTCAATATATTTATAAGCTTATGAGTTAATAGTTTATAGATTGAGTATAAAAGATTTTTATACTATTATATCTACCATAATTCTTATTAGTTATCAGCGTAAAAATTTTTACTTTAATATTACATAGAAATTAAACTTTATGTTTATTTTTATTTATATTTTTATTAAATTTTAATTTTAAGGAAATATAGTATTACTTAACATGTGTATCTCCTTGACTCCTTTCGTGACATGATGAGAATTGTGATACCAAAATAAAAGTTCACCCACTCATTTCACAAAGGCCCCAGCTCAATCTCCTTCCCCCTCTCTCTTTGCACTCTCTCTATCACACATTAACACACACATACAAATACAATAATTCCTAATATAAATTTAGGTAAAATATGTTTTTCATCCCTCAACTTTTGGCAAATTTTGTTTTTAGTTCCTAAAAAATTTTGACTGATTGTAGTTTCCATTCTTTTTTTCGTTAACATTTTTAATCCCTGCTGTCAAGTATTACTGTTAAGTGATGACGTGATAAACATGTTGGTAGCCACATGGAATACTAATCTGATGTGACAATCACGTGTAAAATTTTGGACTGAATTATGTTTTTAGTCTATCATCTTTTTACAAAATTTACTTTTAGTTTCTCAACAATTTTTTAATCAATCTTAATCCCTCAACAATTTTTTGACCGATCTTAGTCCCTCAATTTTTGTCCATCATTGTTTTTAGTCCCTCTCACCAAGTATCATCATTAAGCAATGATGTGGTAGCCACATGGACTACTAGTATGATGTGGCAGTCACATGATAAAATATTGCTAGTTCAAGACATTTTTTGGCGGTTCTAAGGTGCTACAAATTTTTGACAATGTAAAATTGCTAGAAAAAAAGGTTTGAAAATTTAGAAGAAAAAAAAAAGGAAGGGGATGCAGTAAGCAAAATCAATAAACCACTATACACAAATCAGCAACCCACTGAAGCATGATCCAAAACACAAAATCACAACCCCCGGTAAGCAAAATTAGAGTAAAAATAAGCAAAAGGGTTGGGGATTAGCGTTGTCACTTCGCTCTCTTGCCACCATTGCCACTTTGTGTCCACGCTTTGTGCACAGTGTTGCCTGTAGAACAAAAGGGTTTGTAGGAGTGATATTAAAACAAGAGGGTTTAGCCTTTGTTTGAGAAGTGAGTTTGGGGATTGGGGTTTGAAAGGGTTTGAAGATTAAAGGTTTGGAAAGGTTCGTAACTTGCATTTCTTATTTATTTATTTTTTTGCATTCTTTTTTATTTTTAAACTTTGCTCCTATGAACCATTTTTTGGCAATTTTACACTGCCAAAAAATTTGTAGCACCTTAGAACTGCCAGAAAAATTCTTAAACTAGCAACATTTTATCATGTAACAAACATATTAGACTAGTAATCCATGTGGCAAGTCACATGGTTGTCACATCATCACTTAACAATGATACTTGATGAGAGATACTAAAAACAATGATGGACAAAAGTTGAGGGACTAAGATCGATCAAAAAATTGTTAAAGGACTACGACTGGTCAAAAAATTGTTAATGGACTAAAAGTATATTTCGTTAAAAGATGAGGGACTAAAAACATAATTTACCCCAAAATTTTACACATGGCTACCACATCATATTAATAGTCCATGTGGTAAGCCACATGACTACCATATAACCACTTAATGGTGATACTTGATGACAAGGGACTAAAAACATTAACGAAAAAAAGTATAGAAATTAAGACCTGTCAAAATTTTGCTTAGGGGCTAAAAACGAAATTCGCCAAAAGTTGAGGAACAAAAACATATTTTACCTTATAAATTTAAGACTATCAATTATAAGACATCATATTTAACATTTAACTTATTCGAGTTGAAATGACCAAGACCATTTTGGATCATAAAGCTTTTTATCCATAATTTTAAGGGAGCAATATTTTTAACAATTTGAACTTAAATTCCTTAATTAAATTGGAATAGTTTTGCGTTAGTTGATCTACATATTTGATGATATATGAAATACTAATATTAATATTAAATTAATACAAAGGAAACAATTTTTAAAAAATACTTCATTTTTTAAGAAAAAACTAGTATTTTAACTTGTGCAATATTCATTGTAACACCGTATTCTCTTAATGTGTAATTTAAAAGTGATTGAAATTAATTACAAGAAAATTTTAAATTTAGTTTTATTGAGAAAATTTAATTAAAACACTTTGTATGATTTTATGTGACAAATTCTAATGAAATTCTCATTAAACTAGAATTTTAATTTTACACTGTGTAAATGAACAAGTAGTCGGAAGTTTATCATAAACCAATCCTAATGTGTCATTAATACATTTTTCCAAGATAATTAACACCTATTTCCAGGCAAATTAATTTTAATTTACCAATTTTGATTAAACCTTATCTTCCACTTTTAGTAAATCACTTTAGCCAAATTAAGTAGCAAATTTTGAAAAGCAAAATGCCACTCTGGGCATTGCTTCCCATGGCCACCTAAGGCCTTTCTTTGACTCATGTTTAAAATCACTTCCAACCTTTAATCTACTAGATAACTAAAGCCCCCTTTAACCAATGGAACAAAGCCTACCTCATTTTGCCTTTAAGTTCCAATTGCAGGAGAGAAATCAAAAAAAATTCCTACCTTGCTTAATTGTCCACCGTGCAGCTCTTAGAGCTTCCTCCCCCTTATTTTTTTCTTTAGCTCCTTCCTTGGTGGTTGGACAGCAAGAAAAGGAGAGGAGACCAATTGTTCACCCTTTGAGCTCATTTCCTTCCCCCTTTGAAGCTTCTCACTTGTCCTAAATTGTAAGGGAAGCTTGCTATTTTCTTTCATTTAAATGCCTTAAAGGTTGAATGAAAATCTGTTTTGGTGATAGTTGTTGGTTATGTTTGGTGATTTGCTTGAAATATGCAAAGATGTATATGTTGTGATTGTTGTCTGGTTGTTTTTCATATGAACATACCTTGGTATTTTTGACATTTCTCTCTTTGTAGTCAATAAAATTGAGTTCTATTTGTTGGGTTAGAAAGTAGACATCCGGGGCTATGATTTTGGCACAAGAATCATGCAAAAAAACAATTAAGAAATGACCATGATATGTGCATCCGAAGATGAGCAACGCTTCTTGTGCACGTTGATGACCTTTTTGTATTGTTTTGTTCGTTTCTTCTTTTCTAAAAATGATATGGAAAAATGAGTTATATGGTTGAAGAATAGACTTAAATATCTTTCCAAATGATGGGTCATAAGCTTTCTAATTCAACCATTCGGTATGGTAAGAGTTTATTTGAATCTATGTTATGTGTAGGGACCTTGTTCTGTTGGTTAGCCTTAACATTTTTTAGTAATTTGCTTATTTCTCCCTGTACAAAATGAATTAGAGAATGTACTTTATCTTTTTGACAAATAGACTTTCAGAGCTGTTGAAAGGATATAAGGTTTGTTTTAATTGATGTTGTTTTGAAAGAGAAATATGAGTTGAAAGTTGAGTGTGTTTTAAGGATCCAAATCTGACCTCTGTCCACTTCAACAATTATCATGTTTTTTTTATATTTTTGTTTAAGATATTGTTTAATGTTTTAGAAAATAGACTGTCATAATATTAATAGGGTATACAGTTTGTTTTCAACAAAAATCATTTAAAGTTCCAAATCTACTCATAGATCTAATCCTGAAATAGAGAGATTTTTAAGTTTAAGACTGCTTTTCTTGAATGATTTTAAATGGCAAATTTTGATGAACTAAAATCCTAATATAATTATATATATATATATATATATATATATATATATATATATATATATATATATATATATGTGTGTGTGTGTGTGTTTATGTATAATAAATAAACGTGCACACATTATTTCTCAATAAAAAATAATTTTGATAAATTTAAATATTAGATTTTATATTTTAATATATTAGAGGGTTTTATGAATTTTTCTCTATTCTAGTAAGTATATTTCCCTACATATAAAATATAATTTGTTGAGATAAAATTCGCTCTTAGTTTCCCTATTATTAGGAATATTAATTATTGAGTAATTAGAAAGGATTAATAGAACATAAAATATTTAAGAGAGAAACTCAAAAGCTTAAGTTTGAAAATTTTAATAACACATGTTATTCGTTGATTAACGGATAATGAGAATTGATTGTAGAAAATAGGGTATGCGTCTTGCCCTATGTTGAGTTGATGTTTTCATTGTTGTTGATGATATGTATGTATATGCATGGGTCCTATTTGGACGGCATCTTGAGTAAGCATATAAGTTGAGAGTTGGTGTATAGCTTTTAACCTAGTGCTGGAGGAAAAAGTGGGGTAGCTGTCAATGGATCTCGAGGACAAGTGGAAGGGTGAATCCCACATTGAGGTCAAGGTTGTTGCAAACCTTGTGCCATGGTAAGCCATTACCCACATACGTCTATCCTAACGAAACCACTACTGACTTCCGCCAAATCAATTCATAGGCTCCCCCAATAGTTGTGCCTTGAAAGAATCCGTGTGATCCTTGTGGCTCAAGTGCTATGTTAAGGGATGTTCCATAGTGATCGCTCAAGTTGTTGAAAAAGTTTCCATGGAGTAGTGTCTACATAAATTGCATGAAATTATGTTGTACTATGTTTATATATGTTTATTTAAAAATGTTGTAATATTTTCTGATATCAATATTCTCTTTTTCTTGAAATTAATTGTTGTGTTAGTTAGGATTTTGTATTTATGTTTATCATAAGCTTACCCTTGCACTATTTTCATGTGTAGTTCGTGTCTGTAATGATCTTAAACGTCATGTTCATAAGACCAGATGCCAAAACGACCCAGAGCGTTGAGATCGCTGTTGATGATTCGAAACCACGTTCACGTAAGCCTTTATTGCATGAACTTTCGTGAGACTGTTGTGAGAGATGGTAAAGCTTAGAGGATTGATCATGAGCTTCAAAGCGTCTACTATAGGGGAGAGCCTACGCTTTCCTATGCTCTTACCGAAATTGATGTGTTTTTGTGACTCTGTATACATCACTAGAGTTTTTGTCACCTATCCGGGAGATGTGGAGAGAGCTCC
This sequence comes from Spatholobus suberectus, assembly GCA_004329165.1. Lineage (NCBI taxonomy): Eukaryota > Viridiplantae > Streptophyta > Magnoliopsida > Fabales > Fabaceae > Spatholobus > Spatholobus suberectus. The sequence goes on from CM014736.1 coordinate 56,560,549, forward strand.
TGCTGCTCGACCTCACATAAGAGCTAAGGAGTATTAACGCTTGCTCGCTCAATGACCTTGTCCTCGTTGTAGAGCTGCTAGAGTTAAGGAACCATCTGCTGATGCTCCTCCTGCTGCTCCTCCTTCCTAGATGTAGTGTTTAGGAGTATGACCAGCATAAGGTGTGTGTGATGTATTTTTCCCCCTTTTCCTTTTGTGATGTACTTTTGTTAATGGGCACACAGATGTATGTGCACTCACACTCTCTTTTCAAACGCTCCAACAATGATGTTGGTCTGTAAATGTCATAGGACACAACCTTTTGCTCTTGATGCTTTTTGATGTATGCATAGGTTATTTTAGTACATTGAGCGATCGTTTTACGCTTTAAACGTTGGAGTTTTTCAAAAGGAATTGAACGTAGTATGTCTCGTCAAAAAAAATTCACATTCTTTTTCATAAATAAATTAATCTAGAGTTTTCATCTAAAATTAAATCTTCTGTATTGCATTATTGTTAGTTGACCATGTAGAGATAGTGGGTTGTTACATACATGATAAAAGTTTATTTTATATAACTAAAATTTATTATAAATAAATACTTTTGAATATATAAGTTATATTATAATTAAAATTTGTAATAAATAAATATCTTTGAACATATAAATTATATTTAGATTTATGATAAACAAATTATATTGTAACACAAAGTTGTTTTTTACTATTGATAATTTCTTTTAAAAAAAAATTGAAATTCAATTTAAAAATAAAGATGAAAAAGATAGATTAAAAGAGATAAGAGTTTAATAAAAATCCTAAAAACGTTTATTGTTGAGGAAAAATTCCTAAAAATGCTCCCTGTTTTTCTAATACTTTTTTATGTTTTTGATACTTCCCAAAAATAAAAAATAAAACTCTATATTAAAATTAAGATTATAATAATATAGCTCCTAAAAATGTTTTCATTTAAAATAGTTATTCAAATTTATATATAGAGAAGATATAAGTATATTGAACATTAATTAAGTTAGCAAGCTTTTATGTATTAATTATATAAGTTTTTGTTAAATCTAAGTAAAATTTAAAAAGGTTAATTATTGAAATTTTTTTAAAAAAAATTATTGAAAATTAATTTACACATAAAGATAAAAATGATAAATTAAAAGATATAAGCGATCAAGAAAATTAAGTATTAAGATAAAGATAAAAGGAGAGTGATTTGAGATCATTGAAAAATAAATTTTTGGAATAATTTTTAAATCAAATTAAATATGAAATTAAAATTAAGAAATATATTTTAAAGGAATGAAAAATTAAAGAAATAAAACTAAATAATTAATATATAGGATTAAGATAAGACATATGACTCAATGGCAGTATGAGTAACTTTTAAAAACATTTTCGTTTGAAAATAACTTTTAAAAATGCTCTTGTTTAATAATGACTTCTAAAAATACTCTCATTTAAGGATGAGAATTCAGATTTATAATATAAAAATAAATAATTTTATATGTAAAGAGTGTTTTAGAAAAATGGAATTAAATGAAAATAATACACTTATAATCTTAGAAACATAAAAACATTCAATACTTTCTTAATTTATTAAGAAAGAGAATGTGTAAAGATTTATAATTAGATATTTTTTCTTTAATACTTGTTGTCTAATTAAAATTAGAATTTCACTTCAATAACTTCCCACATGAAGATATTCTAGCTAAATGAAATTAGTACTATACATCGATACGAGAAGAAAACATGTAAATCCAATACGATGACATAGTATATGATAAACTAATATATAGATGGAGTCCACAATAAAATTAAAAAAAATTGAAATGTAGAAGATGAAAAGTTAATCAACTTTAATCATGCATCATTTAATTTAGTGAATGCAGTTATTTTGGTTGTAATGTTTTAACTCTCCTAATTTTTAAATGAAAGAAATATTAAATACTTTTTATATCCTTAAAATAATAATATATTTATTGTTCCTTTAATACTTTTTACTAATTATTAGTTTAATAACTATATGCACTGTCAGTGTAAAAACTTTTACATTGTCAACCAATTAGAAATTACTATTTGTATGCTTTGAAGATAATTATTGTCAAAGTTAACAAACTTATTATACATGATGGTTTGTAATTGGATAATAGTGTAAAATTGTTTTTCCTTGTTAATGCATAGCCTATTTTTTCTAAATATTATAAATACTGTTATAAAATATATTTTGAAAATACAACGATACTCAATTTTGATATAATTTTTAAATAGTCCGTCACGACTATTCAACATCAACTTTAGTGAAATAGTAAAACTAATTTAAATAGGCTAAGAAAGGAGAAACAACATGATAATCAACTTCATCTATTACATTGTTAATTACCCAAACATTATTTTTAGGAACAAAAATATTAAAAAGCGATTATATTCCTAACAAAATTAGTATAATACGAATAATCTCATCAACTTGTTCGACAACCTCAATATATTTTGGAAGCATGGACAAATCTTTATAACTAAAAGGAATTGCTTAACAATTTTGATCTATATATAAAAAAAAGAGATAAATGTTATAACATATATGTTAAAGCCTAAAAAAAAGCTCAACAACAAAATTCAGTTATGCTAAGAAAGTTATAACACATATGTAAAAGCAAAACTTAGACTCGTTACCTAAGCTATAAAGAGATAAATGCTATAAGAAAGGATCCTAAATAAATGTCACCAAATTACTTTTAAATTTAGTATAATATTTTTTCTCAAATTAAAAATAATTTTTTAATAACATGGTATTTAAATTTTATATTTATTATATTTTTCAATAATACATGCAATATTTATAAGTAAAATTTTCAATCCCATTATTTTATTTATTCTATGTAAAATAATATGACTTAATTTATCTTATATATAGAATATCCTATAAATTACATAACGTTCACAATTTTAATTATTTATTTAGTTATTTATAATAAATAACATTCTTGAGATTGTTTAGATTTTTTCTCTTTTGAAATTAGAATGCAATGTGTATAAATAGGATTCTTGAAATGAGAAATCACTCAGCCTCCGAGCCTCGCATCCCTCAATCCTTCTTCATGGTGTGGGCATTGAACGAAAACATAAAGGTAATTATTGGTCAATCTTTCGATCCCTCTCATTCCTCAATCCCTCTTTGTGGTCATTTATGAAGTTTCTTGGAAATTCTTGCTAATTAATTCCAACTATTTGATTATACTATTTTTGTAGAAATTCTTGCTTTGGTAAGTCTCTAATTGAATATTGAAAAAATAAGTCTCTAAAATTTGTTCATTTCTTGTTTAATTTTTCAGCCTTCACACTTCACTTTATTTGTTTAATTTTGTTGTTTATTTGTTTAATTTTTTGTTTGTTAGGGGAACTACTCAAGAGAGTTCAACAATCCCACTAGCAATAACAAATGTAGTTCTAACCAAGATTCCTAAATTTTTTTTATTGCTTACTTTTGGTCTTTGGATATTTGCTTTCTCAATGAATTAAGGTGTTGTGCTTTGAGCAAAGAATGTTGGTCAATATTTGTATTTTGAGTTTTGACATTGTAAATTCTTTTGTTCAATAATAGGCACATTTTATAAAATATCACACACAAAGAGAAAAGAAGGTTGTAGAATATTGCCTTTTGATAATGTTGTTTCTTTGTTTACATAATATGGATTTTATAATCTTAAATTCACATTGAAGAAATTGTGGCCCTGAAGTATATGTCACTACTGTGTAAAGGACTTTTTAAATCGGTTAAAAACTTGTTAAATCAATTTTTGAACTGATTTAGATACCGGAGATATAAAAAGTGGAGAATTTTTAAAACGAATTTTCAACCAATTTAAAAAATATTTTTTTAACTCGATTATTGAAGAACTAATGTAGAAAGATTTTAGCACGAATCAACGGGACTACAATTAGCTCTGTCCCTTTCTCTTCGGCACCTCACACAATCTCCTCCAAATTAATCACTATCCGTTTAAACTCCATTCCTAAAGCCTTGTCCAAGACAAAACAGAGAACCACCAAGCCCTCTCAAAAGTATTCGAGGGCACTCTCAAACTCCCTACTTGACACCCCAATCGAAAATTGAGATTTGAATCGTCTTGGGCCACTTAACGAACTAGGTCAGGTATTGCTTCAAAGGCAAAGCACCTCTTATCCCAAACTGCTTCGATTCTTCTCAAACAATGGGTTCATTACCTTTTCCTACCAAACATGCCATAACAAATCACATTTTTTACTCATTCATTCCCAAACTCAAAATAAAATAAAATTAGCATTATTATTATTAAAATTAAAAGGGTGCTACTCACGGGCTTCTTCTTCATTGCTACAGCTAAAGCTTTTACACCTCTCTTCAAAGCCTATTAGATTAAATCAGATTTACATGACAAAGAAAAAAAGGTTGATGAAGTGATAACAAACGAAGCCATGAAATGATGAAGGAAGCTAGAAAATGGAACTCACCATTGCTTGGTGTTATGGCTAATTGTGTGGGGCGACGAAGGATGAATGAGTGCTTTGGAAGATTAGTGATGAAACCCAATGAAAAAAAAAGAGTTCAAACAGTTCTCAATTAAAAGATTTTTTAAATTGGTTGTAGTAGAATTGATTTAAAAAGTAATATTTTAAATCAGTTCTACTTGTAACCAATTTAAAAAATTACTTTTTAAATCAGTTACAAGTAGAACTGATTTAAAATGTTATTTTTTAAATTGGTTCTACCATAACTGATTTAAATAGTTTTTTTTCACTTATTTACAAAAAAGCCACTACATTTTTGTTTATATTGAGTTTGAAAAAACCGATTTAATTTCTTGTTGTAGAATGTGCATTTTGTAGTAGTGTTCGGTTGCATGAGAACCAATTTAAAAAAACTTTTTAGATTGGTTCTCATGCAACCAATTTAAGAACTTTTGCTTTTTAAATCAGTTACAAGTAGCACTGATCTAAAAAGATATTTTTAAATCGGTTCTCATATAACTAATTTAAAAGGTTCACTTATTTACAAAAATCTTACCTTTTTTTTTTAAAAAAAAATTGGACTTGAAAAGATAGATTTAATTTCTTGTTTTAAAAATTGTTTTTTGTAGTAGCGTGTAATGCCAACTATCAACCTAGCACCATCCATTTTCTCTAATTAACACTAATTACTTCACAAGTTTAGGGAATTAAATCAAAAAAGAGAAAAAGAAAAAGAATAAGTAACAAGGCATTTTCCTTTTTGGACCATATTAATTAGCATAAGCATAAGAATACTTCAATTGCAGATTAGAGAAGATTGAAGGTCCTCATTTAAGAACCAAATTAGTAGCTTCATCTATCTGCTTACCTAAATCAGAATAATATAAATATAGCAACAAGATTATCCAATGATAGAGGTTCTAAAATGTGGTGCATTTCACAATAGTTTTAGTCTTGAGTTCCCTTCAAAAACACTGCATTTCCTTTCTCAATTCCAAACATGCAAACATGATATTCTTTAGAGATAATGCTTCTCGTTGTGGGCAACATTATTTTCATTCTGAGAAAATAGTATGTTATTCTATTTTGGATTTAGTTAAATAATTTATCATGTTTAAAACAAGTCCATTTGTGAGAGTCAAGTCGTCAAAGGGATCCGTAAGTTCAGAATCTAGTAGGAGGTTATTGGTAGGTGTTTACGTTAGTGAAACATTTTATTTTACCTTTGTCATCTTTTTATCCTTTGTCCTTGTATGAATTCTCTCCCTACTTCTACCTTCTCCCTTTCTTTGTTTTCATTCAATTGCCTATATGGTTATTTTTTTCCTTATGAAATTCTAGTCTTCAATAATTAATCATAGTTTTTATGAAATTTTATTTATATGCTCTAGAATATGTGCTTTTGCAGTGGAAATTGCATCCTTTCATATATATATAAGCATTACAAATGGAAGTTCATTGGATTCCACAAATCGAGAGTTGGGAGTTGTTAGATTTTTTTGTTGTACATAAATCTAATTTGGTTATCATGTACATGTAATTTGTCTGGCAAACTCCTGAATGTGCTTTTAACTATTTATTACACAATGACTATGTCAATTTAGTTTTATAATGGATGTATTGAGCAATTAAATAAAATAAAAGTAGAAGGAACAACTAGTTTTTTGTGTGTGGCTAAACAACCGGTTTAAGTAGAGATTTTAAATTTATAATTAACTAGGATAATGCCCATGCTATTGCATAGGTCACGTTAGGGTTTTTTCACCTAAATAATACAAAAAAAAACTTTAATTTCCAAACTACACTATTCTCAAATATTATTTCTCAATATATACCAAAACATTGTTCATTCTAAGAATACCTCCCGTAGGACCCGACTTCTCATATCCTTATTTTTTTTGAAACCCGTTGAGAATTCGGGTCCCTAGGACCCGACTTCTCAATGCCCCCTTTTTTTTCTTTTGTTAATTTTATTATTTTTATTAAATATATTTTTAATTTAATGATTATTATAAGTATAGGTGAAATAATATGGTTAAATAATACATTTAGTGGTTAATTAAAGAGTTCAGGTTTTATAGGTCATTACCATGAGTTCCTCAAATGTTTTCGTGCTTATATATTACAATGGTGAAGTGATCACCACTGCAGATGAAGGGGTAACATTTGTTAGTGATAACACAAAGTCAATACGCATCAACAGAGAGATTACCCTTGATGCATTAAAGCAAGCAATCCTTAGTAAAATAAAAAATGTTCAACAAAAAAGGGTTGTAGACCTTCGTTATCAGTGTCCTATATCTATTATCAGTGATTGTATTCATTATAGGGCATGCAAACTTGACAATGATGAGGATGTCAACACGATATTCTCTCTGTTTGCTGCAAACCCCAATCTCTCATGTGTAGAGATATGCGTTGCTCTAGAGGATATCGCCGTACAGTCATCTACCACCCAACCGCAAACATCAAATGTTGATGCTACACCTTCTAATGTTGATGATCCAAATGCAGATATCATAAGAGAGCTTATGGAAGATAAGGAGATATATTATGCAACAACTCCATGGTATTACACTTTCTTCGAAAGTGTCAATTCTGAGGAATGGAGAGAGTTGAATCTCTCCCCTAGCCAAAACTCTAGATAAGGCATATGTTGGAGTGACATTGGTTTGGCTATATGTAACCTATTTCTATTATTAATTTCCAAAAAAATATAATCCTTATGTTTGTTATGAATTCCATGTTTAATCTCCAAGAATTAAAGTACGTAAGAAAAACCAACAGTTAACATTGCAGCAACGAAATCAATGGCTAATATCGCAAGTATACTTTTATAAATACATTACATGTCTATCTCCCACATACACATATTTTCACTTCATCGTGTTCAACGTAACTCCTTAAAACCTTTTTTCCTTCACTTATTTTACTATTTTTCCCTTAGAAAACATGGATTCAAAACTTGCGTTTGTGTACTTCAACAGTCATATGACAACAACTTTTGAAGGTGTCTACTTTTAGTGTCCTAATCCTAAGTCATTTAGGATACCTCATGGCATCACATTTGTTGGCCTCCAACAAAAAATAATAGACACGATCGTGCTTTTTGGATATAAAAAGGTCGTTGAAATTTATTATCGATGCCTTACAAGTATAGGGAATCGTTGTGTTGTATACAATACTATGAAATTTTGAAACAATGCCGATTTAGTTGACATGTTCTCGATTTTCTACCAACATAAACATGTTGGGCCTATCAAGTTTTATGTTATGTTGGCGAGATCTGTTGACGAGATCATGGCGCGCTTGAGGCAGCCCAAATTCTCAACGGGTTTTAAAAAAAAATAAAAAAAAGGGAGGTGAGAAGTCGGGTCCTGGGGGGTTGTTCTTAGAGTGAACAGTGTTTTGGTGTATATTGGGAAATAATGTTTGAGGATAGTGTAGTTTGGGAATTAAAGTTTTTTTTTTTTTTGTATTATTTAGGTAAAAAAACCTCACATTAGTATTTAACATATTTTAAAATTTTTACATATATAATTAAAAGACATATTATTACATTACTATACATTTATTAAAATCACATACTTGTTCAGCTTAAAATAATTACTCAAAATATAATAAGAAAGAAGTGATAGGAACATTTTTTAACACACTTTTTTTTAATAAACTCTTTTTAATATGCTATTTCTCATTAGTTATAATTTATTGAAAACTACAAAATGATGATAAAGATTCATTAAATAAGATGCAAGACTCACAAATTTTTGTAATTTCCCATAAATTTCAACAAATAAGAGAAAGTGTGTTCAAAAGTATGTTTCAAGCATTTTTCAATAAGAAAACTAAACAGTGTTAATATAAAATATTGGATATTTTGATATAAACAAGCGAAGCAAATAAAAAAAAATTGAGATAAAATACAAATTCGAAATGTTATAATGACATGGATGGTCATCATATTTTGACATTTTTCTCATCTAAAACAATTTTGATTGCACATATTTTGACATAGATAATCATCATACTCTGACATTCTACTCAACAATTAAAGATGACTAAATAAAGTCACGCAAAAATTTAATTGTTAAAAAATGAATTATGTAGATATTTTGATAAAATCTTTTTTTATTGTCATAGAAGTAAATTATAATTTAATTTTATATCATTATAAGAATCTTAAATAGGATAATTTTTAAATATTATTTATTTAATTACTCAAATAAATGAAATTTGACTTATTTTTTATTAATTTATATATTAACCATTTCCCCATAAAATGTAAGTATTAATTTTTTAAATTAAAAAAACACATTTTTGAATTTAAATTATTTTAAAATGCATATTTTAAAATACACACGCCTAACTAATTTCATTAATTTATATCTAAATCATTTTCCAATAAAATGTAAATTTTATTTTTTAAATAGAAAAAAAATACACTTGTTTGAATTTAAATTATTTTTAAAATTGTATTCTTAATAAAATGTTATATCTTTATTATTGTTATTATATTATCTACTCAAGAGTAACATGCTCTAATATAAGTAAATTATGAATTTAAATAAATTTTATTTTCAATATCAAGAAATCAACCATTATTATTCTGAAAAATGACCTTACTTATGTAAATTAATTTGGCCCCACAAAATATATCTGGTAAATTAATTACTTATGTAATTTAAAAAATAAAAAATCTTATAAGTAAATAGAATATGTACTGATAGTGTAAATGACTTTTATATTATTATTTAATCATAAATCTTCATGTATAGTAAGTTTATTGACTTTACAATAATTACCTTAAAAGTCATACCAAATGACAATTTCTAATTCATTGATAGTGTAAAATTGTTTACATTTACGATATATAGAAATTAAATTCAAAACTTATTAAAAATGTTATGTCAACAGGATATGCCTATTATAACTATATATTATTTTTTCAAAAATAAAATATGTCTATACTTAAAAAAAAAATCTATATGCAAAGCTAAAAACATATAATAATTTAATTTTATGGATCGTAAAAATCTTAAATACTATCAGAAGATGACATTACTTGAATAAAATAATTTTCAAACATTATAAATTCAATTTCTCAAATAAATTATGTTTAATTAATTTTATTAATTTATATATAAATTATTTTTTCCATAAAAATAAGATATTAAAATTTTCAAATGGTAAAAAAATACATGTGTTTGACTTTAAAAATATTCTTAAAATATTAAAATTTTTAATAAAATACTATATCGTAGTTATTATTACGATACTATCTACCTAATGGTTTCTAATTGTAATGAAAGTGCATTTTTACTTTATATGAACTTTACTTTTAATGGTAGGAATTCAAAAATTGTTATTGTTGAGGTGTATTTATGTAATACATGAAGAGTTTAGAAAATATTTTATTTATGAGGTTATTCCATAAATAATTTAAAACCAATTTGCAATAAAATTATATTTTATAAAATAAATTTTAATATATTTATCATGTATTTATATAAAGTTTTTAACCCTATCATATAGATATTAACCGATAAAATTTTTATATATGAAGTTATTAAAAATAGAGTAAGAATATTATTTTCTAGTAAATATATTAACTAATTAATTTCAAATTGATTTTTCATATAAAAGATTCAATCTCATATTTTATATATTAATTAGCAAAAATTTTATTTATGAAATTACTAAAAATGAATTTATACAATTTCAAAATGAAAATAAAGGTAGTTAAGAAAATTATAACTAAACTTAATATGTATTTATATAAATTTATCGTTCATTGAAATAAATAATAACATGTTTTGATGGCAATCCTATAAATGTTTATATTAAATATTTCAATTAAAATTTAAATATCTGTTAGACAATTATTGTTTAGTTTTATTATTATACGTTTATAAATTATAGATTATAATTTTTTATGCATATAAAAGTGCTATAAATAAAAATATCAGTTTGTAGTAATAACAAAAAAAAGCTTTGTAAAGAGATGATAAGCGGTGAAAAGATGGGTTGTATAGTAACAGACACTACTCAGAGCATATGGTATTCCAGACACAAAAAAGACGAAGAAGGAAACGAAAAAAGAAAAAAAATGAAAAGGGATAAAGGAAAAAAAATTGAGCAGAATTTTTTTTTCAAAAATACTGACACGTGCCCCTGCAAAGGGTCTTTCTTTCTTATAGTATATTGATTACAAATTTTTATGCATATAAAAGTGCTATAAATAAAAAAGAATATAGAGTAGTATTAATATCAGTTTACAATAATAACAAAAGAAAAAAGCTTTGTAAAGAGATAGATAAGCACTGAAAAGATGGGTTGTGTAGTAACAAACAGTACTCACAGAATATGATATTCTAGACTTGAAAAAGACGAAGTAGGAAGGAAGAAAACGAAAAAAGAAAAAAAATGAAAAGGGATAAAGAAAAAAAATTGAGCGGGAAAATTTTCCCTAAAATAGTGACATTTTCCCCATTAGAGGGTCTTCCTTTCCTATGGTATATTGATTAAAGTATGGATGTAATACGACCTTTGGGTCACAGGAGTTATAAATAAAAAATGAAGCTTTGGATCATAAGAAGTAAAAAAATAAAATGGCTTAATTCTAAAATTTTGATTCATTTTCTTGTCAAAATTTGAAAACTGTGTAATATTTTAAAAAAAAAAAGTTTTAGAAGCTTGTTGAGGCGCAAAAATTGTATTGGGCCTGGTATTGGTCCAAACCATTTGAATCCATCCCACCCAACTGATAATCGTCCAATCTGACATCCGACTAAACCGATGTGCTAATTGAATAGATATGGGCCTGATTTTAAAGTAGTCGGTTTCATTTGAATTGGGCTTTCTGAGCTCAAATCCGACCATACCCGACCACTGCCCACCCTATCACGTTCACCTAAAATACGTCTACATTTTTTTCTGGCTGAGTACTAAAATGCGTCTATATTCACTGATTCAACATTTCCTTAAATATTAAATTCATTTAAATAAAGAGAAAATAGTCTATTCCAGATATTTGAGAAAAGTTAGTATGTTGTCTTTCAAATTCAAAGTTCAAACCAATAGGCGAGAGCCTCACGATTTTGTCACACAATTGGCGATTCAGTCAGTTTTGTATCCAATTAACCCCGGTCGTCGTGATGTGACATGTCAATTACGTACAACAATTTATCAATCAATCAAACACTATTATACGTGCGTTTCTTTCTTCTCTTTAGCGTATAAAACAAACTCTAATAATCTTCAGATTCAACCCTCATCCTTCACTTTCGTTGGCTTCTACTTTTTCTCTTCTGTCTTCATTCTCTTCCTTTTCCAAGCCTTTTCCCCACACGCCCAAAATCTCTCTGATTTGTTGACTTCGGCGCTTGTTTTGTCAGAGAGATTTGGGTTCTGAACTCTGAGCCATTTGGTGATCTGGGTTTTGTTGGACCTCTCTGAGTTTCAAATTTTGAATCTTTTTTTTTATTTTTTTATTTCTGGATTCTGGGGTCTCTTATTATTATTATTATTATTATTATTATTTTAAGGTTTGTATCACTGAGCATGTGAATTTTGCTGAACTAAGTGCTCCGAAGTTTGAATATTTGCTTCAACTTGAAAAAAGGGTGTATTTTGTTTCTGAAAGGATAGTTAAGCTGGTTTCAAATTTCAAGGAAGAGAAAAAAAAAAAAAACTTGAAAGCTGAAAATGGCAATTGAAAGTATTGAACCCAAGACAAAGAAGACAAAACCAAGGAAGAACAAGGCAGTTGTTGATGAGAAGGCACCTTTGATACCTAAGACTCAGAAGACTGAATCTGATGCTGAAGGGTTTCATGATTTCAATGGCGCTTCATTTTCTGGGGCAGTTTTCAACTTGTCCACCACAATTATTGGTGCTGGGATCATGGCCTTGCCTGCAACCGTGAAAAAGTTGGGGATGGTGCCTGGTCTTCTTGCTATAATCTTAACTGCTTTTTTGACAGAGAAGTCAATTGGGTTCATGATTAGGATTTCCCGGGCGGGGAAACTTTCTTCTTATGGGAATCTCGTGGGGGATGCATTTGGCAAGTTTGGAAAAGCTCTTGTGCAGATATGTGTTATAGTCAACAACATTGGAATGCTGATTATTTACATGATTATTATTGGTAAAGACTATATTCTTAAGTCTAGTACATAAAATTTTATGAATTTAATTAGAATGCTCAGATAGTGTATATGTTTTTTTGACACTGTCATCTGATCATAAATTTTTCATATATGGTAAAAAAAGGTCGTGTTTAGGGTAATTTCTAATTAGTTGATAGTATACAAATCTTTACACTCACTGTGTATGAACATTAAACTCAAATTTTATTTGGGTGGACTTGTTATCTAATTCATTGGTTAAGGTTTTAGTTGAACCCCTCAATCTGTTTAGATGAAAACTTTGGGTTGTAATTCAGTTTTGTGTTGTTTATATTGAAGGTGATGTGATTTCTGGAACATCTTCAAATGGAACTCATCATTCTGGTGTGCTTGAAGGATGGTTTGGAGTTCACTGGTGGACAGGACGTACATTTGTTCTTATTTTCACAACATTTGCTGTGTTTGCACCTTTGTCCTGCTTCAAGCGAATTGGTGAATGTTTTTCTCTTTCATTAATTGAAGTGAAAAATAAAATCACAATTCATAATATTTGCACAATTTTGGGTTTTGAACTCCAATGGTTGTGCTTGTGACAATGCTTAGGTGTTGCTATAATGGCTGTTGTCATCTCAAATTACTCAAAGTATTGTTTGGAAATGTTGACAGCCAAGATAGATTAGCATCAAGGCTTGAGATAAGCTGGGAATCCCTATTAGTTGCATGTTAATTGGTTTAGTTTCTGTATTTCTCAGCTTTGTGATGGTTTGAAAATATACATTTTATAGCAGAAACTAAGCAAATAAATAACTGAAAATTTAGAAAAGCTGTGTTTTGTGTTGTTGGCATATATGCTATATTATGAGTATGACACCTGGGTGACATGACATAGTAGACATGTATTATAGTTTTAGGATAAATCTATTGCTTTGTTACTTTATCCATCTTACATTTTGGTACCAACATATTAAATACTTTGAGCAATTCTTTTGTTCAAGTTATGTGATGGGACTGTGGGAGAGGTATTATAATGATATACTTTGGGTTAAGCTCATTTTTTATAGATCCATGAAGATTATATGTGTGTGCTCTGTGGTTTTTGCAGATTCATTGAGATACACTTCTGCGTTATCGTTTGGTTTAGCACTTGTTTTTCTCGTCATTGCTGTGGGAATCTCAATTTTCAAGATTGCAATTGGAGGCATTGGGATGCCTAGACTCTTCCCGATCATTACTGATGTAGCCTCAGTTTTTGAACTGTTCACTGTAACTCCTGTGATTGTGACAGCCTATCTGTGCCACTTCAATGGTATGAAAATTTCTCAGACCTTTGTTCTGAGCTTATTACCCTTGTTTTAATGTTTTTATTGAAAACAGACATATGTAACTATAAGTTTGTTGTTAGTTTACATGAAAACGATTGTGAGGTCAATCTGGTAGTTCCTTCCATAAGCCTCACTGGAGAGCCTCACCCCAGTCCTTTTCCAACTAATTTGAAAAGAAAATATCAATGAAAGTAAAATGGTTTGTACCATGCATGTCAATTTATGACTGGCCAAAGTTATTTTGGTTTGTTTCTGGCTGTGTACTATGCTGGGACATTGAAGCTGTTTGGTTTGAGAAAACGTGTCTGTTTTCATTTTGTTTCCTGTTTTCAAAACTTCTTATCGTTTTTTGTTTTCATTTTTTCTTGAATACTTCAGAAAACAGAAAACAAAAACGTTTTCTCGCACCAAACGACTCCTAAAATTTCTTCATCCTATTGGTCATAGACTTTATTCTGGGTTAATAACATGATGAATGGAAGTATACCTTTTGCATCCTATGCTTGTTTGCTTAAAGTGGTCATAGAAATTTCAAGCGGATTCCCTAAGTACTATTAGACACTGTTGCAGAAGTTTCAGTTATGTGGGAGCATGACATGACTGCAGTTAGCTATACTGATCCATCTGTATGCTTCATGGATATATAGTTTGATGTTTGCATTATGTGCACCTTTTTTTTTTTTTGCAGTAAACCCAATTGCTAATGAACTTGAGGACTCCTCACAGATTCATGGGATTGTGCGTACTTCCCTTGCCCTATGTGCTTCAGTGTACTTACTGACAAGCTTCTTTGGGTTCCTCCTATTTGGTGAAGGAACTCTTGATGATGTGCTTGCCAATTTTGATACTGATCTAGGAATTCCTTTTGGTTCTGTGCTCAATGATGCTGTTCGTTTTAGCTATGCTGCACATCTTGTGCTTGTATTTCCGGTTGTCTTCTATGCAGTGCGGATCAACCTAGATGGTCTTCTATTTTCATCATCTAAGCCTTTGGTTCTGGATAACTTCAGATTTGCATCAATTACCATTGCCCTTATTGGTGTTGTCTTCTTGGGAGCAAATTTCATACCCAGCATTTGGGATATTTTCCAGTTCACTGGAGCAACAGCTGCTGCATGTTTATCATTCATATTTCCAGCTGCCATCACCCTTAGGTGAGCTTGGTGATGAATTTTTTTTAGTTTAGTATTGCATTTGGTTTCCAACATGGTTTTTCTGTTGTCTGTAGATAAGTATTAAGTACCCACAATGGAAGGGAAGGAGGGGAAAAAAAAAAAAGTAAATAGAATTACATATTTAATTAATGTGCTTGATTCTAGGATTCTGTTCTTTAACTTACATGGAGGAATTAACTGGCCAGGGAAGATGGCATTAACCTACTTTATGTGATAAACACTAGCATGATTCTAAATAGTCAGAATCACTGACATAACAAACTGCAGAAAATACTAGTAGTTGTGTTGTCCACTACAAGCATATAGTCTATACAATATGTGAAGTTGTTGAAGCTTTACTAAAGGAGGGAGGAGTAATGATTTAAGGATTTTGAAATAGTTATCATTCCCTTATGTAGCAAGCAATTCTAGAATGAGCAGAGTGTCTATTAGACACAAGCTGCACGACCAATGAAGAACTCAACCTACATTATCTTACAATTTGGGTTTGGGTATAACTCAACTCCAAAAGCTAGCTCATAGGGAGAGGGTTGCCCACCTACTTATATATTTTATATTGGCACTATCTCTAGCCGATGTGAGACTTTGGTTTTTCCCAATACATTTTAATAACAGTTTAAAAAAACAACAAAAAAGGTATTGTAGGGAGAGGAAAGGGATTAATTTATAATTGTTGGCTGGTGAATAGCCTCAGTGCATACCTAAACAAAAAAGATAACAAAAAACCCTTGCTGAAGTTGTCTTGTGTTTTTGATCGGTACTTGTGTCCCTAACATTCACTTGGTCATGCATGAAAAACTACTTGCTGTCTATGCTTCTGCTTCTAATTAATTAACTCAACATTATCCTTAAACATTTTTTTTTACTACAGGGATCGGTACAACATTGCAACTAAAAAAGACAAGATTCTATCTGTCTTTATGATAGTCCTCGCAGTCTTGGCTAATGTTGTGGCTATATACAGTGATGCCTTTGCCTTGATCAAGAATAGTATAACTCAACGTGAGTGATTGCTTGAAACTTTCTTTAGAAGTCCACAGTTCAGACATGTTCATACTTTCAGATGCTGGAGTGGCAGGGTTATTGGCCAACTAGAAAATCCATGTTTTTTTGAGAGGGCCTGATGGGTTGGTTGTAAAATAAACAAAGAAGCTACCCTGTGTACAGTTGTTCTTCAAAGTTGTGTAAAGGCCTGCAACATGTTCAGATTTCTTTGTAATGTGCTCTTTGCTATTATAGTTCTAGAGGTTTTTGTTGAATGTTCCTCTATTTCTTAGGCTTCATCTGCCTCATAAATGAAAAAAAAGAAGAAAAAGAAAGAGTTTGGTGGCTGAAGGACTGAAAGGACGTGCTATGAATTATGAAATAATGGTTTAGTTTATGCTTTGAGGGTGAGACAAAGAAATTGTATCATGGATTTGTAAATGTTTGTTAATAGCTAAAATAGAACATTTTGGCCACTTTATGGTATTGCATAGTCTGATTAAATACTTTTCAGATGAAATATTTTATCGAACATATTAGTGTAAGTTGTGGATTTGAAAATTCTACTTAATGAGAAGTTTATAAGATGTTGGTTTAGTGAAGAGGGCAAGCTTGCGATGTGAGGGATGCATTGTTGCATGTTTGGATATTAGTTTTCACAATTACTTGGAACTCGTGAACATCAAAATTATGTTGTGGAAGGACTCCTTCTTACGGGATGGTTAATAAGTTAAATTTGTAAAAAGAAAATGTAGGCCTTACTTAGAAATTTTGGAGATTTAGGCAAAAATTATGAGATTTAGTCTAATATAATACATTATTCCACATTTTATTGTTCTAACTTCAAGTTACAAATTATTGATCCAAGATTTGTATTAAGTAATTCTCAAATTTTACTATCTAAAGATAATATGACTAATTCATTCATATACTGTTACATATTTTATCGTAAATAAAATTTAGTCAATTTTAATTTTGAAAATTTTCTTTTTACAATGGCAACAATTACATGTATTATTAATAATATTCTATACACATTATATATATTTTACAAAAACATATAATCTTTTAATATAGTTTAATACTTATAATGAATTATTTTCTTTTGTTAATACTTCTTTCAACATCTTTAATTTTGAAAATAAATCACGAGCTTCAATATTAAAGTTCTCATTAAACTTTAAAGGTGTTTTAAGATTAATATAATTAGTATTTTAGCTTGTACGTTGCACAGGATAAATGTTTATTTTTATATAATTAAAATTATAATAAATAAATATTTTTAAATATATAAATTATGTTATAATTAAAATTTATAGTAAATAAATATTCATCAATATTTGCTTGAAGTGGACCAAAGAGTCATAAGAAAGAGTAGAATTGTGATTTTGGTAAGTTTGACATAATCCTACAAAGTTGAATCATCTTTTGATATTTTTGCTCAAGATGCTTTCTTGTCTATCAAAAGATTCTTAAAAGCTAGGAAATAATATTCCTTCACTTGAATACACTTGGAAAATATAAAATGATAGTGCACAAATGTTTAGAAGCAAGATGTTAATGATATGTATTAAGAGTGTTGCTTTTGAAAGTCACTAGAAGCTGGTTTACCAAATTAGGAAACTTTGTTGTTGATTCTAAAGGTGTAAATCAAATCAATTCAGAACAAAAATTTGCATATATGATAAGTAACAAATATAAAAACCATTTCAATGTTCAAAACAATGTTTTGCTATAAAAAGGTATGATCAAAAGCTAAATATCAATTCAGACGTCAGATGATGACAGTAGAAGTGTAGAACTTAAAAAGAATAGTGTAAAAGGATTATGCATAGAGAATTTTTATACTACTTCATTCACAAATTACTTACTCTATACATCCAGTCTCTATTTTAATATGTATTTCTTCGCTATAATCATTCCTAGATTACACAAGATATTCTTTCTTGCAAATCTCCACAAGATTCTCAAAGCCAATATTCTTTGCCAAGCCTATACAGGATCAATAATAGCTCCACAGACTATTCACCTGACCTTTGGTGATTCATAACTAATCTTGTTTAGAATTACAAGACTCTAACTCTGTGCTCTTTCTAACACTCAGTGAATGGACACATAGTATGATACAAAGCTTACTAAACACTCCTTAAGATATTATAAATGAATGAGAACAAAAGTGGAGTGATTGACTAGGAAAGGAATCTCTTCAGAAGATATCTTCTCTATTTAGAAGCATGAATTCTATAGATTTGATGCATAAGTGTGTTAAACTTCCTTCCCTTCATGGATATCTTACCAGAGTAGCTTTTTGATAGTGGTTCAAACCTTAAACTAATCGTCTATACTTGTTAGAAGGTTAGTCAAAATTGTTCACAAGTTGTATGACATGTTACTTTCACTGTAACAACTTTTTTATTGAGTTTTGATTACTTTTGCTTCTAAAATACTCTCTCCTGATGTTTAAAAATCCTTCTTTACGAAAATTCTTTCTTCTTGAATGAGATTCAAGGATGATAGATGTGAAGTTGTGGGATTTTCAAGAAATATCCTTTGATAGCTTTTGATATATGAGATTCCAACTTCTAGAAAACTGATATTCTATGAAATACTCACATTCTGCTTCTAAAGGGTTTTGGTGAATTCCAACCAGTCTTCCTTGATTTTCTTTACTTTGTTTGCATTGGTGCAAGTCATGCAAGTTGATATTTTCCTTCTAGAACAACTCTCAATACAATTTTGAGCATGCTTCTTTTAATACTATCATTTGTGTTGCTTCTAAAATAATATTTATATTGCTTCTTAAGTCCTTGTTCAGGTTGCAACATCTAATACAACTTTTGATTAAATGTAGCTTTTGAAATCTGCTACCCTTTGACCATCTTATGTTCATATTTCATCTCTTGATCGAACAATACTTTTGATCATATACAGCTTTTGATGTTGTTGTACTTTGATTTTGTAAAAACATGTACATATGTGCTTTTAGAGTCATCCTTTATGATATTTTGCTTTTAGAAGATGCAAACTTCTTCTTTCTATGCTTTTGGACACTTGCATAGTTTAGAAAGATGCTTCTTGAACTTGGTCAATTCTCTTTATGATATGTTCTTCTGGATAATGTCTTGTCCTACTCTTTAAACATATTTTCAAGACAACCCATTAGTACCATAAGTTTAAAACACTTAAAATTCGCTTCTCTTTTATTATTTTCATTTTTCTCATTGCCTTCATTTTCTTCACCTTGCAATGCTTTATGATAATCAACCCTTATTTTGTGTTATCCCATAGTGTAATGTGATCCTTGTCCATGATTATTAGAAGAAAACTTTTAGGCTAAAAAATGGTAATAAGGGATGAATAAATCTTAATAGAGAAAAATGGTCAAATCTCATTTCAAATTATGATTGCTTGTTTTTAAATTTAATTCTGAGATGAAATATATAATTATTGAACATTAAATCAATGTCTTTTTCACTTCTTTTTTACTCTTTCTTTTTCAAAATCATATGCATGCACATTTGGGCTAGGTGAAGAGGATTGAATGGGTAGCATTTCAGAGGAATTAGATCCAAAGCTTCGAAGAATGGATATTAAAATTCGAAGAGTAGTGTTATTAGAAATATTTATAAAAAGACAATGTGAAGTTGAAGAAATGAATACAAGAGTAAAGGATACAAAAAGAAAAAAAAGTTAAGAACCATATGCAAATCCATTATATTAATGTTTCGAGAAAATTGACATGAGTTCTATACCTTTTAAACCTTAATCCTAAAATAATGGTAACAACTTGATAAACAAAGTACTGTAAATTATTGCAGAAGTTATTCCAAAAAGTTGTCTGTCACTCACTGCCCATTACTTGCTTTCTTCTTTTTTTTTTTCTTTTTTTTTATTCCTTTTCTTATATTCTTTTCCCCTTTCTTTAATCACTAAAAAAGGTTATCAAGGTCGCATGAAAATTTAAATTTACCTAGTATGAATTTCTTAACCTATTTGATTGACTTTCACTGTTTTTTTTTACTACTTCAAATTGAAACTATCTCCAAGTGTGTGATGAACTGCTTTAAATATATTAATTTGCCAAGAGGATTTTCTATTCTTCTCACTCTTTAGTCCCTTTTATTTTTCTTTTCTTTTTTCTAAAGGATAACCAAGTCCTTGGCTTGGAGTTTATGGAAAAAACATTAAGTTAATTAAGGAATTACAATATTATATATATATATATATATATAAATTAGAATAATTATTTTGAACGAAAATGTTTTTAAAATTTATTATTCAACAAGAGTATTTTAGGAGTTATTTCTCAATAAGAGTGATTTAAGGAGTCATTTTTCAACAAGAACGTTTTTAGGAATTTTTCTACAACAATTTTTAGAAAAATTTTTTAATCTCTTGTCTCTTTCAATCTATCCTTTTCATCTTTATCTCTAAATTGACTTTCAATATTTTTTTTAAAAAAATTTCAATAGCTAAAAATAACATTGTATCACAATATAAATTGATTATCATAAATCTAAAATATAATACATATGTTTAAAAATACTTATTTATTACATTTTTAATTGTAATATAATTTATATTTTTAAAATTTAAAAATATAATTTATATAAAATAAGCATTTATCTTGTGTATTGCATAGACTAAAATACTAATTTTTCATAAAACATCATTAAGACATTAGACATGGACTTGAAATTTTGAAAACATCAAGATCATAACTTTGAATTTTATTTTAGAAAATTATCATTAGCCCATAAACTTGAAAATAGGGCACTGGGACGAAATAATAGAAAAGGCTCTTTTATATATATGTATTCTAAAATATAAGTATATATTCTATAAAAAAATAGACATGTAATTTCATTTAAAATAATATATTTTGTTATATTAAGTGAATAACGTAGTTTTAACAAGTCTAAAAAGGATATATCACATTTTTCTTTGAATTTACTCCTATATTATCATTTATTATCAACACAATATTTTTTCTACTCATAAAATTGTTACTGATCACCTATAAAATAAAATACATAAATTATCATAAAAAGTAGTTTCTTCAAGTATTCTGAAAAAAAAAGAGACTAATGATAGCATCAACATTAACACTTTGTTTTGTTTAAATCAAATTAGGTTGGAACAAAAATATGGAGGATGAAAATAAGATGGAAGTTATTAAAATTAGCATTGTGTTGAAAATTCTCGTACTCTTTTCTTTAAGTGTGAAATTATTTTTTAATTATTTTTTTAAAAACTCTACTATTGAAATGTTTTTGTTTTAATTTTTAGAGAATTATATAATTTTTTATAGCGATTTTTTTAAAATGATAATAAATAATTTTATGCTAGTAAAAAATAATAAAGTAAAAAATTAATTTTTAATTAATATAAAAATATTTTTACATAATTTACTTATCTCTTTCCAATTTTTTTCATCCATCCAAACAAACAAGTGAATAATTTTTTTCACTCCTTTCTTTCTTATTTTTAACCATCCAGACAACATCTCTTTCTCACTCTATTTCTCTTTTATTTCTATCCTTATTTCTTTCCTCCTTTATTTCACTCCTAATCCAAATAAATCACAAGAGATAAAAGGATGCATTTTTTTTATAAATGCATAAATATATATATATATATATATATATACCTTATCTTAATTCTCTTTCTTCCTTTAGAAATACATTAGAGTAACCAATGAGTTCTTCTAATAACAATAAACAATCATCAAACTTTTACTACATAAGAAAAATTGAAAAATCCCTTTCTATATATAAGTGTGTAAAACTATCTGCTTCCTCAAGTCTTTCTCACATTTACTTTCATTTGAATACTCTCCTTTCATAAAGAGGTGGACTTTACTTTCCTAACATGCATTTGGTATATCCTCTTATGCTTTTAATATTAACACGATTTAACAAGTTGTAATTGAATATATATATATATATATATATATATTATCTTCAAAATCCAAATACCCTCCTAATATGCATCTAATATATCCCCTTATATATGCTTTTCTTGACCTCTTATTTCTTTCTTTCTATTATTTTCAATATCCTCAATTTTAACTTGGATTTCAATATTCTTTTTAAAAAATTATCAATAATTAAAAACAATATTGTATCACAATATAAAGTATTTATCATAAATCTAAAATATAATTTATATGTTCTAAAATATTTATTTATTATAATTTTTAATTATAATATAATTTATATATTTAGAAGTATTTATTTATTATAAATTTTAGTTATATAAAATAAATATTTATTTTGTGTAATGCACATGTTAAAATATTAGTAACTATAACTCACTATAGCTAAATGATAAACAAAATGAAAAATTAAAAACACTACAAAAATTAAGAATTCAAAAGTATTGAGTTTTAAAAACTTACACAATAAACTATTCTGGTTGAGAAATCAAGAAAATAAATAGTCAAAAAATAATTAACTAATTATTTTTTTAAATTGTTAAAAAAAAATTTGAAACCCCCTTCAGCTTTCGGCCCTAAGCCGTTGTCCCTTGGACATAGGCCAAGGTGGCATTGCTTGAAAATTTACAAAAATCATCAACACTTGAAAGCTTATTGAATACCATCCAAGTCACAAATTAAAAAGTTTATTTAGATAAAGTCATCAGGCTACAAACTTGAGAATTGAAAAGAAAATAAAAATCAAGAACTTCAAATCTTTTTAGAAAAAAGTCATCAAGCCACAATCGTGAAATATTTTTAAAATCATTAAGTTAAGGACTAGAAGCTTGAAACACAAGTTATCAAGTCATGCACCTAGAGTTTTGAAAATTAAGTTTAGAGCTCAAATTATATGGCAATGTACCCACTTTTTCAAGTAAGTGCTTTAAAAACTATTGGGCCATAAACTGACTCTGTATTTTTGAATGCAAAATATCAAGTAATGAACTTGAAAAGTTATCTCTTTTATCATTTTGAGTAAATTACAGTTTTATCAAATTTCTCTCAATATCCTATTTTTTTTATCCTACGCTAACTCTTTTTAATTATTTGAAAAACATTATTTTGACATTCTTCAATTGTTTAAAAAATATTATACTGTGTATCTCTATAAGAGAACTTGCTATAAACGTTAAAAAAGTAGGAGATGATGTACAATCTCAAGAAACTTTAGAAGATGCTAGTGTAATTTATAACTCTATCTCTTTTGCTTTTCTTTTTCAAATGATGTCAAGATATGCGTGACATGATGCGTGGTGTATAGTGAAAATATTAGGGATAGATAATATGCACATGTGGAAAGTGCATGGTATGTACGACATACCAAGGATATGTGATATATAGAGAATGCATGACCTATATGTTCAGTTCTTCCAAGAATGCATGTAACCCAGGATATTTAAAAGATGTATGGTATATATGACCTATAAGAATCCATGTATCATGAATCACATGAAAGCATGACATGCAATGAAATTAACATGAAGATAGGGTGAAAGATATTTTTAAACTGAAATTTCATGCAAAAATGTAATGAAAAGATTTTTTTTTTGCTTGTTTCTTATATATTCAAAAGTGTCAGAAAAAAAATTGCTTATGATGGGAGCACCTAATGCTAAATTACTACGCAACTTTGCTGACTTAAATATTTTATTACTACACAAGATGCAAAATATAAATAAAAAAATAGTGATTGAAAAGATTTTTTTTTTTAAAGGAGATGGTGGTTCCCAAATTGCTCCCACTCTAATACATGATGTCCCGGTATGAAAAGCTCGTCCACATGAATGGGGAAGTCAACAAATGTCAAAGAATTCAAAGCCTCACAAAATAACATCATCGAAGTCTCTTCTGATCTTATATTCTCATAACCTAGGTAGAGTGTAAAGGTGAGTAAGGTAAGTGTGTCATGTATGCAGAGAGCATATAAAACTATAAAGATCCTTCAGAAAATATCATTACTCTCATCTCACAAATAAGATGTACGTACATAGCAATATGGTGCTTAACATAAGGTTCAACATCTGTAGACTAGTAGTTGCTACTTGAGGATATTGAAGACAGACCACACAACTCTGCTCTTTTGTTGTTGGGCCCTGATAATGACATTGGTCTCTCATACATTGTTTTACTGTAGTACTGTTGGCTGTCATGCTCCTTCAAGCACGGGCTACAATTACATTTAATAGCTTATATACTTTTTGGAGGGTTATGGATTTGTATAGTAATAATTCGTATAGGGGAAGGTTACCAATATATTTTAGTTTTGTGGGGGTATTGTGACGGGATTGATTTTGGGGTGCTTTCATTCTTAATACTTTATTGTGTTTTGTATCCGGTTTGATGCCAAATTCTTAGTACATCTTGTGCTAAGACGGGGTTACACTTGTATCAATATATACAATTTCTTTTACTTATATATAAAAAGATAAAAGAAACATAAGTTTCAACATGTTAAATAAAATACATAAAAAATATAAAGAACATATTTACAAAAATATCTACAATAAAAAACAATAGGGTAAAATAAATATCAAGTTATTCAATCTGCACAAATAACCAAACCCTTCATATCTAAAAAAAAAATATGTAGTCTAATTAACAACTTAAAAATAATAAAAATATTAATGGAGTCGTTATTAATTTTACTTATTCCAAGAAAAATTAAAAAACCTAAAAGATTAGTTTGTGAAGAACTAAATTTGGAGAGTCTAATTATGCATAAGGAAGAATACGAACTTAATCCTTTGTAGCCCTAAAACATTGACCTAAGGTGGTTACTCTAAGTTAATTATGCAAATTTAAGTAACTAAGAAATATTTGAGATGGTCATTGAACCAAGCTGTTGTGAAGTTGCTGCTGTCTCACATGTTAGGGACTAGAGTGACAGAATAATATCACATAGTTAAAGTAAGAGACGAGAAAAGGAATGACACATGGGCAAGAAAAGGAATTTCACAATGTGGAAGAAATTACAATACTTCTCTCTAAACACTAGGAGAGAATATTAACACTCTATCTAAAAAATAGGAGAATACCACTATTAAGAGAACCTTACAAGATAACCTATTTTTTTCCAAGACTTTTTCTCTTAGTAAACAAAACAAACACAAGAAGAAGAAGAAATTTTGGGATGATACAAAAGGGTCCACCAAGGCTTTATTTATAGACTTGGTGTGGAAGCTAGCAAAATGACCCTACCTGATGTGGGACTTCTTCCAACAATTCTCCCACTTGAAGATTTGATTAAGTCAATCATATCTTCACATCGCTCTTTCTTCCTTATCATTCCATGTTGCTTACATTTCCAATAGGCCATAGGAGGATCGACACCATATAAACTTGTCAGTGTTAACTGGCTTTGTTATAATGCATATCCACACTTTCTTCCTTTACTACTTCTTGAACAAAGTGGTATTGAACACTTGTGTGCTTTGTCCTATAATGAAAGGCTGGATTCCTTGTAATGTGCAAGGCACCCTTGACTGTCACAATACACAATGGTCTTCTGCTAGTTTGTGCCCAAGTTCTTCCATCAACCTTTGAATCCAAATAGCCTCTTTGTATGCTTGAGTAGCTGTCATATATTTAGCTTCTGTAGTAGATAGAGCTAC
The DNA here is from genome assembly GCA_004329165.1 of Spatholobus suberectus. Lineage (NCBI taxonomy): Eukaryota > Viridiplantae > Streptophyta > Magnoliopsida > Fabales > Fabaceae > Spatholobus > Spatholobus suberectus. Next base: position 56,586,213 of record CM014736.1, read on the forward strand.
AACTAGTTTGTAACTTGGATAATCAGCTTAGTGCCCCTCTTGTAAGTTTAAACACATAGCTAGTAGTAGATTTTCTTTTATTAAGATCACCTTGCAAAATTTGAATCAACATAGGCCTTAACAATAAATTTCGATCCTTCAAAACATAATGCAACACCTGAGGTTCCTTTAATGTATCTAAGGATCCTCTTAACAGCATTCCAATGCTTTTTCCCAGGATTTCCCATAAATTTGCTAACCATCCCCATTGCTTGTGCAATGTCTGATCTTGTACAAATCATAGCATACATAAGGCTTCCCACCATTGATGCATACGGTACTCGAGACATTTCCATCCTTTTCGCTTCATTGCTAGGACTCATACTTAAGGATAATTTATGATTGACAGAAAATAGGGGTTGAAATTGGCTTACAGTCTTGCATGTTGAAGCGTCGCAAGACCTTCTGTAAGTAATTCTTTTGAGAAAGCCAAATCTTCCTATCTTTTATGTCTCGATGAATTTGGATCCCTAAAATTTTATTGCTAGTCCCAAGTCCTTCATAACAAACTCCTTAGCCAACTGTGCCTTCAATTCTTTGATTTGATCTCTATTGGGACCTACCACCAACATGTCATCCACATACAATAGCAATGATTGAATCATTATCATCAAACCTATTGTAGTATGTACAATGGTCTAAACTCAATCTGTTGTAACCAAGGCTAATAATGAAGGAATCAAATGTCTTATACGAACACCTTGACACTTGCTTTAGACTGTACAAAGATTTGGTCAATTTACGAACTAAGTTTTCTTTTCCTTATTCTTTAAAGCCTTCTGATTGGAGCATATATATTTCCTCTTCAATTTCTCCATGGAGAAAAGCAGTCTTTACATCTAGTTGCTCAAGATGTAAATCAAATGTAGCACACATAACCAGAACAACTCTGATAGTGGTCAGTCTGACAACTAACGAGAATATCTCGTTAAAGTCAATACTTTCTTTCTGAGCATATCCTTTGACCACCAATGTTGCATGATATCGCTTCACTTGATCATTACCATCTCATTTGATCTTGTATACCTATTTGTTTCCAATAGCTTTTCGACCTTTGGAAGTTCAACAAGCTCCCATGTTTTATTTCTATGTAAGGCTTCCATTTCTTCCTGCATTGTTGTCATCCATAGAGAAGCATCTGAACTCCTTAAAGCCTCTTGAAAGGTTGAAGGTTCTCCTTCTTCAATTATTGAGCTTCTTCATCATTAACATCATTTGGCTCTTGAATTTCGTGCTCTTGTTCTGCTTTAGAAGAGTCATCTTCTCTAGACTTCCTTTCTATCTGCACTATAGTAGTGTCTTTGATAGTGCTGTCATTTCTCTGCTCACTTTGTAGTTCATTTTCTGCAAAGACTACATCCTTGCTAACAACCTTGTGGGTAGTGGGATCCCACAGACGATACCCTTTAACATTGTCAGCATAACCCAATAATATATATTTCCTGGATTTTGGATCCAGTTTTGTTCTTTCTTGGGAGTTGTACATCATGTACACAGGACATCCAAACACATGCAAGGAAGAATAATCAGCTGGTTTGCCTTTCCACATTTCCATCGATGTCTTGAAACTAATTGTTATTGATGGTGATTGATTTATCATGTAACAAGCGGTTTTAATTGCTTTTGCCCAGAAAGATTTGCCACTCTCACTATTCTCAGCATAGCTCTTGTTCTTTCTAGGAGAGTTCTATTCATCCATTCTGCCACGCCATTTTGTTGAGGTGTATATGGAACTCAGAATTGTCTTGAAATACCCTCTTGCTTGTAAAATGTCAGAAAGTCACCATCTACATATCCTCCTCCATTATTTGTCTTCAAGCACTTAATTCTTTTGCTAATTTCAAACTCCACTTGTGCTTTGAACTCCTTGAATACTGGAAACACATCTAACTTCTTCTTGATTGGGTACCCCCACAATCTCCTGGAGTAATCATCAATGAATGATACAAAATACTTTGCTCATCCCATAGATATTTTTGGTGATTCCTAGACATCAGAATGGATCAAGTCAAGTATGTGTTTGCTCCTAGTCGTTACTTTAGCAAACTTCAATTTATGCTGCTTACTTATCACACAATGCTCACAAAAAGGTAAATTCATCGTTTTGAGCCCGCGTAGGAGATTACATTCCGCGAGGACTTTTAGGCCTTTCTTTGACATATGACCAAGTCTACGATGCCACATCATTGTTGCTTCTTCATGGCTTACTACTACAACTGGTGCATATGCTTCTTGCAACATATCTCCCAAAAGCATGTATAGATTTGTTGTGATCTTCTCTGCGTTCATCACTACAAGATTGCCTTTCACTACTTTTAAGATCACTCCTTCAGTATGGATCTTGCACTCGAGGTCATTCAACTGTCCAATGAACAATAAGTTCTTCTTTAAGCCCTTCACATGTCATACCCCTTGAACTATGCGAATAGTACCATCATACATTTTCAATTTGACAATACCAATTCTAGCAATTTCTAAGGCATGATCGTTTCCCATGAACACAGATCCTTCCAAGATAGGCTCATAAGTGCAAAACCAATCTCGGTGTGGAGTCATATGCCAAGTTGCACCTGAGTCCATTATCCAAACATCGTGTAGTTGTTTTTCACCTTAGAACTAATTGCTGCTTCGTTATACAGGACTTCTCCATCATTTGAGGTACTTGCAAGCACAACCTTGAGAGGTTGATGTCTCAAAGTTCTTTCTTCCATTCTTCTTGCTATGCTAACAATCTTTCTTTAAGTGCCCTTTCATACCACAATTGTAGCATTTGAGATTCTTCCTTCTTCAAGATTTTGATCTACTATGATTTTGACTCCCACTAGAGCCATGTTCCATTGATCTGCCTCTCGTCATCGTTAAAGCCTATGTCTGCTTTGAATTTTCCGACCTATCTTCCTTATTTTTTTGCCTGGATTCTTCTTCAAGAATAACTTTAGCAACATCATCAAAGGATAGACGGCTGACAACATTATTATATGTTATGTTAATGATGAGTTGATCATACGAATTTGGTAAACTCCGAAGTAAAAGCTCCGCATGTTCATTTGCAATGTTGAAATCTAATGCCGTAAGCTGAGCAAATAAAGTATTCAGACTATTGATGCGATTTGTTACTAATGTGGACTCACTTATTCAAAGAGTGTAGAGCTTCCTTTTTAAGAATATTCTGGTGTGAAGTGACTTAACCTTGTATAATTTGATGAGAGCATCCCAAATCTCCTTTGCAATCTTCTTTCTCGCAACACTGGACAAAATTGAGTTTGCTATTGCTAAATGCAAATTGGCAACAGCATTATCATCCATCTCTTTCCACTTTTCATCAGTGATATTTGTAGGTCTATCTTCAATTGCATCTAGACAGTTGTCTTTCCTCAAAATTGCCCTTATCTTCAATTTCCACAGGGAGAAATTACTCTCTTTGAACTTTTCTATCTCTTATTTTGCTGCCATGGTTTTACACCAAATAATTTTTCAATTGAATCGACTTACACAATTTCTACCATGAATAGTACCGTATAATGGAATAGTGACTATAGTTTGTGAATTAGTACACTAGGTAAGTTCCTAGGAAAAAGAGGTGGGTCACCAATGGACATATTTAAATACCAAGTCTTTCCTAGCCAAAACTTTTCTAGACATGCACTTTTACACTACCACACTAAATTACCAGTAGCAAGAAAAATTCTTTTCTGATGTGGAAGATCAGACTAAGCTATAACCATAGAGCATACTTAGAATTTTCTTATAAATCCGGCATCGTACTAGCGTGTCGTAGCATAATAATATCAGCAACCTATTAACTCTGATACCATTGTTAGGGAGCAGAATGATAGAATAATATCACGCAGTTAAAATAAGAGACAAGAAAAGAACTGACAAATGGACAAGAAAAGAAATTCACAATGTGAAAGAAATTACAATACTTTCTCTCTAAACACTAGGAGAGAATATTAACACTCCCTATAAAAATAGAAGACTACCACTACTAAGAGAACCTTACAAGGGAAACTATTTTTTTTTCTATGACTTTTTCTCTTAGTAAACAAAACAAATACAAGAAGAAGAAGAAGAAATTTTGGGATGATACAAAAGGGTCCACCAAGGCTTTATTTATAGACTTGGTGTGGAAGCTAGCAAAATGACCCACTCGAAGTGGGACTTCTTCCAACATCACATTGGATCTAAATCTTTGATGCACCCACAAGAAGTTTTGATACCATCTCAAGCCGATTGCCAAAAATGGGGTTGAACTGTGAATGAAGGATTTAAGGGAGCTTTCCATCATGATAGCCAACATATACAAGCCTCATGGTCTTTGGGTTGGAAATTGAATGTCTTTGTGTTTTTTGTTGTACAGTTTTGTTCGTTGCGGTTGTCTAACTTATTCCAAGTAAAAATGGGATAAAACAACCTCATTTTTAATAATTGGTACAATTAATACTTGCAACTAACCATCTTAAAATACATCAGAAAATTGCGCTAATCATTTTGGATAGGATTGTTTAATCTTATTTTTACTTGGGATAAGTTAGACAACCACTTGTTCATTTGCCTGGGGATATGGGAGAGATGTGCTGTCATGTTTGGGTAATTATCAAGCGGGATAAGAGCCATTGGATGGTGGCAATTATTACATGCAATGGTAGATCATTTTCAACTAAATATGGGGTAATGAATGTTCCAAAGATAAAGTTGGAGTAGACTTGATTCACTTTGCAAGCAATACTGTCCAAAAGCTCTCTTGAATTAATTTAGTCACTTGGCATTTCAATTCTATTGTCTTGGCATTCCATTCCTTGACATCTCAACTTTGGTAGATTCTCGTCACTTTACTAGGTGTTTCAGCATTTTGAGTCTCTGAAGGGCTTGTGTATTTAATTGTTATTATGATGGGTTTGAAGACAAGTATAGGTAAGATGCAGGAGAGGACAACTATTAAGCTACCGTATCGACACCTTGTAATACTCATTTTGTTTCTTGGCTTGAGTACATCTTGTGCCTCAAGTTAAGCTTTTTTACTATTAATGAATACCTTTTTCTTATTAAAAAAAAAAGTAATATTTATTTTACTCTTTAAAAAACTTGAAAGTAAAAAAAGACAACAAACTAAAAGACTAAAAATAGAGTTATGAATAGCAAGTCCATGAGGCTCTGAAATTAACTCCAAATAAGAGTTACAAAGTAGAGTTTGTGCTAAAGGTATTGGATCCCCCCAGTGTGCGGGTATGTCAAATGTCAGACGACACCATGCATCCATATCATGGACATTATAATTGTCCTGCATGGGTTAATTATTTTGTCTGAAATTCAATAATAAAATATTAATTATTTGTTTTTTTGAATTAAAATTAATTATTTGTTAATAATATGATAAAAATAAAGAGAGATAATTTGGAGATAAAGTTGTTGGGAATTAAGTTTAATTCTTATATTATAAGTTTATAATTGTCTTGTACATGTTAATTATTTTGCCTAAAATTCAACAATAAAATGTTAATTATTTATTAAGAATGTGGTTAAATTAAAGAGAGAGAAGTGATAAGAAATAGAGTGATGTAATATATTTAATGTGATAAATAGGTAGAAAGCAAAATCAAAGGTTGCTAATGTGCTAATTAACCATATGTAGTGTGAAGAAGAGTGAAATTTGACATTGCTAAAGTATTTTTTTTATTATTTTGGGAGAGAAAAGGGGTAAAAGGTTGGTTGCACATAGTTGCACCTTCTTCACAATAGAGATGCCTCTATAGAAATAATCCAAAATTAAAATTTAAAAATGTAAAAAAATTGAAATCCAAAAATTAAATTGCAGTCTACAACAAATTATCTTTAGAATATTTGTATCATCTATTAGAATATGATCTAATCACTTAATTTTCTCATTAACAGAGTGATATTTATTTATTTTATTATTAAAATTTAAATTCATTTTTTTAAAATATTTATGTATTTTTCAATCTTATTTATATTTATATTCAATCGGTTATATCTTTCTCATAATTTCATGTATCTTTTTAATATTCCTTTTCAGTTTATTTTTAATAAGTCTTATTAAGCATAAAAACTATGAAGAAGAACAAAATCAAATTCCAACCAAACAAAATCCCTTCAAGTCATAAAATTGAAAATTTTTGCAAGCAACAAAAGGAACATGAATTTGAGTTAAATTTTGATAAAAAAAAAGATAAATTGTATTTTATCTACTCAATTTTATTAATTTTCAAATTATCTATTTTTTAATGTAATTAAACTCTCTTGAAGTTTTAGTTGAAGTAAAAGATTATTATAATTAGAGTTTTAATTATGCTTAATAAACTCAAAAATGTAGCTAATTAAAGTAAGTTAATAGAATTTTTTATTTTTTATTTTAATGCAAAATTTATGACTTTAATATTTTAGTGATGTAAAGACTAAAGAAGTAAAAAGTTTGAAAAGGAAGGTAAGAAAACATTAAATTCTGGATATAAAATTGTTGCAGATAAAGTTTGATTCTTATATTATAAATTATAATTCAACAATAAAATGTTAATTGTTTTGTTAAGAATGTGTAAAATTAAAAAGAGAGAATTATGGAGATATAATTTTAGGGGATAAAGCTTGATTTATATATTATAAATTTATAATTGCTCTACATGGGTTAATTATTTTGCCTGAAATTCAACAATAAAATGTCAATCATTTGTTAAGAATGTAGTAAAATTAAAGAGAGAGAAGTAATATGAAATAGAGTAATGTAACATATTTAATGGGATAAATTGTAGAGACATAAAAAGTAAAATTAATATACACGTTAATGCATAAGAAATAATTATTTCCTTGAATTCCTTTTAAGATGTGTTATTATGATTGTCAATAAACAAAAGAAGAAGAAGAAGAAGAAGACGATGAGATTTTTACAACTCCTTTTGTCAAAAAATATGTATATATAAACATTTTGTCAAAAAAATATTAAATTAAAATTAATATACACGACAATACATAAAAAGAGAAATTAAAATATCTCAAATTTAGCATATAATAAAATATGTTAACACAATAGAAATGCAGACAGATAGGTACGACATTACTTATGTTCCCACTGGTATTGATAAAGAGAATATTTAAAATGGTTATGTTAACCACTAAGACAACTTGGTAGTTGACAATTTTTCAAATTAAAAGAATCTCAAGCCAATATACATACACAATAAAGGCAATAGAAACAAGTGTATGTGCAATGGAATGAGCTTATTGAATAAAGGCAACAGAAACAAGTGAAAGATTATCACAGCATAAAATGTAGCAACTCTTACCCATTCACTTTTATTTTTAATTTTTTGATTAAAGAAGAACGGATAAATATTTAATTCAGAAAGGAATGTTGGAAGAATGTAACCCCAAGTTTTGGAATATTAATCCTATTCATTGCATGAAGACTATGACGAGAATAGCCAATAGGAAATGAAATAAACACAAAAGAAACTATGAAAACTAGTGTGAATACCCAATTTTATCCGATACTTAAAAATTAAGAAAATTGAATAAAATGTTTGAAAGTTGAAAAAAGAAGAAAATAAAAAATAAACAAATAACAAATAAAAACAAAGTAAATGAGTGGACAAAGAGATATTTTTGTCTTCTGGTTACTTTTTTTATATTGGGCTAACAAGCATAAATAGGCTATCATCCAACAAAAGGATAATGATGTCAAAAAGAAAAGAAAAGAAAAGAAAAGTGATCAAGTCAAACAGGAACAGAAAATGTGGGAATAAAGAGACCTTCTAGAAGAAGTTAGTTGCAACTAACCTTATCCTTATTTATTGAGTTCGTTTTGCACCCTGGGCTTTGTTCTGGAGTCGCTTTGGTTTTTGTTCCAAGAGATGTAACTTACTTAACCTTCTTGCTTTTAAAATTTTCCTTAGCTATTTTACAATGTAGTGTGAATGCTGTCCTGCTTGTTGCGTTGTTTTTTTTTTTTTTTTTCTTCCCTATTATGGGTGCGTTTTTTTACTATCTGTTAGTTTGTTTCATGTGGTGATTTAAACAAACAGTGAAAGGGTTCTCGTACGTAATCATAACTCTCCTTTCCACATTCTGCTGCTTATAAAATTCACTTTCACCTTGCACATATAATGACCATTCAAGATGTGATGTACATGTGCTGACTTGTTTCATCATCGCTCATCTCTTTCACTTTTTTGTTTTCCTCTGTAATTTATTTGTTTTGTTAAAAAATATAGCCAATAATATCCTTGCTACCTGTTTCATTGTTTGTGTCTTGGGTTTATATTGTGCTTGTGGATACATGTTGGTTAGTGCTGAGGAAGTTTAAGACTTCCCTAAGAACGGGAAGTTGACTTTCCTGTTAATTAGAGGCTTTCAAGAATTGTACTTTGATCCCAAAAAAGTTAAAATTACATTTGAGCATCTTCTGAAAAAAATGGATTGTAAGCTCAGGGACATCTTCCAACATATGCAAAAATAATTGTTCAAATTGCTGTAGTAGTTATTTTTGTCTCCACCTGAGCAACAATCAAGACTAATTGACGATAATTAGTTGTAGAATTTTGACTGGGACTTAGATATATAACTTTTTTTTTCTATTTTTTTTGGTTGTTGCAGAGGCCTACGGCCAAAATTACAAGAAACGAGACATAAGGGGATTATTGACCCCTAAATCAGCCAAATTAAAATAGAAATGAAGTTAAAGATCAATTTTTTTAAAATAAATTCAAAATAATATATCTTATACGTTGTATATTTCAGCATTAATTAAAAATAAAATATTAAAATATGAATAAAATAAACATAATGGAAACATATAAGTATTTCTATATTTTAAATATAATTTACCAAAAACTGTTTTAAAGATAGAATTCGTGCAAATCTTATTTATAATTATAAAAATTTATACTTGAAACCTTTACAGCAGGTTATTAGTGACCAATTTCTACCATTAAATTATTAAATTAATATATCGATAGTAAATAAGTAACTTGTCCATTGTTAGGTCACTTCCCCATGTTAGACATTTCCTAGTGTTGGGTTTTATGCTGAGCTTATTTATATCTATATTTATATATTATATATTCGAAATTTATTTTGGAGAAAAATATTGTTATGTGGCCTTATCGAGTGTAATTTCTTTCAAGGTATTTTTCTTTGCATCTTGCTAACAAAGAAAATCTACATTAAAACATATTTACAAATAAAAATAAATTAATTATCACTTAAAAACAGAAATTCAACTAAGTTGATAATTGGGAAAAAACAACCATATCAAATTCAAATAATAACGAAAATATGAAAATATGACAATCAAATAATAATGAAAATGTAGAAATATATATAAACTGATATCAAATTTAAACTTACATTTAAATCACTTATGTAATTATTATACAAATTAGGATATACCAATATTTATCTTTTTCATTAAAAAAGATAATGATTTATCTTTTTCTAACAATAAGATGATTAGATAAAAGAATAATAATATACTTTAAGGTTTCTTTTCTTTGTCAAATTTGAATTTATTTATTATAAATTTTAATTATAATATAATTTATATATTTAGAAGTATTTATTTATTATAAATTAGGATATACAAATATTAAAATAATAGCATAATTATCAAATTTGTGATTATACAAATACAAATTAAGATATACAAATGTTTATCTTTTCATTAAAAAGGACATGATTAATAATAAAAAATATTATTATTAAAAAGGATAATGATTTATCTTTTGCCAACAATAAGATGATTAAACAAAAGAATAATATTATACTTTAAGGTTTCTTTTCTTTTTAATTTTGAATTTTTTTTAATTTTAAATAATAACAAAAACATGAAAATTAAATTTACATTTAATTGCATTTTAGTTTTGAAATTTCATATATGGTAGTTGACAAAAAAAATTGCATTATTGATTTGTATAAATTAATGATATATGTGAATTTATATTAGGTAATGTATTATAATTTTGTTAATTATTAAATAAAATTGTGAAGTAAAATTTATTCCAAACAATTGAAAAGTGACGAAAGTAAAATAAGAGTAATGAAAATTAGGATATACAAATAATAAAAGTTAGGATATTCAAATAATTGTCTTTTTCATTAAAAAAGATAACAATTTATCTTTTTTCAGCAAATAAAATGATTAAACAAAAGAATAATATTATACTTTAAGGTTTCTTTTCTTTTTTTAATTTTGAATTTATTTTTTCAAAATTTCAAATAATAACTGAAACATGGAAATATCTTTAAGGTTTCAAATAATTTCTCTTTTTCCTTTAAATGGTTAGTTGTTGCACAGTTTTTCTGATATTGCTCTTTCATTCCTTTTTATTATTCTATTCTTTGTCTCAATCGCAATGACATCTATTATGAAATATGATTCACTTCATCTGTTTCTATTGTATGAAAAACTAGACCATCAAGACACGATTGGTCCTTCTTTGGTTGGTTCCAAAATTGAATTTGAATACACTAAACAATTATTGTTATATGGAGTTGATTTTAATGGAGGCAAATGTATTTTTGTGTTTTTTTTAATATATTGAATCATTTTTTATGTATATTGAATCGTTTTATATGTATATAAATACCATGATTTGTTCTGATCTTTTTTTTTGGCAAGGATGTAAAATTCAAGCTTCTATTCATAAGATTCTCATTTATCAGTTTCAAAATATTATGGATGAGGGTTCAGTTTACTCTATTCGTTCATTTAGTGTCACTTCTAATATCAAGGATTTCAGACCTACCTCACATAAGTACAAGATCAACTTTCAATATAAAACAAATCTTGTTAAGGTTGATGATGAATCATTGGCTGTAAATATGTATTCTTTTGTTCCTATCAGTCAAATTTGTGGTGGTGGAATAGATTTCGAAGTTTTGATTAGTAAGTCCCAGAAATTAAATTACATGTTCTCGGTTTTTATCCTAATGTTTTAATCTCAATCTTATATTTCCTCTTTATATATATATTTTTTTATATGTAATTAGAATTCTAACAAGCTATGGGACTGGAAAGGAAAAAGACAAAAGGCTTGACGTCTAAAAGGAATTATATTGTATTAGAGGCTGACAGATATTGTTTTTGCTAACTATATATTCTTTTACATAATTCTATTTTTTTTATATTTTATATTTTTTATGTTCTTTATTTTTGTTGTAATAGTTATAAAATAGATTGCACTCTGTTTGAACCATATGTAGATGAGTTCAATGCATTTCTTGGTTATAAGGACACAGAACTGTCCAAGGTTAAATTTTATTCATATATACATGAATCTTGCCTTTGTTTTAGCTTGAACCTCTTTGATTCTTTTTGTGGCTTTGATATAGGAAAAACTAATATGCAAAATATGAAATACAGTACGGGGTTGATACTCAATCCTGATTATTCTAAGGCCCACAAACTCAAGAAAAGTAATATTAAGAATTTTCTATATCGGCATATTACATAATTTTTTAAAATATTTTATAATTATAAAGCTTTTTTATAGGAGATTTGAAAGCAGTGAATCTCCATCTCAAGGCTTGACTCAGCTTACTGATCCTTCCCCAATAAATGCTGAGTAAGTTTTTCTTTCTTTGACTCCTATGAAAACCATTCTAGGTCTTAAAGACCGCAAAAAGCTATTTCATTATGTTTGTCAATTCCATTCGTTATGCACCATTGCAATAAAAACATTCTTAAAAATAATTAATAAAATCAAAATATTTGAAAGATGTATTACCGTGACATGTGTAACAAGCATTACCGTGATAAGTATAACAAGCATGTTGTCAAGGTTTAGTAGTACTTACCATGCCAATGTAGTTGTTCGGTGACCCCAGATTTGAAAATATAATTTATTAAAATTGAAACACAAACAAAAAATAATTAATTTTGAAAATTTTAGGTATCAAGGTTTAAGTAATGGATGATACTTATCTATATATTGGGTTGTTTAAGCCTTGGAATCTAATATAGAATATTTCAAACGAGCAAAGAACTAAAGAATTTAGGGATCTGAAATTAATTAAATTATGAAATATTTCAATTAAAATTGATAATAAATATGTTCTTATCTTTTCATGTTAATTCTTTTAAAATTGAAAACTCTTTTTTTTTTTTTAATCTTCACTTTAATTGTACTATTCAAGCAACATTGAATTTCATGGTATTTTTCTGTGCGTTTTCTATCATTCTTATATATTTATTTTCATTTAAGTAAAAAAAAATTATAAAAAAATTGTTTTCCAAAAAATACTTGTTCTTCCACAAGTAAAAATATTAAATTTTATGTAGGTCATTTGATATTTATTTATTTTAATTAGATGATGTAAATAATTTTCATATCTTTTATGATAATTAATTATAATTGTAATTTTTATATATTAGATTTGATCGTGCTATGCACGGACTAAAATACTAGTTGATATATATTGGGCAGTTCAATTTTAGGTCTTGAAAAAAAAATCATCCAAGCTTTGTTGATGAGTTTTGATTACAAAAGTTGAGAATCCACACACACATACACTGACTTAAGCATTATTCAGGTTCCTAAGCACTGCACCTCCCACATACATACTCTCAATTACCAATCACCACTACGTTTCTCTTATGAGAACTTTGATTCTATTATTGAACCATAGGTCCAAAACTCCCGCTTATGGACCCCGAAATTGTCACACATAAAGTCTATAACCATCACTGGTTGCAACTTGAACCATCACACCCATGAAACCCTGTGCAACCTGTCACTATTCTCGCACTAGGATTGCGAACAGTAACACTCCTCGTTGGGCTTGAACCCACCAACCTAGCAACCAACCAAATCTTTCCCAATTTCAAAGTTACCTTTAACAGCGCTAACCAAAAGCTTATAAGTTAGGAGTTGAAAGCTTAAAATAGTTGATTGAATTGAAAATATCAAGTAAAATTAGTAAATAAATTTGCTAATAAATGTAAAATGTCATAAAGGGACATATTTAGTTATTTGATAATAAAGGGTATCATATAATTGGATATCAACAAGGTTTTAAATTGAGGTCGCAATTGTGGTCATGCTAAGGTTTTTGTGGTTACAAGTATGGTGGATTGTGCGATGTGAATTGTGATTGTTGCGGTGTGAATGGCTCATAACTTTGCAAAAAACTATGTTAAGATGTTTTGTATCATTATGTTATCCACAATAATCTATAATTAATATTTTTTTGATCATTATGAGATATGTGAAGTAAAAAAAAACTAATTAAAAATATTAAAATAAGAGTAAATTGGTAACTACTAATATATTTAACAAATCCAAACATGTTTGATTGTGAAATTATTATATATTTTCTTTTTTATATGTTAAATAAATGATCTTATTACCTATTTTTTTATTTTTTAACTCATTTTAAATTTAGTATTAAATTATAATTTAAATTGATTTTAAGCTATTTTAAATTAATTCAAAATGTTTTTGATCTCTAATTTCCTTTTAAACTTTAATTAATATTATAGAGCCTAATCAATTCCTCCCATTTCTCGCCCAATTAATCAAATTTTCACCCAATTAATCAATTCCTTCTAATTTCTCAGCCAATTAATTAATTTCACTCACCTAAAAAATATTTAATTAATTTTTGCAATTAAGAAATTTTCAATAACCTACTCCTTCTCTCTCATGATCCAAATACAATTACCCACTCATATTTTCATATTTTCAATTTTCAATTTTAATTTCAGTTTCCCACCCCTTTTTTTTATTAGTAAGTTCCCACCCTAATTTCTCACTCTCATTTTTAATTTTTATTTTATTTTATTATTGACTTCCCCTCTCTTGCTCTCACCTCACAACACGTTCTTCTCCTTTCTCCTAGAACACATTTTTTCTTCTTCTTAACTCTCTAATTTCCAACTATGTCCTTCATGAACACACTACATTTTCATCATCATTATCATCATCATCATCTTCTTCTTCTTCTTCTTCTTCAATGGAAGGGGTTTTGACTCTTACCTGAATAAAGAAGAGTGGTGGAAGCCGACAACTTAGCAACTATGGTGGAAGTCGGCAACTATGATAGAGGTGTGAATTAAGAGTGAACCGGGGAGGCTTGTGGCATTTAAAGCGTTTTAATAATGTGTTTCACCCTGAAGTTTTAATTTTTGATTCAAGTGAGTTCAATGTTCACCCCTCTTTTAGTTTTCAAACAGGATTTTTGGGTAAAAAACTTGTCTTAACTCAAACAGGATTTTCATGACGCTTGTTGCAGCCACAACATCGTTTTGTTGCGACCATTTTTTGTGATTTTTAACCTACTGTGAATTTTTTCCAAAACAATATTGTTTGGCTTTGATATTGTGTTGTTGTGGACAATATGTCTGTTTAGCAACGATATTTAAAACCTTGGGTATCAATAAGACAAAGATATTGAATTAGGTCATATAATTTCAAAAAAAGCGCAAAATAATTCAGCACATGATTCCAAAATTGATATGATTCAAAGAGTTTCTAACCTTAAACTATGTGATGCGAGTGAAAAAGTGTGTTAAGGAGTAGCGCAACGACAATTGACGAGTTGGTTGTACGTTTCGTGTGCGTATGAGAATGACAAAATAGGCAAAAGGGTTTTTAAATTGAAAAAAAGGGTAAAAAGGATTTTCAAATAAATTAGTAAGGATAAAAAAGAAAAGAAAAAAGCTTTTTAGATTGAAAAAAAGGGTAAAAATGGATTTCAAATAAATTAGTAAGGATGAAAATGAAAAAAAAAAAAAACTAGTAGTTTACAAACTACCTTATTTTCATAAGCTTGTTAAAGTAGCTTATGAAAATCAACTGGTGTGACACTCATTCACATTGAACATAACCCATACTTATTTATTTATTTAAAAATGCGACTAAAATTTTTCTCCGCTTTTAATAATAGAAAATTTGTAAATTTTAACAAAATTTGAAAACGATAGTAAAAAAAATAAAATCTAAATGTATTCATCATAAAACTGTACATCATGATTTCATAATCAGAAAATTATTGACATACAGAAAGATCAAAATATATATCAAAATAGTTACCACTTATTCTTAGTACATCAAAAAGATTCTAGTCAGAATAGTGTCTGTCTACTCTACCCATAAAATAACGAACTATCAGATTAGCCCTATAGGTCCTCATCAATAGCTGGGTCTTCATTATCCGCGATCAACATGCATAAAATGAAAAATAATGGAGTAAGATAATTTGTTCTAATATCACTTTTACATGTATGGTAGGAATTTTACCACACAATATGGATAAAACACATTTGATAATGAAAGGGGAACCTAAAGTTTATTTTATGTTATACTATTCTTAACTCGGTATGGATGCATACTCTTCATTAGTGAGTAATAGTTCTCAAGTGAACCTGGGAAGTGACTGAGAATATATATACCTCTTTCAACATCATCACATGGTACAATCTTCATCATCATTGAGGAATAAAATAACAATTTAGGATATCCATTTATAGGGGTATACTCTCACCAATCCTGGTGATGTTGAGCAATTGTCAAGGTTATCAAGTTGGTTAAGTGATTGTCCTGGCTCAAGAGCGCTATCTTGGCCATTAGGACATTCACCACTCGATATCATACCTCTAAATCTAACCATGGGTCCCTGCCTTTCATTCCGCAGTGTACCAAACTGTAGCTTCCCTAGCAGGGTGTCATGCTAGTACATGTCACTTGCTTTACATTACTCACTAATTTATCACTTCCTAACTTCTCAAACAGAGGTTTTCCTAATCTCATTTAATTTAAGTACCAGTACAATCAATATTTTTGCCCTATATTGTAGAAATTGCATAATACCTAAAATTTTAACAGAATAAAGGCATAGTAATTATAGTTTAATTACTAAAATTTTGACAGAATAACAACTAAATAAATACATTTTAATTTTTTAAATTTGAGCAAAGTAATATCTTAGCAAGTGTATTTTAATTTTCTAAAATTGAGTAGAGTAACAACTTAGCAATTATAATTTAATAATCTAAATTTGGGTAAAGTAACAACTTAGCAAAAATTAAAGTTTAACATTAAACAATAATAACAATAATAAAACTTAAGCCTAAACGGGTTTAGGGGAAAACTCTTTCCTACCAACATGCAAAGTGACAATAATTTAGAACCAACCCCGCTTCCCCCATTACCTCTAAGGTGATTGATGAAGAAGATGGAATTGTTGATGCAAAGCTCCCAACAAGAGAACTTTACTAGTTGTTGGAAAACTAGTAAAATTTTAGCATAAAAACAAAGTAAAAGAAAATATTTTCTAGAGAGAGAAGCTTTCTAATATTTTGGCTACCTTGAGAGAGGAAGAGGTGAGTGAAAATCTGAAAACTTTGGGGCCTATTTATAGAAGAAGGAGGGGTGTTAGGTGTCCAAAAATTTACATTATCCATTATGTAATCATTATGTCATAAATTCAATTTTTATTTATTTTTAATCCAATTTAGGAACACACACACCATTTAGGGTGGTGAATCACCCCTTCTATGCTTGGGGGTGTGCTATATGAGTTGTCCTCAAGCTCCTCAGTGTAAATTTTATCTATTGATGCATTAACCGATATCGATAAAATCGCTTAAACTTGAAAAACTTGATTTTCAATATCAAAAAAATGAAATTAAATGAAAACTAGACAGATACATTATTTTTCATTAAAAATAAATTTCTAATAATTTATTTTTATTTTTATTAATTTATTTCAAACTTTATCTATTTATTTTGTATTTTTAAATTGAAAATTCATAATAAATCCATTTTAATTCAAGAAATATGAAAATTTTTATGAAAATTCTAAAATTAAATGTTTCACCCATAAATAAACTAAAATTATCATTTTCACCATTTTTGGATGTTAAATGAATATCGACTGGCTTATTGGACACCTAAGGCATTTTGGTCATTTTACATAGGAATTTCGGAAAATTCTCAGAAAATTTTTAAAATTATATTTTAATATATATGACATGATTAATTGACATTTTAATGTCAATTGAATCTTTTTCTCATGACAGCTCTTAATATTGAGAAATAGGAAAAAAATTGTCATTTTTTAATTTCTCCAGGTTCCGACTCGAAAAAATTATTAAAGAACACAATTAGATAGCTCTTGAAATTTTGAGCGTGATGGTGGGAGTTAGAATTTTGAAATCCTCTCCTTATTTTTCAGAATTAAATAGTCAAATATCAAAAAAATAGTTGAAAAACTGAAATAAAAGTGTTACATTTTTCACTATTTTTCTTTCAAAATAAAATTTTTATAATTGAAATATACCTAGTTCAAAATTTTCAAAATACTTTGAGGTCAAAAAATCTATGGTCTGCTCCTGCAGTTAACTAGGGGTATATTGGTCATTTTACAAAAATTATCTTAATAAATTCTTAAAAAAATTGTAAAATTATTATTAATTGTTCTAAGCACATAAATGGCTTGAAAATAAATTTGAGACACTTCTAACTATTTTTTATCTATTTTGTCAATTATTCATTCCTTTTAGGGGCAAAATAGTCATTTTATCTTTTTTTGATCTCCTTTTTCTAAAAATTATTAAAAATCTAAACTAAGTACTACTCACTAATATGAGCGTAACCACAGGGATCAAATTTTTGTGATTCCCATCTGGTTCTTCAAAAATAAATACGGAATAATTAGAAAATTAATTTAATATGTAAAAATAAGGGTGTTACAGCTAGAAGTTACTAAAATAAGCTCATGGCTATATTTCACAAGCACTTTCAGCTAGCTTCTAGCTTTTTTAATTAGTTGAAAAGCTTGCATAACCTTATTAATAATGTTTCATACACAAGTTTTTTTAAGTAACTTGTAGCACTTTTTAAGACGTTACTTTAAGTAGCATTTTTTAAAATGCTAGCTTCTAACTTCTAGATTTTTGTATGTTATTTATTTTTTATCCTTAAAATATTTATTAAATTTTCTTATTACCTTTTTTACATAAGGTAGAGTTTTTTTTTTTGTTTTTGTTTCTCTTCTCCTCACATTGTTTATTTTAATCATTACACTATTTTCATTGTTTATTATATTATTTTAACATTTTACTTCAAGAAATTTTAACTATTACACTAATTAACATAATGAAAAAATGGCATTTACATAAGTGTTTGTTAATTTATTTATTTTAAATGTGGTTAGAAATATTTTGAGATATAATATAAGATTAATAACAGAAGACATAATATGAAAAAAAAAAGTTGAAACTAAAAAAATTAAAATAATTGATCTACAAACAAAAAATTACAAGAGTTTAAAATTAATTAAAAAACTAAAATTATAATTACCCTAAAATATATTTGATCGATAAAATGTAATCAACATTTATATAAAATATCATATAAACATAGGCCATATAAAAATAAGCAAACTTAACAGCTTTTAACTTCCAGGTACTAGTTTTTGCCCCAAGTCGATAAGGCTTTTCGTTAGGAAAGGCTTGCCAACTTCGGAGCTGAAAGATTTGAGTGTCTTTTCATTTTTTAGACAGCTGCATTGTATCTTTGGGGTAGCCAAAACACATTAAATGCATAATGATTCGATATCTTAAAATCTGTAGCACTTCGAATTCCAAGAGATTTTGGCAGTTGTTTGGATTATCATGTTTTTTAAAATTCTAGACTTAGGCCTGACCCTGATATGGCTTGTAAGATAAAAACTTTGCTCTTGACTATTTCAGTACGCTTGCCCTCATTCTATTGCTAAGGCTTTCTTTGTTCTCGGAGAATTCTTTTTACCTTCTGCATTTCTTTCTTCCGGCAAGAGCTATAGCACTTGTTCACTTCGTTTATTCTCCAGTACCAGTCATTTAATATACTGAGGTAACATTCTCGTTCTCGTCTTCACTTTAAGTAGTTCCCTTGTATTGTGGTTTTTTTCTATACTGCATTTTGTTTTTGTTTCCTCGAAGATGGACCCGTGTAGACGCAATGCTTCATTTTCTACTCACGATGGTCGGGGTAGCCCCCCCAGGGGGTTTTGCCTCTAACTGGCTATTTCAGTCTGCGGTAGCACCTTCGTCTCACTGTGCTGGTTGTAATGGTTAGGAGGATGTCGTTGGTCGTGCCAGTTCTTTAGTTGATCCTACAGCTACATGCCGGGGGGGGGGGGGGGGGAGGGGGTAGCGGTCTGGGGTAGGATGGGTAGGCAAAGGTTCACAAGGAGGACCGATGAATGCCCTTTAACAGTCGACCCAAAGCAACCCTCGTTGTTTGAGATTGTTATCTGCCCTAAGGTCTTGGTAAAATGTCAGGAGCCACTTAAAGGCCATAGGGATAGCATATAGCTTGGACAAGGTATTGGACTATGCTAAAGAGTGGGTGCAATATCTAGACTTAATAAGGATTCCCTCCGAGTGGTGCAATACTTTTGGGGTTAAAAGTCGGCGAAAACTAGCGCCCGGGTTGGGCCTCAGTTAAAGTCCCAAACAACCCATTTTGACCCTTCTTCCGATGTTTTTGACAAGAAGATGGGAAAAACTGTAAGAAACGTGGAAACCACTTTAGAGGCCTACCACAACGCGACGAGTCTAAACATTGACTGGGTGGATAAGGACGTGGCCAGGACTCAGTCATGCTTCAACTAGGTGGCTCTGGACGCATTGGCGAGTCGTCTTGAACTGAGCCGAGGCATTATCGAGATGTCTTTCGACATAGTGGCCCCTAGGGATGACGACCAGATTTGTTTGCAAGGCCAGAAGGATAACATCGGGACCCCATTGGACGAGGCTGAGGCTGTAGTGGTGGGGTACTTACACCCTGACTTTCTGCCTATGTACTTAACCTTTTTGAGCACCTTGGGATTAGATTGCCATTGATGGAGTTCTAGGTGTCTATCCTTAACTTCCTCAACGACGCTCCCTTACAACTTCACCCCAACTCTTGGGCCTTCCTCGTGGCATTCGAAGGTCTATGTAGCTAAGAGGGGGTTGTCTATAGCTGGAACTTATTTTTGTACTATTTTACCCCTATCCAACAAACGTACGATAATAAATTTTCTTCTATCTCCCTCCAAAATGTCCGGGGTTGGGCTTTGTTAAAACCTTTCCAAGATTCTTACAAAGACTACAAGGACAAGTTTTTCTTCCTACGCCCCTGCGCAGAGAGCTGGGAGGGTTTTTTATGGTTAGTGAAGCAGGGGAGAACATTATCGAGCCCCGGTTCCCCCTATACTGGTTGTACAATCACATCCCCTATACTGGTCGTACAATCACATCCCCGAGATCATGACCTGACCCCGGAGGAAGCTTAAGCCCGGGACCTTTTTTTGATATGATAAAGAACCTACAAGATCACATCCCTTACCAGTGGTTAATTGACACCACTCCTTCTAAGTATCACCAAATTTTGGTGTGTTTGTGTGAACTTTTTGTATGTTTATTTTTGATTGTTTGGATACTTTGTGCATCACTTGACCAAATTTGAATGTTTTGTTGCAGATACAATGATGAAATCCAAGATGGTCGACTTTGCCTTGGCCTTTCAACAAGATAAATCGATTAAACCAAAAGAACAAAGGAGGGCCAAGGGGAAGCTAAGGTTGTCGAGAAAGCAAAGGTGCTTCCCCCCGACCCTACAATAGTCAAAGGAATAGTAATTAGGGAAGCAGGGGACCGGGATGCGCCTATACCTGCAAGGCCAGCTGCCACCGTGGTTATGGCTTTCAAGGGTTGGCACGCAAGTTGGAATCGTTAAGGTTGTTTCTGTCGGTGTTGCTTCTGCTAGAGTTGTTTTTGAGAAGAAGGTCGTGACTGACGAAGCACAAGAGAAGGCACCACTTTTGAAGAGGCATTAGGGATGATTAGCCTTCTTCGTTGACAGTGAAGTTGGCGGATCAGCATATTTTGGCCAAGAAAGCGACCGTTTTTGAAAATAAAATCTCCAATGAGGTGAGTGCCATGAGGGGGGGGGAGTTGGGCACCATACAAACTGGACTTGATGGGCTAGCCTTTCTCTCTAGCCATATGTTTCATGGCTATTCCCAATACATGTTGATGAATGAGGCTTGCGGTGACCAAAACCCTTGGACTTCTTGGCCGAGAAAGATGCAGTCATATACCGGTTGAAACAAGCCGAGGAAGGGCCGCGCTTGGCAAAGGAAGAATTTGGGCGTCAAATTGTTGAACTGGAGGGGAAGTACAAACTTTGCAAAGGCAGCTGTTGGAGGAGAAAGCCGATAAAGTGCGGTTGGCGAAGGTTGAAGCTCACCTCCAGGTGAAGTTGTCCACTGCCAACGCTAATTATGCTGAGCTTGATATTGATCTATCTTATCGACTCCAAGCTTCAGAAGACAAAGTCAAAAATTTGGAAGTTGTGATACGGGAGTTAGAGGCCGACATGGCAGTTTCCTAGGAGGAATATCTTTTAATGCGCCACCTACTGGATTGAATCCATCCAGCTGCCTTTTGAAAATACAATGGAACAAGTGCGCTTTTTCCTCTAGAGGAACATGGACCTTGCATGCGCTCGGCCAGACTGCGAAGTAATTGACAGCGTTTGACACGCAAATATAAACGGTGAAATGACATCGGCAGATCTTGCCATTCCAACAACTAATTCCGATGCTAACAATGACGCGAGGAAGATGAAGCCAGTGTAGGGTATTAGGGTGTCGAAGTCGATTTTGAGCCTCAAGGGGATAAGTAGGATGCCGTAAGGGAACTATCAGATAGCTTTATATCGACCCCGCAAGTGACGTTGACTATCCCTCCTTCTATCGAGGTTGTGATCCTAGGTGATGATCCTAAACCTAAAGATGTCGGTATCTCTGAAGATGATGCCAATGTCAGAGAGTGAAGGGCCGTGATGCCGGTTTACTTTGTAATTTTTGTTTATGTTTCCATCAGACTATGTGTACATTCGAATACTTTGAATATAAATGACAAGCTTCGATGTTTTCTTTGAATATCTTGCTTGTTAAGTACAACTTAATGTGCATGCTTTACTTTGTATATAGATTGTTCTTCGCGCTTTAGTTAAACGTTTTCATGCTTGCTCGACTTTGTTTTCGCGCTTTTGTTAAACGCTTTCATGCATGTTCGCCTTTATTCTTCGCACTTTCACTAAATGCTTTCACGCTTGTTTGTCTTTATTTTTACGCGCTTCTGGATTACTGTCTTCATCTTTATCTTCATTTTTAGCGAGCTTCCTACCCCGGCTGGAGCAAATCCACGTAGGGGTAGTTCGCATTTACTTTTCTTCATCTTTAGGGATCTTTCTACCCCTACTGGAGCAAATCCACTGTATACGATGTAGTTTGCATTTACTTTTCTTCGTCTTTAGCGATCTTCCTATCCTGGATGAAGCGAATCTATGTACACGGGGTAGTTCACATTTTCTTTTCTTCGTCTTAAGTGATCTTCTTACCCCAGGCTGGAGCGAATCCACGTACACGGGGTAGTTCGCATTTAACTTTCTTTGTCTTTGGTTATCTTCCTACCCCTGCTAGAGCGAATCCATGTACATGGGGTAGTTTGCATTTAACTTTCTTCATCTTTAGGCGATCTTCCTACTCTAGCTGGAGCGAAGTCCACGTACACAGGGTGTTTCGCATTTAACTTTTCTTCATTGCCTTTTACTTCTGTGTATTCATTGAACCCTATATTTAGCTTTTTATGGTAGGCAAACTTTCATTTTATTAATCACGTGGGACAAAAAATATTCCAAGAGCCACAAGTTATAGTATGCGACTTTGTCCAACTATACTATAGACTTAAAATAACTAGGAAATCAAAACTAGCGTTACCAATCATGCCTCAACTGTAGTACCTGTCTGAGGTTGCCTGCATTCCATGTCCGCGGGATGGCAATCTCTGAGTAGCATCTTTAAGGCTGTAAGCACCTATTCTAGTCTTTAAGGTAACCCGATACGGGCCTTCCCATTTCTCGGTGAGTTTTTCTTGTTTGGCATTTCTCCCTCTTATGTCGGCATGCCTTAAGACCAGATCACCAGGCTCGAAAGCACAATGCACAACCTTCTTATTATACCTTGCCACAACCTGTCTTTTCAAAGTAGCCTCTCTTATGGCGGCAACTTCCCTCCTTTCTTCCACTACAGTTCAACTCTGAACGTAGTAATCCATCATCATCTTCCAGCCTTAGGTTAGCCACTCTCCATGTTAGCTCTCCAATCTTTGCCAGGATCATTGCCCCCATGCCATAAGTAAGGCTGAAAAGGAGACTTTCCTATGGAAGAGTGGGGGGTTGTGTAGTATGCCCAAAGGACATGTGGTAGTTGCTCAACCCAACACCCCTTCGCTTCATCTAAACATCATTTGAGCCTCTGAGCATGACTCAGTTTGCTTGTCTCTACCTGCCCATTCGTTTGGGGATGTTCAATCAAAGTAAAGTGCTACTTAATTTTCAACAGTGGCCAAGAACTCTTGGAAGCTCTTGTCTATAAACTGAGTGTCGTTATTTGACACTAGAACATTCGGTATCCTGAGCTTACAAATAATCTACCGAAATATAAAGTTCTTAACATTCCTCGTTGTGATGGTGGCTAATACTTCTGCTTCGATTCACTTGGTAAAATAGTTAATCGCTACCATCAAATACTTAACCTGGTCAGGGCTTTGGGAAAGGGCCGAGTATATCAATACCCCACCATATGAAAGACCATTGGGAAGTAATTGTACTCAAATCTTCGAAGGGGAGGGGGCAGATGAATGTTAGAACATTTTTGGTATCTGTCACACTTTTTAGCGAACTCCATAGCGTCATTTTCTAACTTCGGCCAATAATAGCTCGCTTTGAGTATCTTAGCTAATGCTCTGCCTCCTAAGTGTTGGCCGCAACATCCCTCATGTATCTCGACCATCATGTATTCAGACTTTGGCTTTCTCAAACATTTAAGCAACAGTTGCGAAAAGCCACACCGGTATAGTTTATCATTCACTATGCAAAAATGAGTTGTGGACTGCTCTAGCCTCCTTTCTTCCTTTTTGTCTTCCAGGGTGATCCCTTCATTCAGATAGTTAATAATAGGGGACATACAACTCTACTCTGACTCAATCGCTAATACGAGATTAGGCTTGTGGATTGTCTGTTGAATAACCATCCTATTATTACCGGAAGACTTTGTGCTAGCCAACTTCGATAAAATATTTGCCTTGACATTCTTTTCTTGAGGAATGTAGACAAAGTCTATATTATTAAACTTTGCAATGAGAGTTTTAACTTTTTCCAAATACTTCTGCAATATCAGCTCTTTGGCTTGATAGGCTGCATTAATCTACAAGACCATCAACTGGGAATCACTACATATGCATAACAACATGATGCTAATGTCGACCACTATAATGAGTTTGGCTATGCATGCCTCGTATTCTACTTGCTTATTGGAGGTGGGAAACGTAAAAGTTAGCGACTGTTCCAACACAGTGCCGTCCGCAGACTCCAACAATATGCCGACTCCTTTCTTTCTCATTGGATGACCTATCTACAAAAAGAATCCAGGCTAAATTTTCGAATGAGGACTTTGTCGGAGTCAATTATGCTATAAAATTGGCTAGCACCTGGGCTTTTAGTGCCTGCCTCGGTTCGTACTGAATCCCATATTCTGATAATTTTATGGCTCAAGTCGTCATCCTCCCCGCTAACTCGGGCCTATGTAGAATATGCCAGATTGGTTGATCCGTTCTCATTATAATCTGATGCGACTGGAAGTATGGCCTTAACCTTCTAGCCACCATTACCAGAGCAAACACAATCTTCCCCAACTTTGGATATCTCGGTTTAGCTCCTTGGAGAGCTCTACTTACAAAATAGACCATTTTTGCCCTTTCGGTGTCTCTCGTACTAGCTTCATCGGCCACGGTTAAGTATAGGTATAACACTTCACCCATCTCTGGTTTAGTGAGCAAGGGGGAGAGGATAAAGTCTCTTTCAACCTAATGAATGCAACTTCACAATCATGTATCCATTCAAAAGGTTTGCCCTTCCTTAAAAGATGAAAAAAGGTCTGTGCCAATCTAGCTATAAATCTACTAGCCAGGTGTCTTGTTAATTTCTGAACCTCCTTCACACTCTGAGGGCTTTTCATCTCTAGTATAGCTTGACACTTCTCTGGGTTTAACTCAATCCCCCTTTCAGACAACATATACCCTAAAAATTTTCCCACCAAGACACCAAATATGCATTTGTTGGGTTTAGTCTCATGTTAAATTTTTCCAACTAGGCGAAAGTTTCTTCCAAGTCCTGAAGATGTGTTGAAGGGGTGGCACTTTTCACGATCATATCATCAACATATACTTCTAGATTCCACCCTATCTGTGCCTCAAACACCTTGTTCATCATTCTTTGATATGTAGCCCCAGCGTTCTTCAACCCGAAGGATATCACCTTATAGAAATAATTGGCCTTCTCAATCATAAAAGTCGGTTTCTCTTGAACGCCCAGGTATAGAGGAATCTGGTTATATCCATAATAAGCGTCCATGAAAGACAAATAATAGAATCTAGATGAATCATCCACCAGCTTGTCAATGTCGGGGATAGGGTTTGAGTCCATCGGGTAGTGCTTGTTTAGGTTAGTGTAATCAACACACATTCTTCACTTTCCGTTTTGCTTCTTCACAAGCACCACATTAGCTAGCTAGGTGGTATACTTCACTTCTCGTATGAACCCGGTTTTCAGCAACTCCTCCACTTGTTTGTCAATATCCTGTAGGTGTTTAGAGGGCCATCTTTCTCCTTCTCTGACATACTGGTTTCATGGTAGGGATCAACCTCTAACTAATGGCAAAAGAGATTGGGGTCTATCCCGGGCAAATCTACTGGCTTGCCACAGTGAACAAGCTGGCTTTATTCTTCATAAGTGTCAACAAATCCTCCTTCATTTTTTCGTCTAGGTTGGCACCAATTCTCACGACTTGATCCTTCTCCTTCCCAATCTAAACCGGGATGCATTCTCCTTCGGCTCTAGATAGGGTATCCAGGTATCTCTCTTTATCTCATCTCGACAGTCTAATTCTGTCAGGAATATTTCACCTTCTCCAGGATTGGGCTTATAATCTATGTCGGGGTTATAGCCGACTTTAAAGGACTCCTTGTAGCATTCCCTTACTTTCCTCTGGTCTCCCCAAAGGGTGACTACCTCCATATTATCACCGAAAAATTTCATAGCCAGATGCAAGACTGAAATAACAACCCCCAATGCATTCAATGTCGGTCTACCCAAGATTGTATTATATGAGGACGTAGTGTCCATAACTATGAACCTGCGTGGTTACGGTTTTTGTGCATGGCTTCCCGAATGTCACATGGATCTTTATGTAACCCACTAGCGTTATGTGATGTTCAGAGAATCCTATCAAATCTTTACTGTATAGCATCAACTCAGATTCCGGGATTTTCAACTTCTTGAAAAGCTTGTAAAACATAACATCGACAAAGTTGCCAATGTCTACCAGCAGCCTATGAACCTCCTTGTTTTCCATCAAGGCATTCACCACTAGAGGATCATCGTGGTTTGGCATAACATCAGTGTAGTTCAAGTCGTTAAAGGTTAAGGGCGGCGCCTCTTCTTCACGTGGTCTATCACCAACACAAACCCCAGAAGAAGTTGCCATTACCTCTCTGGCATACCTCTTTCTTGTGTTGTTCAACGAACCTTCTCCTGAGAATCCGTCTGCGATGACGTATATGATCTCATGGCTCTGTGCGGGAGAGTAGGCAGGAGAACGTGTGGGTTGTCGAGATGATGACCATCTGGGAGACTGACGGCGTATAGGCATGTACCTTGACATCGTCTCACGATGGCCAGGGTGGTGAATGGCTTCTCGCGAGACTATGTGATGTGGTGATCTGTCTCTCCGGGGTGGAAAGCATCCCCTCCTTGGGCTCCTTGATCTCTCTCTCCTTGGTGGTGAAGGGTGTTGTCCTTTGTCATTACGAACCCCATTCCACTTGACAAAGCGATTCAGTCTTCCTCGTCTGATCAGCGCTTCAATTGCATCCTTCAGTTGGAAACATTCATCAGCGTCATGTCCCGTCGCCTTGTGAAAATGGCAATATTTGGACTGATCTCTCGCTTCTCTGTTTCTTATTGGCTTTGAGGGTTTTATTCCTTCTTCCGCAAGCTCCACATTATATACCTTATTCAAAATTCTTGCTCTAGAGGCATTCAACGACGTATATTCTTTAAACTTGGAGCCTCTTTTGTATAAACCTCAGTCCTCATGACGTGGCAGTTTTTGGGCCTTTCTGTGTGGATTCTTCTTTTGTGGTGCGATCTTGGCCATTTTCACTTGCCCGACCTTCTGCACATTTTCATAGCTTATGTATATCTCTGCCTTTTTCAAAAACCCCTCCATTGAAGTCGGAGGTGTTTTTGCAATTGACATGAAGAAGGGCGAGCCTGGTCTCACCCTGTCTTTAGCTAGCATCAACATCACTCTTGGTTGCAGATTTTTGACCGCCCTTGCTTCCTGGTTAAATCTGTCGATATAATCTCTCAACAACTCATTCGTGCCCTAGCAGATCCTTCTCAAGTCGGCCTCAGTCTTTGGCCTGGCCTTGCTAGTCATGAAGGCAATCTTGAATTTCTCTTTCAACATCATCTATGAGTTCAATGGACCTTGGTTCTAGAGATTGGAACCACTTCAATGCCACTCCCTTCAACAAGAGTGGGAATGCCCTATATGTCAACGATGCCGACGCTCCTTTGTATGACATCACCTGACTCAAACACTGAAAGGTGGTCATTTGGATTAGTAGATCCATCATATAGCTCCAACAAAGGTAGCTGTTATAGTTGCTTCGGCCTGCAAATTTAGGATCCTCAGGGAAAAAGGAAGGTTGAACAGAATCATCTTGTCCTCCTTGTCCAACTTTGTCGCCATATGCGCATCATGCATCTCTAGTGCAGGCTTCAAAGCAGATGCAGCGGACCTCTTAGTGTGATCGCAAGTATTCTCCATAATTTTCTTGTTGTCTCTCTTCGCCCGGAATTCAACAATGATCTTCTCCTGCTTCTTCAATGCCTCTCTCTGTTGTTGCAGCAGAGCAGCAAGATTAGCCATGGTGACTAACGACACTAGGAATAGTGTTTGGGCTACGAGCCGCCTCAGGAGTGGCGAAAGTAGCTTCACCATCCTTAAGCAATGGTGGTGGAAGCTTCGGTGGCGAAGGTGCCACAATGGACTTGCGGTTTCTTACACTAACCATTAGGATCTTCAGAGAATTAAAGAAGATGAAGGGAAGAAGAGAATCAAAAAATGATTCCTACAAATGGTGCCAATGTTGTATGGTGAACACAAGAAAGCATGTCTGGTGAGCTTTCACAGTGGTCATTTGCATCTCCGATGGTGGCACCTGCAAGGATTCTGATGCCAAAGTCAGTAAGGATTCAAGTATGAGTGAATATAAGAGAGAGCATATCTACCTGATGGATATAGAGTCCTTTATATAGTGTGTTTTGGAGGAAAATTCTGTTAGAGCTAGGTGCCATGTGGCAACATGTGTTTGGGTGCCTTATTACATGCGTTCCTTGCCGTTAGACGCTTCCCATGCTGTGCCGAGATAGAGGTGAAGTCGGTCTGAGATAGCAAGGGTTCACAAGCCGGGATACACGCGACCGTACTAGCCAAGGTAGGTGAAGTGGGAGCTGACTTAGAGTTGTAGGTCCGAGTAACCTCCAGAACATGTACATAACATGTTTGTTTTCGCATTTTAAAAATTTGGAACTAGAAATTTTAATGTATTCGTTACATCCAAACAAACATGCATTAATAGCTGTAGCTTTATTGTCACCGTGCTTTACTTTCTTTTAGCCATTAAGTATAGTATTTTATTGTATGAAATTTGAAGGACCACTATATGTATTGAGTGGTAACAGTTGATATCTTCCTCTCCTCTCTTTCTTCTGCTGTGTATGTGTGTGTGGGTTTTAAATGTCTCACTGCAGAGCTTGAGAACTTTGTAGTATGAGGTAAAAATAATACTTTAAGTATGTGAAGAATAAGAGTGTTGTTATTTTGTTAAAAGAATTATAAAGTTGAATTTTTGAGAGAAATACAGCAACCAATTTCAACATTATCTGGTCTATTGGATGAGAAACTAGAAATCTGTTATTCAAAAAATTTGATGTCCACTTAAAAGCTCACAATATTTGGAGTTTTGTTAAACCTAGATTACTGCAAGGGGTTGATGATACTCAAAGAAGAGATCAATAAACTCTTTCACAAATTCATCAAAATGTAGATTTTCAATTTTCCCTTTTTTGTAAGCTAGTATTATTTTTTTCTTCTTTTAGGATTTTTTTTTGCTTTAGTCACCTTATTTATTTTATTTTATTATTTTATTGATTGGAAGGTAATAAAGATAATTCAAAATTTTTATTTAGTTTCTTATTAGATTATGTTAAATAAGATGAATGATTTTTTTTATTATATTTCTCTCTTTTCAAAGTCTAAGAAATGTAATAAAAAAATTTAAGAAAATATTATAATAATATCATATATACATTTTTGCTTTTAACATAGATTTTACAGTAACAAATTTAACACAATACAAAAAAGAATAATACGGCCATGTATATGAAGGGAAGAATAGAGGATTTTCTTTTTTATTTTAAATGTTATATTCTTTTTATTTTTATCTTATTTGACAAGTTTGCATTTTTATTTTAATTTTAGTAGTTGTAAAATTTTTATTGGTTTTGTGTAAAATGAACTGTTGGATTTGTGCTCATTCAAGAATTTTCCCATTTCACCAAGCTAGACGAGGTAAGAATATCCGTGCAAACAAGTTTAAGACTATAGAACAATTAAATTCGTCTCTTACACTATTTGTGAATGATTATCATGTTAAAGGTAGATGTAATACTAAATCATGTTCAGAAAAATAGAAATGTTTCGGTGAACTTACCTGAACATTGATGCCGCAATAAATAGTTAATAATACTAATAATGATAGTAATTAGTCTTAATATTTTTTAATATTTATCTAAGATCACGAACATGGTTTGCTAAAAATAAAATATAACTTGTAAAATGTAAAAGAACATAAAAAATATGAGAGGTGTGAGTGAACTAAAAGTCAATTCTCTCTAGCTTTTAAAATGACTAACACGAAGGAAAAAAAAACTCCGAAAGCTCCATCTTTTCATTAAAAATATTAAAAAAGGTAAAAACAAAAATGAGAATTAAAGCACTTAACACTTTTTAATGTTAACTAACTAAATAAATAGAATATTTTGTTAGTATCTTTAAAAATCCTGTTACTAAGGTTATACAAATAAAATTAATATAGTATAATATTTAAATAAATTTAGAATTTGATGTCATATAATAAATCTGAAGCAAGTGGAACAATCATTTATGTATCTCATTAATCTTATCCAACGATACTGCGTATTGTGTCTCGGTCCAGACATGCTCTCCAAAAACATGTTCATGATCCCATCGACATTTAATTTAGCAGATTGAAAGTAGGTTATCATTGCTTCAACACAAAATGTTACCATCAAATGGTAAAAATAAAAAAGTATTAAACCAAAATGATAAAAGTCTAACGTGTCCTTGATGAAATAAAAGACAAGCACTCACATAAATTAAGGCGTGTGCATCATGTGCACATGAGAGAGTGCGTGACCCAAACAACTTGCGAGTGTGATGTGTCGGAAGTGAGAAGCCTGCTGGAAGATAATGGAGAAAAAGCCAATTTCGTTTCAGAAAAATTGGTAACAAAGAGATGTATTAGAAAATGAAATTGATGCCCAAAATAGCACATGGAAACTGTATGCCCGGATCCAGTGATCTTTTCCCAATTTTTTTTTGGGTGGACAAGTGTAGCCGTGACCATAATTCTCTGTTGTTATGTTCACAGAAATAACTTGTTTCCAGAAGCATTAGACGCTGATGCAAATTCAAAAAAGAAAAATGAGTAATGAAGCCGCAGCACACATTTCCATAACATGCATGCAGGGAAGGAACTACGTGTTTGGGTGAGTGGGTAGGAGGAGAGTAATATTTATCATACATCTCACTTTCTTACAATTTACTTTCATCTCATTTTTTTAATTTTTTTTTCTAAATTTTCTATCATATAAAATATCATATTTATTACTTTCTCTCATTATCTTTTTCTTTTTTACTTTATCTCTCTCTTTCCATCATTCCAGTCTACCCCAAAACGGGGTGAAGGATGATCATTTTCCGTGGGAGCGGGCCTGACTTTTTTTCAAAATATTAATAGTGTCCCTGTGTTAAATACCGCCGGTGTATAATAGAAAGCTGACTTATTTTATATTTTTACTGATGAAAAAAGCTGACTTTGTTTAAAATTTTAGTTCTTAGTTTTGTTTGGGCTTTACCAAACACTAGTTGTGGGTCTCTCTTATGGCGTTTTGTGACTAAATTGTTTTGAAATCAAAAAATTAAAACAAATTAAACCTAATTTTAATTTCATATGAATAACTGAACAACACTGACGCACCACTCCGCTGAAACGCGTAAGTTACTATTACGAGTGATCACATCGGCAAAGAAGCAAAGGGCAAAGCAAAGGTAATATTCCATATTTGATGTTACGTATAGAGCAACGATCTAGACATTCAGTATATCAACACTTGAAATCTAGCGTTTCAATGAATGAAGAAGCGTAACCAAACAATCAAAGACCAGTGAAATATTTATTTTGATCCAGCAATCAAAACTGTGTTTGGAGAAATATATTTTCAAATAAATAAACCATAACACACAGAAGAAACAAGGGGTATTCGGAGACCAATAGCACAGGTCACTAGCACAAACTGAAAAACACAATCTGACGTATCAAGGAATAGAAGACATTTCATGGAACATCATAGGAGTAATTGACAAAAGTAAGACACATTGCTGTTGAAATCTCCGCGTACGTTCTACATGTTGCCTCAATCTTCATCTTCTTTACAGATGTTACCTTTGTAATGATTTGAGAGATTGGATGGATCACACAAGACACCTTTCTTCATACTCAAAAATTGAGTAATGGTTTATTCGGGACAGTTATCAACTTAAAAACCAAACCAATTGGCAAGGAAATTGCAGCTAGACCGATGCACATAGCCCATTGCCCCTAATTTAGCCTCTCCGTATCAGCAAATTTGTCCGAGAAACTCGACCATCACCACCTGAAGGAGTATTGTCATGCCAATAATGCCCAAAAATAACTTGCTCCTGTGTATGCCTTTGAAAACATTCTTCTTCTCCATTTCTCTGGCATTGAACAGGTTGAACACTTGGCAAAGAACAAATGTATTGAAAATCATTGTGTCATTTACCCCTGATGTCATACCAAACATAGACTCACCTCTGAATTGAAAAGTCAGCAAAACTGCTATCTGGAACAAAGCTTGAGCTAATAGATTCCTCCACATAACATTAGTGATGAGAGGTTTTGTTCTACCTACCGGTGGTTTGTCCATCAACACCTTGGTAGGCCTTTCTGTGGCAAGAGCCAAAGCACCCAATGTTCCCATGATCAAGTTCACCCATAATAATTGCACTGTTGTGTGTGGCACTTCCCCAGCTGACCCTGCTGCTACAAAGTTGATTACAAGTGCTGCCACATTCACTGTCAATTGAAACTGAACAAACTTCTGGATGTTGTTGTAAACAGGTCTTCCCCACCTTAAGACAGTGACTACAGATGCAAAATTGTCATCCAATATAACAATATCTGAGCTCTCTTTGGCCACTTCAGTACCTTGAATTCCCATAGAGAGTCCAATATCAGCTTCATTGAGTGTTGGTGCATCATTTGTGCCATCCCCAGTGACAGCAAGTACCACATGGCCTATTTGTTTTAGGCATTGAACCATTTGAAGTTTATCAAAAGGAGAAGATCTTGCCATCACACAGATTTTGTCCACCTTCTCCAACCTCTAGTCAGGTGAGCAGTTGCAAAATTCCTCTCCTTCAACCGCTGCTCCAACTGTGCACTGATTAGGCCCAAGAATGCCACATTCGGTTGCTATAGCCTTTGCAGTGAAAACATTGTCACCTGTGATCATTTTAACATTTACACCAGCATGTTGGCAAGCTTCCACGGCTTTCTTCACCCCTGGACGACATGGATCCTTAATCCCCACAAGTCCTTGGAGGAACCACCGTCCATCGCCATTGTCGTCGGCACTGCCCCCATCCACCTCGAGTAGCACATCCCCGCCCAAACCTCCAGCCCCCACGCCCAAATCACCAATTACTTCGACTTCATCACTGGCATTGGCACCCGCCAACAATGGCTTCGGCAAACCTCTCTACATTGCGTGGCACCCTCCACTTAATCTATGGATTAGTAAGCAGACTAAAACAGAGCCAACCATCAACAGTGGTTGGAGAGGACATAATAGAAAACTTACTGTGGTTGGAGAGAGAATGAAGGTTGAACTTTTTCGGTGGGGGCATAAAGAGAAACTTGCATCACAACTCTATTCAGAAAAGTATTTTCAAAATTCATTAAAGGCTGACTTGGAAAGTAGCTCCACATGTCACAATATTATTGGATGTGATGGGAGGGGCATTAAAACCATGTAATCAGACCTTGCACCGAAGGAATTGCCGTCCTAACAAGGTTAAACCATTGTCTTTCACCTTCACCATTGTGTTGCCTTCTTCATCTCCAAGTTCTTCCTCAGCTACTTCTGCATGTGCAAAAGCAATGCAACGAAGACTACTAGCTGCCATCCCTTCAGTAATGTGCTTAAACTTCAATATGCTATCATTGTCAAGATCTTTCACAATGCCAGAAGCATCATAGTATCTTGAACACATTTTTAGTACCATTTCTGCTGCTCCTTTCCAGTGTGCATTAACGGTGTTGTTTGCCTTCCTTCTCAACAAAACTCCACATCTTTTCTTCTCTGAGTTGAAGGTCTCAAAATGGATGATGGAACAACTTCTTGTCAAGTGCTCCATCTCCATGTTCAATTCCAAGACAGCCCAAGATAAGATTGCTTTTTCTGTGGGACTACCTGAACAATCAAATTCAGAACCTGATTTATTAGACTTGTGCACACTACCAGTTGTGTTGAGAGCCACTCCGTCTTGGATCAGCTGAAGAACAAATGGAGGAACTTTTGAGTTGGCACTTTCAGTTTCTGCCACAGGTTCTAGGCCAAGCCAAAACTTGGTCACTTTCATCTGGTTGAGCGTGAGAGTTCCTGTCTTATCAGTACAAATTGTGGTAACAGAACCCATGGTCTCGCATGCAGAGAGCTTTCTAACCATTATTTGGGGAGCCATCATTTTCTTCGTTGAATAAGCCTGAGTGAGAGTCATAGCCAACGGAAGACCCTCAGGGATTGCAACAACAACACTGGTAACTGCATCAGCAACAATTCCCACAACAGCGTTTATTATATTATCGAACTTGGTCTTGCTTCCATTGAAATCTCTAACCCCATTCTCATCCTTTGTGTTCCCTGTGAAGTACGTAACGAACCAACAAAACAACAAGGACAAGAAAATCCACAGCCAAACCAACCTTCCCAAAGGATGAGGTAAGCTTGTTTAGCCTTGCCTGCAAACGAATTTGCTCATTAGTATCTCGGCTTATTGGACTCATCATCTGTCCCCATGTTGTATTCATACCAACTGAGGTAACAAGCATCTTAGCATGCCGATCACCTTGGTGCCAGAGAACAAGAATGGGTGGTGGTGTTTATTAATGTCAACACGATCAATCTCCCCAGTCAGGCTTGATTCATCCACTCGTAGTGAATGTCCTTCTATGAATAACCCATCTGCTGGTACTTGATCTCCAGTCTTCAAATAGATGACATCCCAACCACTATTTCAAAGATCGAGATATGTTTGCGCCTTCCACTTCTGATCACATCAATTTTTATGTCATTGGTCACTTGATACAACTTGTCAAATTGTCTGTTCTGCACAAATCTACTTACGGAAGACAAGGAAATAACAACGAACACGGCAACAAAAATGCTTCCACCATAGTACCAGCCTTTTTTGAGGCCATGCTGCTTGATGCCAAAGCCAAGGGAAAGAGCTGCAAAGGCCAAAACGACAAGGACGAGGGTGGCGACATCCTTAAAGGCTTCCACTACGAACTGAAAGAATCCTTTGGAAGGTGGTTTGTTGTAAGTGTTGGAACCAAACACTTGTTTCCTACGTGTAACGTCTTCAGCATCTTCGCCTTCGATGCCAGTCTCAAAGTGGGTATCAAGTGCCGCAGCCACCTCTTCAACCCCACCAAAGTTATTAAGATTTTGAAGGTTTTTCTCTTTGACAATATCGGTGAGGCTTGTCTGGTCAATACCAAAGGAACGGTTTGAGTTCAAATCAATCACGGTGAAAGATGGTGTTGGTGTTGGTGTAAGGGAGGCTTTTGCTTTGGTTTTGTTTGTGTTGTTGAGAGTGAAGTACGACAAAAGGGCTCGGAAACAACAGATGGCCACGAACGCAGAGTACCATCTTTTAGTGGCTGGGCTAACGGCGTCAGGAGCCATTGACATGGTTTAAAGAAAACCTACCGAAAGAAGAGAGAAAATGCAGTGATGACCGAAGAAGGCAATGAAGTAGACAGAAAACAGTCCAACAACCTTGCGTCATGTCCTCCTTTCATCCAAAAAAGGAAAAAAAGTTGCATCATGTCCGGCTTACAAAGCAATAAATGATTACTTGAAAACCTAAACAACTACCATCTTAGTTGAGCGTCCAGTCACACACACTATTTTTTTTTTTTTTTTTAATAAGCAAAAGAATTTTATTACTGATAGAAAAGCTTAACCTTAACATAAGACATGTCAAAGGTCAGTAAAAAGGTCAAATACATTTATTCACAAAGATCAGTAAAAAAGTCTAACACATGGAATCACAATCAGTAAAATCACCAAATTCAGATAGTCACACACACTATCTGAATTTTCTTTTCGTATTATTTATCATTTCTCATTTTTTATTTAATTTTATCCAATAATATAAACATCTGTTTCCGTGCTTAGTCCGTTAGAAACGTCTTCGTATTATATAGCAGTTCTTATAAAAAAATATACAAATCAGACTCGTGTGATTTCTTTCGATAAAATTCGTACCAAAGAGCAATGATGTAAGACAAATTAAGTAGTGGGATTTTTGAAACAGACTTGCTATATAGAACATGTTTGAGACAAATTAATTTTGTAAATTTCAGTTGTTTTTTAAGTAAAAAGTTGTTTATTAGCTGAAATTTGTAAAAAGTTTTTTTTTTTTAAATAAGCTGTTCTTTTGCATCTAGAAATTTGAAATTTATAATTATTTCTTAACTTTTTTTTTCTCTAAAGAGTATTATTCTCAAATTATCCTCAACTTTTTTAACAACTTCTTTTTTCTCTTTCACCTTTATACATCCTTTTTTTTTGTAATTTACTATGTAAAACCTATTTTTTTGTTGTATCTAAATAAAATTAATTATTTTGAAATCGCTTTTCAGCAAGTTTACCCAAATAAAAACTAATTGTGATTATAATTGATTATAACAATAATCAATTATACATATAATCAATTATTAAAATAATTTAATTTTGCAACTGTCTCAAATACATCCTTAATACGAACAGAGTAGTACCGAAAAGTGATGAAAATGAATTGAAAACGACTAAAGAAAAATTTGTGATGAAAATATGACATGTACATCATTAGGCGACATCTTTATTTTCAACTAGATGTGACTGTTTCGAACGCAATTTAATTGAAATCAAATAGAACTATAAGGAAAATATTCATTATTTATTCGGTTTTTATTCTATCTCACTTTTATCTCATTTTTTAACTCTATTTTTCTTTTATATCACATCACCCATTTTATTTATTACTTTCTCTTTTTATCTTTTTTTTTTATCCTATCTCTTTTTTTTATCTCAAGCCACTCCGTTTTGGAGTGAATGAATATCTGTACTTGGACTAGAATCATCCTAAATGACTTTGAACGGTCTAAATATTTATCTGTAAATTGAGAAATTTGAAAAATAATCACTATGAACTGAATTAGCATACAAATATAGAAAGATTAAAGGGTTATGAAAATTCCATTAGTTTAATTTTCATGTAATCTTAGTACTGATCTCTAACCCTTCTCTTTATTGTTTTAACTACTTGAATGTTGGATTTCCTATGTCTTTACTCTGAATTTTATTAATTAAATCAAATAAAGGGTTCCTCTCTTCATCTCTTTTCTTGATTATATCTTTCAAGATTTGGGATAAACGCTTTAGGGAAAAGTTTTTATTATAATTCAATTCGCCCCCTCTTGAGTTATTGAGGCCGCTTGGTTAAAACATAAATAGGTGGAGGAAAATATGTGAGAAAAAGAATAAAAATAACTAATGAGTTCCTTACTTTTTATTTTTCTCCTCTCTTATTTTTCTTTTATCAAATATCTTACTTTTTTATTTCTCACCTTTTTTTTTTTTCCGAGGCATTTCTCCTTCATCAAACAAAATAAAGCTAATTCACTATATCAGAAAAAAAAAAAAAAGTAAAGCTAATTCAAAGGTAGTATTTATATCATTTGTAGGTGCAGTTAATTACCCAGGGGAGGCAACTGCCTTAAAACAAAAAAAAGATTCGCTTTTGGCGTTACCCCACATAGCGCCGATTTCACTCCACGGGCATTCCTACACGCCAAAATCCAAAAAATATCATGCAAAAGTCGTTCATTTCATAATGAAAATTACTCATCGATCTTCTTGAATGCTAAGAAACTCCATCAAACCTAAACGCGTAACATGTTTTAATTTAAAACTTTTAATATATATATATATATTGGGTAACTTGTTTTATTTAAGGAATTTGATTGTGTAAATAATGACATTTAAGTATTATTTAAGGAAGCATTTTTTTTTTTTGGTGAATATTTAAGGAAGTGTTTAACAAGCATTAAAGAATTTTCTGACGATTCAAAACGGGCAAAAATACCTTCGCTGATGACATTTAATAAGTATAAACAATTTTTTGCTGATTTTAAACCTCCAGGAGCTTAATTGAATAAATAGTATAATAATTAAATAAATATTGTAATATTAAATGAATGAATTAATTAAAATAAATAGTATAATATTAAAAGAGATAATATATAATGTTTTTTATTAAAACATTGAGCGTAAAATATAAAAATAAAATAAAAATATAATTTCAAACACTGGTACAAAATAAATGCTACAAGTAGAGAAATAAATTTGTTTACTAACACTTCAAACAAATGTGTGTGTGTACCCGTGTATGTAACTAAAGATTATTTTAAAATACAATTACGGTGTAGCTTGTTAGCATACTAAATAAAATTTTAAAAGTAAGAAATTAAAAATAAATATTTTCTAAATTGAATTTCAATTTAGAAATAAAAGTGAAAATTATGGATTGAAACATATAAGAGGTTAAGAAAAATTTCTAAAAATATTTTTGTTGAAAAATGATTTTTAAAAATGCTTTCATTCAAGGTAATTATTTTAATTTATATACATAATAGATTTTAGAAAAAACATGAGAAAGTCTTTTGTACACACCCATCCCAAACAACTCTATTATGTGAGGAAATAGATTCTCTCCAGTTTTTTTTTAAAACTGGATGAGATTTCAACCATCCCTTGATTTTTAATATTCTATATAATTAATATATAAATAATAAAAAAATATGAATCAATGGTGAGATGTTCAAATTGGACACTCTCTGGTTTTTCTCAACTGGAGAGGATTGTGTGACGTGTTTGGATTCAAAAAAATGAAAAACTCTAAGAAGTTACACCACACTGAATAATTTCGCTCCCGAATTACCGGCAAGTGCATGCGGGGCCATTGTTGCTGGGCTGGTGGAGATACTCTCAACTGCTGAATAACACGGGACTTCCATGGACTCAAGCAGTGGTTCTTTGATTTCCAAATGGCAGCTTCAGTCTTTGTCGGTGTTTCCACCTTCAACGTGGTCAGATATTAGGGCATCTCCAATGCTAGAATCCATTTGGGGTCCTTAAATTACTTTTTGTGGGTCCTACAGTGACACACAAGCTTTAAGAACTTCTATCAATTTTTACTCCAATAGTAAAACTTAATTTGAGTTCTTAATTTATTGTTAATGGGTCCCATAATGAATCTCATGTTTTTATATTCTTTCATTTAAAATTATTTTAATTAAAAATTGAAATAGTTATTCATATAAAATTTAATTTTGATAGAATAAATACATAAAAAATAAAAATATCAAATAGTTAAATTATTTGAGTGCAAACAGTAATCTTTTTTAGGAAACATTCATTTTCTCTACACTCACAAGCAACATTCAAAAATTTTGTATCTGTTATATATATATAAAAAAAATGAATTTGTATCCTTCTACAGTAAAAAGAAAAATTTTAAAAAAAAGCTCACCCTTACTTTCCCTTTTACACCCCCCCCCCCCCCTTTTTTTCTGGCTTTCCTTTTCTTTTCTTCCCCCCTCCCTCAACACTCCTCATCACCCCTCCCTCCTTATCACGTGGAGAAGAGATGGAAACGCATGGTGGTTGCGTGGCAGAGTTTGGGTTTAAGAGGGAGAACGAGGAAGCAATGATGGAATCCTTTCCTATCTCCCCACACTTTTCATTTTTTTTAAAAATTTTAGATCTGGTTATATTATTGTTGTTGTGGGTTTCAAATTTGATTTTGTATTTTTCTATAATGTTTTTTGGATCTGTATTCAATTCTCTTCTGGATTTGCATCTCTACCAACACCACCTCTTGTTCTTCACAACAAATGCCAACAAAAATTTCATAGTTGTGGATTCATTATTTTCCCTTTTGTTTAGTTTGATGTTACTGTTTAGAAAATTATTTTTTAATACTTAAGAACCCGTTCTAGGGAACTCTTGTACAAAAACCGTTCTTACAACTTGGAAGCCACCTCATTCTTCTCCAATGGTGAAACTTAACAAGAACCAGTTCTTAACTTTAAGAACCGTGCAAGACACTCCCGCTGGAGATGGCCTTAGTTGAATCCAGTTTTTTGGTGGGAGAAGACACCACGTACATGTCATATTCATGGTGACATTATCAAAGTTTATAGACAATCCACTTTATATATTAAATGAGAATAGCTATCTTGAATGAGAGTATTGTTAGTTATTATTCTTCAACGAGAGTATTTTTAGCTGTCATTCTTCAATTAGAGTGTTTTTAGGAAATTTTTTAAGCTCTTATCTCTTTTAATTTATCATTTTCAATATCTTTAGTTCTAAATTAAATTTTAATATTTTTTTACGAAATTATTAATAATTAAAAATTAATATTGTATTACAATAATTGTTTATTATGAATTTAAAATATAATCTATATGTTCAAAAATATTTATTTATTATAAATTTTAATTATAATATAATTTATATATATTCAGAAGTATTTATTTATTATAAATTTAATTTATATAAAATAAATATTCATTCGTGTACAATGCACATATTAAAAGACATAGAAATTACCTGTTGACGTTAATAGCTCACACATCATGGAATTTTCGTTACAACAATGATTTTTTGGATATGTCATTTTTTTAAACAACTCATTAATGCTTCTCATTTTTTTTTTTATCTCTTTTCCTATCACATTATATTACCCATCATACTTATGTTTTTCTCTTTTTTATCTCTTTCACTAGCCTTATCTC
This sequence comes from Spatholobus suberectus, assembly GCA_004329165.1. Taxonomy (NCBI): domain Eukaryota; kingdom Viridiplantae; phylum Streptophyta; class Magnoliopsida; order Fabales; family Fabaceae; genus Spatholobus; species Spatholobus suberectus. The sequence continues at coordinate 56,626,888 of CM014736.1, forward strand.
GATGTAATCACATTATATTGCTTATCACGCACACACACGTGCGCGCACACACACGTGCGCGCACACACACATATGCGCGCACACACACACACACACACACACACACATATATATATATATATATATGTATGTATTATCTCTCTCACTAACCTTATCCCGAAGCAATGACGCATAAATATATATAAAATTTTAATACAAAAAGTTGATTAAAACTAAGCATTAATGTATTGATGATAAAATGGTATGAAATTTAAATTTAATTAAAATTTATTAATAATATAAGATCTAATTATAATTATATTGTTATGTATGCTAAATATCTTATTTAGAATAATTTTTAATTGAGTGACAAATTGAACATAGCTAGCACGAAAGTATAGGTAAGTTCAATTAGACATATCTCTATATCTTAAGAGGGAATGAATGTTACCTTAGGTTAATTCACCTTCAAAGAGAACCAACAAGAACACTTAGGCAAAGAAATTAGGCTATTAAGAAATCATTATAAGAACTCCCAATCTGGAAAGTTATTTTCTATTGATTTTCTCCAATTTTAAATACTTGCTTTTATTTAAACTTTGAATTTCAACCACATTCAATCTCAAATATTTTCTTATCTAATCAATTATTTCTTGTTTAATTTTAATTTGAATTGCGATATTTGCTAAGTCAAGAATGCAGTTCCTGTGGATATATGATCTTAGATTGCTATTATTAGATGACAACCGTATACTTACGATTTTACCACATCAGACACTTGGTGAGAGGTCTAATTATAATATATAGATGTTTGACACTTGGCACGACTAATTATTAATATGATTATTTTGGTGTGAATAGAATAAGAACAAGATCCCGACACCAAGCTCTATCTTTCAAAATTCTGGTATAGCTCCATTTGTAATATACAAATAATGTTGAATTCCTGATGAAGAAATTAATTGCGTTTGTTTGTTTTTTCCTCTCGAGGCCAGCATGGGTTTGAGAGACTAGAGTAATCTTCCTTTTTGTTTTCCTGAATGAGCCATGAAAAGAGGAAAATGTCCTTGACGCTCCAAAATCAAAAACAAAATACAGCAAAAAGTCAATTAAATATATGTATTATTTGAAAGTTTTAAATTGTTTTATTATACTCAATAATTATACGGTATATATGACATAAAAAGTTTTATATTCATATTCATCTTTATATAATAGAATGAACACTTTAGCGATTAATATTGTACAATAAATAAATAATTTAACAATTAAAATATATTTATCTTTTTTCTTATTTTCTTTCTTGACGCACTCATTTTAGTTTGAGTTGTGGTGAATGATTTGTATATCATCTTTAACTTCCATTACTACATGCTAATGCCATGTCTTTTACTGAATTGGTGGGAAAGACAGGTATGATGTGTATGCAGAGCTGGTTGATCCAGAAGTGGTGTGTGGGCTTTTCTTCCTGTGAATTTTTAATCTTGCTTTTGGAAAGGCAATCTAAGTTGAAAGCTCATGTTATGTTTCAAAATAGCTTGCTGATTATGAAGACGTGATTGAGCATCTGGTGAACTTTGCCACATCGAGGAGGAAGTTGGCAAATGGATCTCATTCTACCTTAGAACAATTTGAGGTGTGTAAACATGTCAACTAATATGAAGGAGTATGATTTAAAATGCTTTAAAAAGATTGGAAGAATTGGACATGGACACTATTCATATATTTTAAACTTCTAATATATTTTAAATTGTGATGTTGAGTTTCTGCGTTGAATGGAGGCTTTGTGGATTCCTTATCAAAAGCTAATATTAGGGGAACTAGATTTTGACCTGCACGTTGCGCAGGTTTATAAATAATTATATATAATATAATTTGAAGATATTAGAATATTTTCAAAAAGAAATATTACATTAAATTATAAAAATAAATCATTGTAAAAAAACTGTTGATATTATACATAAAAATATATATTTGTCAAATTTATATTAATTATACAAATTATTTGGAAATTATAGATGAAAAACATATATTTATCAAAATTTAGGAGACGGACGTTCTTAGGATATTGTAGGTGAGGTGGTCGTAAGTGTAATTAATGTGACTATTTAACATGAGGATAAAAGTAAACATTAGCATCAAATTTTAAAAGAAAAAATTATTTTAAACTTTGGTTGGAAAAAGTAGTTTTAGAGGATTAATGTGGAAAATAAATTGTAAACGAAATGAAAGTTGTGTATTTATAGAGCAGAAAATATAATAAAAAATTAGAAAACATTAAGCATGATGTAAGAAATAATTATGTGAAAAACATTATTAGAAACTTCGTTTGGAAAAAGTAGGTTTAGAGGATTAATGAGGAAAATAAATTGTACACGAACTGAACATAGTGTATTTATAGAGCAGAAAATATAACAAAAAATTAGAAAACATTAAACATGATAGAAATAATTATGTGAATGATGATAAAATTTAAAAAGAAAGGTTTACCTTTTCATCCAATAGTTTCATTTCCAATAAGATTAGATTTTGATCATTTAAAAACATTCTGCAGTTGAACTATTCGAACTTTGAGAAATCAATTATCACGATCTGTGTTGAGATATTGGAGAAATAATATCCCATTTTAATCTATTGGATTCTTTTGTAAAAAAGGAGAAGATAGAGTAGAGTTTGTATTTGCATAACACCTTCCATTTATATAGTAATGTAAGAATATTGAGAGAGTAATATATTTAATATCTTGTGTAAGGTAGGTAAGTATTTAAATTTGTATTAAATTAGCTGTTATATATATACTATATTTAAAATATAATAATGAAGTCAAGTGATGTTTGAACTTCAAAAGGGAGATTATAGTTCTAAATCACTTGAAAAGATTGCATATTATAATCTTTTTAAATATTATCTATCACATTAATTTCTAAGATATACTTTAATTTATGTATTATAAGATAAATTAAAAATTATAAAATAATATCCTAAATCTAATAATAAAATATATTGAATCATTATTTGATTCAAATATTTGACATTTTCTTATGATTCTCAAATAATAAAAAGGTAAACATTTCTTGGTATGATCATTATAGCCATCGATGTACCACATGAGTTGAAAATGATTGAGGAGTTTATAAAATAAAAAATAAAATAAATTCTAATAATAATGTACAATAAAAATAGGCATTTTTAATGCTTGTAATGGTTTATTTATTATATAATTAAATTATATGATCGAGGAGTTTTTTATTTTTTATTTTTTTTTGAGGGAGGGATTGAGAAGTTATTTGAAATTGAAGTATATTGGTTGATTATGCATGGGTTTTTTAAATTTAAGTATATTTTAAAGTATAAATTTAAATTTTATTTTAAATTTAATAATTGATTTAAATTAATTTAAATATATGTCTTGAGTAATAATGAAATTAAAATTTGTATTAAATTTGTATTAAGTATCTGATATTTTAAAATTTTAGCAAAATGATGTTGTTACAATTTGTAATTAATATAATTTTAAATTGCTTTTAATTAAAATTTATATATTAATGAGTAATTTATAATTAAGGGACATGATAATGTTGTTACAATTTGAATCATCAGTTATATATTAATGATTAATTTGTAATTAAGAGATTCAATTTGACTTAAATGTTTGAAAAAAATAATAAATAGCATGTAAATATTATTAAATATAAATATTAGAAAATAATGATGTAGCACTAAAACTTAAAAATCTAGCCTAACTTATATATGACAATTGAATTGATGAATAAGGTATTATATATTTAAAAATAAGAGAATTTTTATAACTATGGTAATAAGAGATTTTTCAATTTATAAAAATGTTGAGACAATCATAATAGGTGTAAAACAATAATAGTGAGTCTTGTTATAATGATTGAATCACATTATAATTAATTTGAATATGTGGTTGTTAAGACATAATAAATACAATATATCTGTAAAATTGATGCAGCACATGTTAATAGAGGGGAAATATATGTCATTATAAAACTATATGTCAAAAGTGGAAGGAAAATCTGACCAAGAAAGCAAAAGATGTGTTTCATATAGATACAATCCCCTTTTTGTTGGAAAGCACTTTCAAACACCTTTTTAATCTACATATTTTGTATGCCAATTTGTAATTGCTATCATTATAAGCAAAATACTGCCATAAACATATGATGTAGAGTGAAGGTTTTGTGATTCATGATATTCATAACATACAAGAAGCACAAATTGACAGGGAAAAATTATGAAGCGGTAGTGAAGTAACTCTTAAGAAAAGAATGAATGGAACCTTAAATTCCATAACCTCAACCTCCATGGCTCCAACTACAAGACAACCTCCCAAAAGCCGAGAAGCTTGTGTGAAGAATGAAGAGAATTGGAGAAATAAGAGAAGTACGAGTGAATATGACCTATGGTTTTTTATGAGAATTATAGTTTTTATGATAATTTTGGCGTCTAATGATAATTGCAGTTTAAAGCATTCAGGAGAAGGGAGAACAAAATTTACAAACCTACTTCACAAAACCCAAGAAACCTGTGTGGAGAATGAAGAAAATTGCAACAAAGAAGACATCTTTTTACAAAAGAGTGAAATTGGAGAAATAAGAGAAATAAGAGTGAAAGTATATAGTGAAATAAGAGAAAGAAGGAATACCACTTACTATTTTTGATGAGAATTGTAATTTCTTATGATAATTATGGCGTTTTATGAGAATTACAATTTAGAGCATTCAGGAGAGGGGAGAACGAAACTTAGGTCTAAATCAATAATGGGAGGGTAGATTTTGTAGAGTATTCAGAAAGGAAAAATATAATAGAAGGTAGAATTCATGAGATGTTCACACGTGAGCAAATAGGCTGACATGGCAAATAATAATATGTCGACATGCCAACTCATGGTTTCTTAACTTAGAATTTATATATTATAAATAGATGAGCCCTTTCTTATATTTTTCCTTAATGTCTTGCTTATGTGCTACTCCATATATTAGTATAAGCTTATTCATTTCAACCAAAAACTTGGATGAACTTGGATAAACTGAGATATACAATATATCTCATAGCACAAAGATATATATTTAAATTCCATCACTGTTGAAACTTATGAAGCTAAGGGTTTGTTTAGGATGGTTTTTAATTGTTAGTTTCCAAAATTTCAAAAACTACAACCAATTTATAGTTTTTAAAAATGAGTTTTAGTTTTTTTTCTAATTTTTGATTTCAAAATAAACTCATTTTAAAAGTTTCCTATCTTGTTAAAATTAATTTAAGAGTGCTTTTTGGTGTGGCGGTGGTAGCAATAATAGTAGTAACGACAACAATGGTGCCAACAACTACAGTGGCAGTGGCACAGTGGTGGTGATGGTGCAAGTATGGTGGCGGCAACGGTGGTGGTGGTGCTAGTAGAGGCGGCGGCAGGAAGGGTCATTGTCCAATGTAGCAAGAATATGTTTTTCTTAAAATTAAAAACCAAATTTTACAAATCCTTTCATTTTTTTTTTGTTTTGAAAAATAAATGTAAAGTATTTTGAAATTGAGTTAAAAACTATTTCAATTCCATTTTAGCCAAAATGTTTTGTTTTGAAAATTGTATTTGAATATCAAAAATCAAAAACCTGTAACCACTCCAAACAGCCCTATGTTAATGCCTCATTTCTGCTTTTGCATTGTAAGTAGGAGTGGTCCCTTTGGACTCATGAAATAGAGCAAGATATTGTTCCACTTTGCAGGTACTTCTCCAAGGTGTTAGTTATGTAAAATGTTGTTCCGTTGGAGAATTTGCTGATTTGTATCCTACTTCCTGGTCACAGTTGAGTTTATAAGTTTAGATTGCTTAAAGCTCTACCTTACAAGTTTTGAAGTGAACTTGTGGATTATCTATGATTATGCACAAGTTGCAAGACATGTTAATCCAGTCTTGGGTATGGTAACTTAGCAAGACAATCCTGAACTTGATGTGCTAAAAGAAATTATTGTGCCCATCAAACTGGATGTTGTTGTTAACCTGATACTGAAAGAGAAAAGCCAAAAGAGAATCCGGGTAATAAAGGAAAAACATACGGTCCCGAGCATGACAAACTTGAATTTGCTGTGTTTCAAGAAAACTGGATCTGCCTTTAGGATTTAATTTTGAGTTTAATTGTTATGCATTGTCAGTATAAAAACTTTTACATTGTCAACTATTAAAAAATCAACTTTAATGTGACTTTTAGGATAGTTATTATCAAAGTTAATAAACTTATCATACATATTGAGTTATAATTAGATAATAGTATAAAACTGCTTTACGTTGTCAGTACATAGCTTATTTTCTCTTTAATTTTTTGGTCTTTTAAAGACTATATCCCATATATCCCCATATATTATCATGCTATTCTTACAGTTGAATTTATGTTCATGTTATTTCTTTGATGATACTTTTTGGTTCAATTAGGTTTTATCGCAAATTTCCTTTGCTATAAACCAAATGTTGTTTCTACTTTATGGACTTTTAAAATAGCCATGATGAATACTCGAGTCAGTGCATATGTAATCTAAGATGATACTCTTTAGTAGGCATTTGGAATTAATTCTAGTTGTGAGTATACAGGTCTTTAAAAAAATGATTTGAAAGCTATTGGATGATAATGACATAATATTTAGGGAGGGGGAGTTTATTTTATATTATATATTTAACATCTAAATTATGGACGTATTTTCAACGAATTGAATTATTTTGTTGTATTGGCTAGGAATGGGATAAATGTCCGAATCGCATTCAATTAAATCCCTATTGCCGATGTATAATAATATATATAGTGTAAGAACTATACAATAATAAACTATATTACATACTAAAATTATTAAGATAATACTGGAAATATAAAAAACCATCAATTGAGGTAAATGTTCAATTTTTTGGTTATTAACGTGTGTTCTTTTGATATTGTTCAACTTTTGATATATATAATTTACACATATATTAACCTTCGTTAGTGGTAGGTTACTTTTCCTTTAATTGCGTTCACTACTTGCAACAACAAAAATGCATATTTTATTTACGAATCCGTGAGAACTATGTTAATTTTTTCAACTTTTTTTAGTTCAACACAAGATACATCAACAACAAAGTATTGTTAGAGAGAAATTATAAATTATAAAGTCACCTTGCTATCCTTGTCCCGCTACAATTGCTACCACCACCACCATTGCCACCAAAATCATTGTCATTATCGTCACTACCATTATCACTATCACCCCATCCCACCATCACCATTGCCACCACCATTACCATCTCTACCTTGTCTCCATTATCATTGCCACCACCACCATTGTCACCATCAATATTACTGCCACTACCACTTCTGCCACTACCATTACTGCCACCGCCATTGTTGCCACTATCATCCTCACAACTGTTACCACCACCACCACCACCACCACCTATCATTATCTGATTCATGTCAAATACAGGACATGATAACACTATTATTATCTGGTCGTGCAAACAGTGGATAGGATTAAAGCTTATATTATTCTTATCCTATCACGTTCTTATCTTACTCTTATATCTTATCTTATCTTGACCACCAAAAGAGTCTTAAAATATTTGAGTTTTGATATTTATTTCATGTATATTTGAATTTAATAATTAAAGTCTTGAATATTTGAAATAACAAATTATAAATTATTTTTATAAAATATTTAACTTAATTTTCCCTAAGAGATTATCTGATATTGTTATATATTAAAATCATTCAAAATTTTAAAAATACCTTATATATATATATATATATATATATATATAATCAAAAGTTAAAATTTCAATTTCAAGCTTGTGCAACTAAAATTCAAATGCTTTAACATCACACTTTATGGTAATTCATTTAATCACACTATCTTGCAATATAGTTTTTTTTTTTTAGATCTTGCAATATAATTGATCTCAAATAGAATCTAAAAAATTTTTAATTTGAAAATTTTTGTTTTAAAATGAAAATAATTACAAGTATTATTAATTATATTCTATAAACATTATATGCATTTGAAAAGAACAAATCTGTTAATAGGATTTAATACTTTTAATAAGGTATTAATTTCTTTTGTTAGCATTTTTTTCGGTATATTCAATTCTTAAAAAAAGTCAAAACTATCAATATTAAATTAATGTTTACCGCTACTTGAAATTAATTGTTTCAATATTAATACAATTTTTTTTTTTTAATTTATCATCCTTTAAACTTTACCATTGTTGGGATTCTTATAAAAAAGGCAAAATTGATTTTATATTACAAAATTAGTGCAAATAAACTCTTAATAAAATAAAATAAATTGATTTTTTTATAAAAATGAAAAGAACTAATTTTCAACTGTATGATTTTTATCAAATTGTTTTTTATTCCTGTGAATCATACTACTTTTGGGAGATTTAAGCTATATGCTCATTTCAATGCTAACCACAAAAAGAGAGAGAGAGAGAAAAAAAATGCATACAACCATGGAAGAAGAAAAAAAATATGAAAATTACCATAAAAACAAAAACAAAAGTGGAAAGTAAATTATTTTTTTCGCCTAATTTTTTTTGTTGGTATTTTTGACCTTTACGTTTAATTAAAAAACAGGTAAGACATATTATATGTATGGCCGGCGCATCCCGGACGTGGATTGCCTGCTATTGGAGAGAGAAGATACGCTAAATCTTTACCTTTGACATTATTTTTCGACCTTTACAAATAAATATAAGAAGAATAACTTCCTACCCAGATCCTGACTGGGTGATTAACAGCGTGAAACATGACAGCAGGCAATCCTGGTCCACGCATCCCAGGGCTTCCATACAACACATATACGATTTAAATATGTTTTTAGTTTCATAAATTTAAAGTAAATTTGTTTTTAACTTTTTAAATTTTAAAAAAAATATTTAGTTCTGTAATTTAAAAAAATATGTTTTTGTCTTTTGATTCAAATACAGTTAGTAAATTTATCATATAAAACTCATTCAATAATGTCTTTATCAGAAAAAACATCATACTAAATTGTTTCTGTCAGTAAAAACATCATACTGAACTCAATTGATGTTGCACAACTGACTCAATTTGCCTTATCAATAATACTGCAGAAAGTACTAAAGAACTAAAAATAAATTTTTTTAAATTAGAGATACCTAAAAAAGCATTTTTAAATTTGACAGATTAAAAACTAATTTATCATAGATGTGATGAAACAAAAACATATTTAAACCAATACATTTTCTAAAATTCTGCAGCAACTATTCCCTACGTGTACTTACTCTTTGATTTCTAACTTCTTGTTGCTACGAAGAGAAGGTCATGAACTAAAGAAGGTTAGAGTCTCTAGCTGTGTAACATATCATTCACTCCTCTCTTGCTCAACTAGAAGATCCAGTGTCTAAAGGTACAAGCCTTTCACATTTTGAATCTTTATTATGTTTTAACCATTTTCTGGATTCTGGGGTGTCTTGAATTATCATTGATCAGGTTTGTATCACTGAACTGAGCTTGTGGATTGTGCTGAACTAATTGCCCCAAAGTTTGATGCTTTTATTCAACTTGAACAATGGGTGTTTTTTGGTTCTTGAGAAAATTACTAAGCTGATTTTAAATTTTCATAAAATAAATTTTGAAAGGTGAAGATGAGGAGTGGAAGTGTTGCACCTAAGGCAGAGGAGCAAAAATCAAGAAGGAACAAGAGGGTTGCTGATGAGAATGCTCCTTTGATACCCAAGGCTCAGGAGCGTGATGCTGCAGGGTTTGATGAGTTTAATGGGGCTTCATTTTCTGGGGCTGTTTTCAACTTGTCAACAACAATTATTGGTGCTGGGATCATGGGGTTGCCAGCATGTGTGAAAAGGTTGGGGATGGTGCCTGGTCTTCTTGCTATAATCTTAACAGCTTTCTTGACAGAGAAGTCAATTGAGTTCATCATTAGGGTTTCCAGGGCAGGGAATCTTTCTTCTTATGGGAGTCTCATGGGGGATGCTTTTGGGAAATATGGGAAAGCTTTGGTGCAGATATGTGTTATAGTCAATAACATTGGTGTGTTGATTATTTACATGATTATTATTGGTAAGGACTGTATTCTTAAGCCTATTGCGTCAATTTTCAAAGTTTATTTGGGTGGAATTTCGTTTTTGTCATTGGTTTTGGTTGTCCTTGATTGATTACTCATGAATGTTGTCCAATTCAGTTTTGTGTTGTTCATATTGAAGGTGATGTGATATCTGGAACATCTTCTAGTGGACCTCACCATTCTGGTGTCCTTGAAGGATGGTTTGGAGTCCACTGGTGGACTGGGCGTACGTTTGTTCTTGTGTTTACAACAATTGCTGTGTTTGCACCTTTGGTCAGCTTTAAGCGAATTGGTGAGTGTATTTTGTGTCATTAATTCAAGTAAAAAAAAAAAAATGACTGATCACTTTTATTAGCTGTGTCACTTATTAAAGTACAAATTACTGAAAATGGCTGGCCATAAATTAGACAATAGTGTTATGAAGCACTGGGATTCATGCTTATAGAGGGATGCCTAAGTTCTAGTTTTGACTACCCATGGTTGTGTTTGTGACCATGCTAAGGGGTTGCTAAAAGGTTGTTATCATTTCAAATTACTTGAAAGTCTTTGTTGGAAGTGTTGACAACCAAGTTGTTTTAGTCAGGTTCCATTCCATTCCACCTTGTTTTAAACAAGCTAAACAATACTAATGTTGATCCATTATATTCCCCTCCATTTCATCCCTTTCCATTAATCCAATCATAGTGTAAGGCCTAAGACAAGTTGGGAATCCCTATTAATTGCATGCTAATAGTTCTAATTTGTAATTTCCATATTACTCATTTTGTCATGGTTTGAAAATATATATTTTATGGTAGAAATGAAAGGGACAAGAGACTGAAAATTTAGAGAACTGTGTGTTGTTGTGTTGCTGTGTATGCTACTATATTACGAATATGATGCCTGAATGACACAATAATTGACATGATTTATATTTTTAGGGCCATTCCATATTTCCATTGCTTTGATACTTCATACATCTTGCTTTTCATACAAACAAATTAAATCCTTTGAGAAATATTTGTGTTTTATATGATGGGATCATGGGAGATTTCTTATCATGATATATCTAGGCTCATTTTTTTATAAAATCCAAGAAGATTTTATATGCCTTCTCTGTGGTTGTTGCAGATTCATTGAAATTCACATCTGCATTATCAGTTGGACTAGCGGTTGTTTTTCTTGTCATTGCTGTGGGAATCTCAATCTTCAAGATTATAATAGGAGGCATTGAGATGCCCAGACTCTTCCCAATCATTACAGACGTAGTATCAGTTTTTGAACTGTTCACTGTAGTTCCTGTGCTTGTGACTGCCTATATCTGCCACTACAATGGTATGAAAATTTATTAGACCTTTGTATAGATTTCATTTCCTTGGTTTTAATGTTTTTAATCAGATCATACTTGTAAGTATAAGTTGGTTATTTATTTGCATGAAAAATGTTGTGAGGTCAATCTGACAGCTCCACAGCCTTGCCCTGTCCATGTTCAACTAATTTGAAAATAAAATATCCTTGTTATTTTTGTTTGTTTCTTGCTATACACCATAAGTCCAATCTGGGCACACCATGAGTACAAATTACTTATTCATGTTATATTTCATTCTTTGTTAACAACATGATGAATGCAAGTATACCTTTTGCTTCCTATGCTTGGTTACTTGAAGGGATATAGAAATGTCAGACTGATTCCCCAAGTACTATTAAACATGGACAAGTATTGTAAAAATTTCAGTTACAGAGGAGCATGACATGATTGCAGTTAGCTATCTGGATCTACCTGTTTGCTTCATGGATATATAGTCTAATGTTTGCATTGCATGCACTCTTTATTTGCAGTTCACAGCATAGATAATGAACTTGAGGACTCCTCAAAGATGCATGGCGTTGTACGCGCTTCCCTTGTTCTATGTGCTTCAGTGTACTTATTGACAAGCTTCTTTGGGTTTCTCCTATTTGGTGAAGGAACTCTTGATGATGTGCTTGCCAATTTTGACACTGATCTTGGAATTCCTTTTGGTTCTGTGCTCAATGATGCTGTTCGTTTTAGCTATGCTGCACATCTTGTGCTGGTATTTCCAGTTGTCTTCTATGCAGTGCGCATCAACCTAGATGGTCTCATATTTTCATCATCTAGGCCTTTGGGTCAAGATAACTTCAGATTTGCTTCAATTACTTTTTCCCTTATTGGTGTTATCTTCCTGGGAGCAAATTTTATACCCAGCATTTGGGATATTTTCCAGTTTACTGGAGCAACAGCTGCTGTTTGTGTAGCATTCATATTTCCAGCCGCCATCACTCTTCGGTGAGTTTGATCACTGAATTCTATTAGTTCAGCAATGAATTTGGCTTTCCAACATGGTTTTTGTTGTCTTTGGATTAGTGTCCCCCTAATGGAGTGGAATAGAAAAAGTAAATAGAAATACATATTTAATTAATTTCCTTGATTGTAGGATTTTGTTCTTTAACTTGCACAGAAAGGAAATAACTAACTAGGGAAGATGACATTAACCTACTTTAAATGGTAAACAATAACAGGATTCTAAATTGTCAGAATCTCTGACATTGCAAACTGCAAAAATTACTGGAGGTTGCATTCTGTCATGGTATTCTACAAGCTTACCACAACTATAGTCTATACAAAGAATTTATGGGGAATTTTTAAAGGCTTTACTAAAGAAGGGGAGGTAGTGACTTAAGGATTTTGAGATGGTTATCATTCCCTTATGTGACAAGCAATTGTAGAATGAGCAGTGTTTATTGGATTTGGGTCTTCTGCGAAAGGGTAAAGTAAATAATTTTTGTCGTTGATCAATTGATGATAAAATCAACAGTTGATATTTCAACATATTTATGATTTGTTATACATGTCCATGTGATATCGACTGATGATTTTCTTATCAATGACTCAGAAAATATACTTTACTCTCTAAAGTGAGTCGCTCACTTTAGAGGAGTCGGACCTTGATTGAAATATGTTCTTGGGTTGTTTATTTTGCTGTGTCTAACGGGAACTTTCTAATGCAAAAAAAAAAAATGATTTGTTGTTTATGCTTTTGCTGCTATTTAATTAACAATTATCATTAAGCTTTTTTCTTTTAATTACAGGGATCGACACAACATAGCAACTAAAACCGACAAGGTACTATCTGTCTTTATGATAGTCTTGGCAATCTTGTCGAACGCTGTGGCTATATACAGTGATGCTTATGCCTTGATCAAGAAGAATAAAACTTATACATGAATGATTTCTTGAAACTTTCTTTGAAGCCCACAATGCAGGTATTTTCATACTTTCAGATGGGTTGATTATAAACCTTCTTTGTAACATATGCAAAATTGTGTAAAGGCCTGTAAGTTGTTGTAGTGTGATCTTTGCTGTTGTAATTGTAGAGGTTATTGTTGATGTGCCTCTATTTCCTAGGCTTCATCTCCCCAAATAGAATAGCAATTCATAGCTTATGTATTCGAGCTTCCGGTTGTCTAAAAACATATCAACAAAAGTAAAATTCTTTTACCAATTTTTTATTTCATTGGTTCTGTGTGTTTTCTTGACCAGTTACCTTGTCAGTTTACCAAAATCGGTTTGGTCTGTTTTTTGAATCACTATATGTCTGGTTTTGCATTGGTAACAGGAAGGTACAAGTCTCGTTGAAGCTGTTTGAAGTAGCTTTTGCATCTTTTTTAAACATCTGACGTGAAATTATAACTAAATGTGCATGTTTAAAATCGAACCAAACATGCTATATCACATTATTGCAAACGCGAAGACAAAGTGACAATCAAGGTTGTCAAACTTGAGAATTTATGTGAACTCGTAGTGTTTTTGTAAACTTGACTCGTAGAGTCGACTCTACATAATATAAAAAATAATATTAAAAAAAGCCTATTAATAACATACACTTAACAAAATACTCTTTAACACAACAATAATTCAAATTTTAATTTCATAATAATACAAAAATCGCAAACCATAGTATTAAAGTGTGATAATACATTAGTACTAAATATGATCAAACTATATAAATGATCAAATCATATATAAATTCATAAAAAACATAAGTTAATAGATTGAGAACATTTCAAAAAAAAGTTAATTTCTTCTAATTATTTGATCTCTAGAAAACATTCATTGTAAAGTCAATGGAGCACAAAAATTACATTTGATTTCAAATTTGCTAACTTGCTTCTTGATTCGAGAGTTTATGCAAATTTATGAGTTTAAAGAGTTTACTGAGTTTATCCAGAAAAGAGTTTAACAACAAATTAACTCATTTTGTCTACCTAGAATCGTAAAATAGTAAGAATAAGAGTCAACTCGAGAGTTTGACAACTGTAGTGATGATAAACATGTTACAAGAATATTTGACGGGCCATGTAAGACTTTGTTACACGGTATCATAACAAGGTTTGACAGAAAGATTACTGTGATGTCACATTTTATGATTCGAGAACTAAATTAATTTAAAGAAAAATGCATATTAGCACCCTAAAATTTGGATCATATGTGACTTAGTCCTTACTCCTTGGTCTTTGGAAAAGTTTATTTCGGTACTCAAGTTTTTTAAGTGTGACACGACTTTTTTGTTAATAATATTTTCATTGAAAATTGATAGAATTTGTCACGAGATTAATATTTTTTCAAAATTGTCCATGTGACAATTCATGCCTCTTTTCCCCTCAATTACCCCTTTCCTTCCCATATAGATTTCGACCCTAAATACTTAATCCCTAATAACCGCATATCCTGGTTTTCCTTCGTCTTCTCATCTCCCCGAACATCTATGACTAGCAGCGCCACTTATCAGTCAGAGCTAACGTCACCACTAAGCACGCAGAGATCCTACAGGTCAAAAACTAATATAGCCACTCAAGACACCATTAAATCTACTTCTATTTATAGTATTATTTCAATATCAATGGTTGTCCCATGTGTTATGTATTATCTAGTCTTTTTTTTTCTCCTTTTTACTATAGTGCTCTGCAATCCCTTATTTCTTTATTGTATTATCCAATGATGTATAATTACTTCATCCAAAGAGAAAAAAAAAGACTTCTTAAATAGTAATTATAATTGTCAAACTCTTCTTATGGTTTAACATATTATTGGATTAGATATTCAGTATTTTTATACTCGCATCGAATTAAATGTGAGAGAATACATAAAAATCCATAAAGTCAACTTTTCCTTTTTAGTTTGCCATGACACCTGAGAACAATCTCCACTTAACTTTGAAAGGAAGTAAGGAAAACCAATCGATCACATTTCCCCTAATGGCTTATAGTTACACAGTCTTCTATGAATATTTGAACATTTAATAATTACCGTATAGCAAGTAACCAGATTATTATTTCTGGGGTCTTTTTAATAGCATAGTTAAAAACAAAAACAAAAAAATCCTTTTTAATCGCACTGAATTCCTGGCTGCACAAAACTAAGCAGACTGCAGAGAGAAAAAAAATACATATAAATGGAGCAAAATCTTATAGGATTAGAGGGAACAACTGAAGAACAGCATAACAATGTTACCGTCGAAGTTAAATTATGCATGCTATTTGACATCAAAATGATTTTGTCTACAACTACACAGAATGTTACAAAACTCTCATCCCAGCCTATGTAGTATGTACAACCTCTATCCTCTAGCAATCCCTACTTCATCTTTGGACAGAATATATACAGCAAATGAATTATACAATCATGGGTTACCAATATTGGCCACAAAAGGGACTAGCTTTTTCTGATCCTTTCTCTTACCTAATGCACTTCTGTCCAATACCCGGCCAAGAATCAGACGAGTATTCTGCAAAGCTACCTCTCTTGGTGACATCCCAGACTCAGTTGACCCAACCTGTCCAGGTGTAGAAACTGACCCTAGTCCTGATCCCAAACCATATTGCAGAGGGCCACTGCGGGCCTTGAATGAGGTCTGTGGAGCAAGCAACTTCTCTTCAGTTCCACCAATTCCATTTTCAAATGAAGCAGGTTCATATGGATGAGAACCAGTCAATGAACTGCAACTTTGTAGAAGGGCTTCTAACACACTTAGTGCCTCCCAACACAAAGTGCTTTCCACCAATTGGGATACAATTGCATAGATATGTGGACTCTGGGTAGCATCCATTGGTGTGTGCTGGAGGAGAGCTTTGAGCATAAGTAGAATGACACGTTGATACTCAACTGGTCCTTTTTCTAGTAGCCTTAACAAGTGTCCAAAGGCCAAGGTTGAATGTTTTGGAAACCATTCATTGCACAGAAGTGGTGAAACACAAGCCAGAAAATTATCAATGCTCTTAATCTCACCTCGAGAGTAAATCATAAATACAGTAGCTAATTCATCAAAAGATTTTGCTCGACACCAAATTGCAATATTGGCAGCGACAGAGCAAGCCTTTGGATATTGATGTTGGAGTGGTGAAGCGGGACCTATCACTAGGTCTTTGCTAAGTTGAAGACAAAGCCAAGGGAGTAATCCTATAATGTGCATCAGGAGTCTTGTCTCAGCATCACCGAATATAGAATCACATGAATGCACTGTTATACGAGAGAGGACATCAATAGATACACTGTGACTGACACTCGACATAAGTCCTTTAAGAACAAGAGGCTGCACCCCTTCAAATGTTGGCAAACTCCCCTCTTGTAGAGGTTCGTAGCCACTCTTAGATTCTGTGCGCTGAAATTCTCCTAAATCACTAGAATCAAGTTCATCTCTGGGCATACTTGAAAGGAGTACATTTTCTGTTGTACGATCACGGAAAGATAAACGATCAATCACATGAGAGAAGAGTTCTAGAACCTGGCGGTAGACATGGACAAAATCTGTGTGCATCATAGCAACACACCCCCAAAATAGCTGAGGATAGAGTATCACCTTCTCTGGCTCCATATTCTCTACCATAACTTGCAATGTCATCAAAATTTCCATAACAAATCCCAAAACTTGAGGTACTGGATTTCCCAGACATCTATGGAGGCACCGAAGAAGGGATACACAAGCATCACTTGTTACAGTTGGTCGAAGTGCTCGGTAGATCTGATGTGAACGACATGCAAGGTGTCTTGATGTACACTCCATAGCCCATCTAAGTGCTTCTTCTCCCCAAGTCTCTCGGAGGTCTCCTTGGAAGAAGATAGCATCCACCATGCTCTGAACTAGGGCAGAAAGAAGTGCTGCACTTGGCAGCTCAGTTCTGACGACTGTTGGATCCTCATTCTCCCACATCATGCTTCCTCGTTTTGATTGTACATATTTAATTAAGCTCACAACCTGCTGTTTGTTTTCCCTATCATTATTTTCTACCTCATACTGCTCCAAGTGGCGGCCTGCTAGGGAATATAGCAGATTAACAAGTAAATGCTGGCAATGCTCTAGTACAATGTCTTCTGAGCTATCCATTGAAACAAAGATAACATGAAACAGTAGAGGCAAGTATTGGCGGAAATCTTCATCATTCTCGTATGCAATTTCAGCAAGAAGAATCAGTGCTATATCTGCATGCGTAAGGGAGTGCTGCTGATGACCTTGTAAGGCTGATTGAAGTTCTTTTGCATTCACGGCATGCATAGCACTCCCAGCATGCAGTCCATCTTCACCTGAGTTTGGAGTGTCAACGAGATAATCTCCACTGTCTCGTGAAACATGGCGGCTACGCAAACTCCCTGTTGAGCTTCTAACACCCATCAAGGGTCCTGACATATTAACCAAGGCTGGAAGGAGCTGCCCTGATCGGCCAGCGCTTACTGGGACAATATTCAACTCTGGAGGCATCGGGCTTAATGGACCCGATACACTCCGGCCTGTCATACCTGCTGTTCTCCAGCTCAAGCTCCCACTAACATTTCTTAGTGGACCATCAAGAGAACCTCTTACAAGCAATGGGGACATGTGCGGTTGGTTATCCAAAACCGATGCCATTTGGGCCACGGCAGGACCTTGTGAGAATTCTAGCACAAAATTTGCATTGGCATCACCCTTACTTGCAACTGGCTCAATGCTATCCTCTAGTAGTCGCTGAGACAATTGGAAAACTAGGTGATCTATAGTACGTTGAGGGCATATTCGTGCTAAATATAGACTTACCCGTTTTGCAACACTGAAGTATGTAGCAAATGCGCCACTTATTTCAGTTGATGCATTTGAATCGCAATCTTCAATGCCTTTTGTGATCAAGAAATCTAAAACAGGGCTAATATTCTTATTTTTGCTAGCAATTGTGCTCCAAAGTTTCTCAATTTCATCAGGAAATTGGTCTCCATGACGCCATGTTACATAGTAGAGACTTTTCAATAACCTTTCACTCCAGCCTTCCTTGAGTTTCCAGAAATTAAGGTTCTCAATCCATGGAGCCATGCATGTTAAGACCTGATGCTGCGCAATTATATCAACAGCATCTAACTGCCTCTGCATAATCTCCTCACAAAGAAGTTGGCTTAATTCAGGATGATCTTTGGCAAGTTTACAGGAAAGCTTGTATTGGAATTGTTGGTAGGAATCAGGAAGATTACCAACAACAGCAGCTCGATAACTTCCTGACCCCTCAATGCCATCCTCAGCCCATTCACGAACAGAAAGTGTCTCCAGCATCTGAAGGGCATCGTCACGAATTTGTCTTGATGGGTCTACTACCTTGTAAAGGATCAGACTCAATAGTCTCTGTATTTCACAGTTTGGTATCTCTTGGCGCATGTAGACCTCAGCCAGTACACTAAAGTACCCATCGGCTACAGAAGAATTAGAGTAGTAGCACTGCAGAAAACAATGAAGTTGTATAAGCTATAATGCCAGTATGACAAAACAGATACCTCCACAAGAGAAATAATACAAAGGAAGCATGATCTGAAAAGCAGGAAATCGAATGGATAAAATGAATAACTCAGCCAAAGATCAGAAGGGCATGGCTTAAGGAAATTAGATCTGGAAAAATTTTAACATAACTGCATATAAAACAAAATGATATTTCCTCTCAGTTCATGTTATTTGACTTCCAAGTTTACAGCTTCCTTAAGAAATCTCCACCTTGCACTTTTGAAATTTGAATAAATATCAAGGAAAAAAAAAATAGAAATAAAATAAAATAGAAACTATCAAAACTTTAAATATAATAAAATTTAAAATTAAGAATGATTTTGTATTAAAATACTATTTTATAATAAAATCAAAATTATCTAATATTTAGAGTAAATTAATATTTGTAAAATACAATGTCAAAATTATATTGCATATAGTAAAGAATAAAAATAATTAATAATAAAAAATCAAATATTGTAATGAACAAACTAAGTCTCCTAAAAGTTTATGCAATTTAGCGCAGGCTCATGAATGACTTTACACATCTAACATGCTTCCACATGCAACAGCCCTCTCTTAGACTTAGAAGAGTAGACAATGCACAAGCCTATTTTTAATTTTTCATCATGTGCACAAATTCAATTTTTATTTAGAAGAATGGAGACAACAGAGATCAAATTACTAACCCTCTGGTCATAAGGTTCAGATACATGTCAAGGATAAATTCTCTTAGAGGCAAGTGCATGTTTGCTTATGATTTTGGAATTGGCAAACAGACGTTGATAGCTTCAACTAACAGTGGTTGGGAAATCACATTGGTAAATGTGCAAATGTGGGTTGGCATTGTGAAAATGCCAAACAAACATGCTATATGCTATTAGGTGAAAAGCTCATGAATGGCTTTATATATTATGTCCCTCAGCATCGAGACAAATTATTTTTGTCATTACCTTTTTTAACCCTGAATAGTATAACACCCACCCAGTGGCTTCTAAACAGTGACAAAACATCATTGCTAATTCTTTAGTTGAAGAACAATGCTTACTAGTGTGCAATGCACAATATAGTGTGAAAATATTACCTGAGTGTGAAAATATTACCTGATCAATACAGGAGGGAAACAAGTCCAAATTTGTAAGCAAAAGATTCTTCAAAGCCAATTTTGCTAAAGAAACACGGTGATGGCCACCCTTAAGCCTGTCACGACCAGCAGTTCCCCGGCCACCTTCCCCCTGATACTTGGTATACGATGGAGTTCTTGGATCAGCTGGTGAGAAACCAAATGGAGCCCTTGGTGTAGGCTCCAAAAACAAACCATTAATCCAAGATATCACACGGCCACTCATTTTCCTTGCATTGTCATCAAAACATGGTCCATATAAAAGTGATGCTATTGCATTCATGGATGCCCACTGGATTGCCTCAACTTGTTCATTCAATTCTTTGTCAAACGATATTTTATCCACAGAATCTTTTGATCTAGCATGTTGAGAAGACTTATAACGATCAACTTCACGTCTATAGTCATTGACACCATCTTGACCCCATGTACTGCCTGTATCATCACACCAGGAGAGAAGAAGATCAAAGAGCCGTTTTCTAGTTCTAACATCAAATTTCTCAGATTTTGAATCAACAAATTCAGGGGCTAATGATCTTAGAACACAAGCAAGTGCATAGCGGAACGGTTGCATGTCTTGAAAACTTTCAGGAGATGTTGAGATTAGTCTGGTTGTCTCATCAATGAATTTAAGATAATGGAGGCGGAATACTGGCTTGCGTGCTAGCATGCCAGGCCATATATTTTCTGCAACAGTACGATAAATATTTGCAATGTGGACACGGAGTTCTTCCCGGCGAGCCTTTTGACTCTATCAATAAAATATACCTTGTAAGTGCCAAACTTTATTTCAAAAATCAAGGAGAAGAAGCATCTAAAACAATACTAAAACAAAAGATTTCATTATTTCATGACTTTTAAGTTGAAATGCAGAATATTGTCTATTGTTTGAATATGCTGGAAGGGTTTAAGAATTCAATTTTTTTATTTTTTTTTTTAATTTCTTTCACTATCATATTGTCCTCATCATTTATAATTTATGACAACTACCTACCTCAAGTCCTCAACAGCTGAAAGAAATAAAAACAAGTTTTACAAATCCATAACAATACCTTCCACTTCGGTTTTCCTTCTGTCTCAGAAGAAACCTCATCAATAAAAGATGAAAGTTCACTGAACATGATTTCACATGCTTCCAAGTGTGAGCTGCCAAGAGCCATTGTGGCTGCATGCTATATCAGAAACCTTGTTAGCAATAAATAGAGACAGCAAAAGTGATGGATAAAAAAGTTGACAGTAGAAAATTCAAATGCCTTTATATCAATAAAACTGCAGTAATTAACAGCCAATAATCCTCCTAATACCTCTACCACTGAGCAAAAGACTCAAGTCAAAACTAGCAAATGTAAAAGAATTTCTTTCAATGGTAAAACCTCACAAAAATAATATTCAACAGGCATAAGTGCAAGAAATAGAATCAAAAGAATTTTCAAGTTTGGTTTCCTAACATCATATAAACTATTCTATTGAATAGAAATTTAAATAGAAATTTACTAAAACAAAGCAAAGGAAATTGGCAGATAAGGGATCATCCACAACAAAACAAATAAATATAGTTAAACAACAAAGAAAAACAGAAAACAGAAAACATCAACGGAAAATTGCCTA
This sequence comes from Spatholobus suberectus, assembly GCA_004329165.1. NCBI lineage: Eukaryota > Viridiplantae > Streptophyta > Magnoliopsida > Fabales > Fabaceae > Spatholobus > Spatholobus suberectus. The sequence goes on from CM014736.1 coordinate 56,648,452, forward strand.
ATCACTCTGCATATATGTTAGGGAAGGCCCCTTAAAAACTCCATACGCTTTCCACCAAATAGAAACCAATCATTTAATCTTATCCCAAATCAACTTCTGGGCCAATGAAACCCCCACAAAAATACAAACATTATGCTTCAAACAAAAATCATATAAAAACAAGAATCCTATGCATACTTGCATTTGCATGCAGCTTATTATGGGAATAAATAAAAACAGTTTTTGCGAGGGAAATTCACAAGTGAGGTCAATATAATTATCTCTAGATATAATATAAAATCCTTCATTTGTCTTCACTTAACAGTTTAAGCTTTTGATACAGTGGGCTCATAATACTTAATTTCTTGGAAGAAATTACAAAAATTAAAGCATAAACTTCCTTCACAAAGATATATCAACAATAGGTCAAAATTATCAGGGTTTAATTATGAGAGTGGATATGGTAAATTAGGTCAAACTATAGGCAGTTATCATTCTAAGCACATATTCTCCTATCCCCCATACATCAATTAGAAGAACTATAAAGGAAAACAATGAGATCAAGATAGGTAAAACGAAGGATTAATATTTGATACTTGAGTGTAAAAAGTTTTTAAACATGTTGCCACAAAATTGTATTTGAAAGTAAAATAAAGAAACACTATGACAGCATAGCATGTACTCTACATAACTCACATCCAACTTTATCGTGAATTTCTTTATTCAACTGAGAAATTTGATTGTATTTCTTACCATTCAATTAATTAAGGAACTAAAAATAATTTTAATCATATGAAACAAAAAATAGAATATAGTAAAAACTAAAAAGAACAAAACAAATTCTCAGTTTGTTGTTTATTCCTTTGGGTTAGAAAACATGTAAATAAATACTAAACAATACATCAAGTATGCATGCAACTCTTCATCCTTTGACATAGACTGCTTGTGAAGATAGACTAATGGATAAGTTAAGTGAGGCGCTCTTACAACGTGAGCATCAGATCCTGATTTTAGTGAAGGGAAAATAAGATGGTAAAGATCTTTGGTAGACTCTCGAGCAACTGGTGGGCATGAACAGACAAACATGGCATACATAAGCCACTGGTCTAGTTTATTATCAACATCCTGTGACTGATGAGCTTTTCCACCCAATTCAGCAGGTGTGATATGAGTAAGACGTTGCATGACCTCTTTCCTGCCCAAATTTAAGTGATATTACAAACTTTTGGATAGCAATTAAAAACAGACAGTATGAAGAAGGTGGGGGGAGCAATGCAAGTGAGTAAAAATCTTTCTTTTTTCACCATAATAATCATAAATCACTCAATGCAAGTTTTTTTTTTAAATAATTTATACAAAAATTACTGGTAGAAGTACTAAGACCTTACTTTTTATTGTTAGCCAAGCAAAGTCAAGTACTCAACAAAAAATAAATAAATTGATAGAATGAATATTTTAAGATTATATAAGCCAATGCCCTTTTCCCATTAGATGCTGTTGTCTACATAAATCAAGCGACACCATTGTGCTTTATCAAAACCAAAAAAATAAATAAACCAAGACAATATATATCCCTTTCATTTATTTCAATAAGAGAAAGTAAAACAATCTGCAATGAAGAATGATGCAAGCAATTAAGGGGAAAAAAATGTCTAGGTTACTGTCCATGCCTTGTTTTACCTTCTACATGTCCTTTACATCTTTGCTTCCCTTGGAGGTGGTAATGGTTCTCATGTTAAATTTTGGGAGGACAACTGGATAGGACTAAGATTGTTGGCAAATGCTTGCTGAGAGAAATTTTCCCACATCTCTTTTTATAGCATTCAAGATTCCATTTTTCTAGAAGATTTCCACTTTTCTCGTAATTTAAATGACAGGGAATGGTTTCAATTGGAGCCTCTTTTGGATTGCATCAACTCTCTTCATTTGTCTTGTAATTGGATAAAAGGATTTGGACTCTTAATCCTTCTAAGGTGTTTTCATTCAAATCCTTTTTCCAATTTTTAGCTCCTTCATCGAATAGATGATGTAGATTGTAGATTGGATGAGTAGTTTTAGGATTTTGATTTAGGTTAATTGTAAAATTAGGGCTTTTAATTTGGGATTATTTGTTGTCATTTACTATGTAGGGATTTACAACATTTTGTATTAACTTATTCCAGTTTAGAATATGACTATCTTATTAGGATATTTGGCTACATAGACCATCAATGCAACATGAGATGTTTTTGATGAATATATGAATTGATATTTCCTTTATTCAAAGAATATTTGAAACCAGAGTTAGAGGAGCTGCCCTGGAAGAGCACTCTAGGTTTATTTACCACGAGGGTACTCTTCCAAAAGGAGTGCTCTTCCTTTATTCGGTCCTGCTACCATGCTCCATTCCCTGCTTTGTCTATTGAACCCACTGCCACACTTCATTCATTGTCTCAATTTTCATGCATGTCATAAACTATTTCTTATCATTCTCCATCAATTAGCAAGGGGGATTTTTTTTTTTCCCTTGCTAGACCTCTTTGGATGTGTACAATATGTTTAACTGTCCAAAGACAAGTTCTCGTACAAGGGGATAATGATGCAAAATGGACAAGCATATTAAAGGATTATAGTGTTATTTAGAAATTATTATGTTATTAATAGAATTTTACAAAAAATTATTATGTTATTAATAGAATTTTACAAGAAATTATTATGTTATTAATAGAATTTTGGAATTTCCTCTTATTTAAGAGATCTCTCATGAGTTTGAAAGCTTATAAATTTAATTATGATATATTTAGGATTTTATATTTAATTACAATTATGATTTATCTAGAATTTTATTATCTAAAGGTTATAAGGTAGTGTTTGGCCTAACTTTTTCCTTTTTAGAAATAAGAACTTTAAAATTAAAGTTAAATCTATTTGGTAGTTTTAATTTATTTTAGCTTAAAAGTTATTTTAAAGTTGGATAGAGTAAAGAGAGCGAAGGAGAAAGAAAAGCTCCCAAGATTAGCTTTTCTAAAAACTCTTTTTTTTTTTTTTAAATGTTTTCTTCATTAAAAAGAGAAATTCTTCTTTTTTTTAGATCTTTTGCATAATTGTGTTTGGCCTAACTTTTTTTCAGAGAAACCCAAAAAATGTTGAGCCAAATAGTACCTAAATACTCATTAGGTGTCTTGTGTTATTCAAACTTTTTGCATAACTGATAACTGATATTTCCTATATTTAGGGTATATCTGAAACCTGAACTGAAAGAGCAGTTTGCTCCGAAAAGAGGACCCTAGCCTTGTTTATCAAGGGAATAACTTGCCAAGATAAGCATTTTTGGTTACCCGTTCTACATCAATAGAGCTACTTGGAGGATAAACCCACCCTTTGGAAATCCAAAGCTCCCTTCCCTTGTAAGGTCAACTCGTTTATCTTTTATGTAATAAGATATACTAATGACATGTCACATGTTCACAAGCCACACAAGGGTCCTCGTGTGGTTTGTGGTGCTTGTTCAGAATTGGTTCCTCATGCCTTCCTACAATGTTCCGCTGCTGTCTATATACATAACAGGGCGTTTTTGGCGAATGTTGAGTGTGCCCTAGGTTCTTCAAACAATGTCTTTGACTACCTTCAGTAGTTTTTGGCAAAAGGGGAGGCTAAATTTCCATGGCAATGTGCATCTATGCTACTATCTGGGCATTTAGTTGGAGCATAGTGCTCATATTTTTAAGGATGTGTCATTGGCAAAGCAGTTGATTTGAAGCAAGATTAAGTGACTGGCTTCTATTTAGTGTAAGGTTACTTGCTCTGTTGATTTTTCTCTTGTCTATGTTATCCATTCACCCATTTCTTCAGAGGATTCCTTATCTTCCAAATTCCTTCTACTTTCTTTTATTCATGATTGCTAACTTCTTCAATTATAAAGAAAAAATATTTATTTAATGGTTGACTTTTAATTTATTTTTTAGGCTCCTACCCTATGGAAAGGGATTTGACAATTGTAACAGTATTGTAGGATCTGTCAAACAAAGAAATTTAGTATCTTTTCTTGGCTTAACCAAAAGACCAGTCTCCTTTTGATTTCTCACTGGATCTCTTTGCCCAATAAATTCAACTAAAATATATTTAGTTCTACAGAAGGAAAAAACAGAATATACTTACTTTGCTTCCTGAACAGAGCTTGGACAAAGTTCAGCAGCATATTTGACTAGCTCACTAAGACACCGAGCCCACCTGTTCTTGTCAGGGCTCTCAAATATTATAGATTGAAGTGTCACTTCAGGAGGAATGGCATCAGGTTCTCGTTTCAAATCAAATGGTCGCCCTGAGTCCCAATAGCAGTTCTGAACAATCTCATCCTGTAATGCCAAGATATTGACATCTTTAAGAGGAAAAAAGCTTAATATGACATGATTGAACCTCAAAATAAAATAAATGATAGAGTGTAGCCTATAACAAGACAAAATATCATTCTGACAAAATTGAGCCTTCAAATAAAAATTAAAATAATAAAGGCCAGTGCATACCCCATGTTCTTCCAGAACATCAATAATAAATATTGGTTCAGCTTCATATTTCAAAATATGATTTGGTTGCTCATGTATCCTCAGATCCCGAATATCATTCCTCAATGCACGAACACAACGCAATAATTCTAATGCTGTATGCCTAATTTGACTATCAACAGAACTAAGGAATATGAGGCCAACTGCATCAATTTCTGATGCGCGAAACTCAATTGCTTCGCCTGATTGTTGGAAGGAAGACTTTCTGAATCTCTCAGTTTCGTGCCCTAGAGATTTTGCATCTGCATCAAGTAGTATCCTATCATCTATCAGACAAGATCTCCAAAAGCGCATGAGTTCCAACAGGCGCCCTAATGATGTTTGAATGAGAAGAGGAAATTCATCAGGAAGTCTTAATATGAACTTGGCCATTCCCATCATTACTGCAAAACGACGGTGGGGAAGGTATTTCACAATACGGTTTAGTACTTGCACTGCTTCTTCACGAACACCGGGGTCAATACTTATGCCATGTTGTGGTATTATTTCAGTAATTTTATCAATTCGCCCAACTTCTTCTATTAGATTTGGGATGCACTTTAGCACAGAGCGGAATAGATACCCTTGAGACTTTTCCTTGGTTACAGCATCTACAACATAGTTCTTATGGTGTCATGATGGCAAGCAGAAATTCAATAGTCAACCAAATTAATAACATTCTAAATTTGAAAAAAGAAATTAAATACAAAGGAACTCCCATCCTATGTAAATGAGTAGTATTTTCCAGTTTGCATCATTTCAATCCTATCATATTTTGGAATACCAAAAGGCATAATTAAGAAATGTACTGTCTTACGAGCTAGCTTTTAAGGTTGAATTAGGCCCAAAACCCACCTACCATATTATTCACGCACCAAGCCCAATAGTACTAGGCATGAGGGGGTGTATTGGGAAAAACTCAAGTTCCATATCAACTAGTAATAAGACCAAAACAGAGTATATAAGTGGGGGACAATTCTCACCTCACAAGCCAGTTTTGTGGGCTTGAGGTATCAGAGCCTATCCTAGATTTCAAAACTCACATTATAAGATAGTATCAGAACTTATCTTAGATCCATTAACGGCCTATTTATCATATTATCCACGCACCAAGCCCAATAGTATTGGGCGTGAGGGGGTATATTGGAAAAAACCCAAGTCCCACATCAACTAGTGATAAGGCCAAAATAGAGTATATAAGTAGGGGTCAACCCTCACCTCACAAGCCGGTTTTGTGGGGTTATGTTAGGCTCTACCCAAATTGTAACATACTGAAAGGCAGACCAGTCTGAAAATATCTTCACTTCAAGACCTCAAATCTAAACAATATTTATTCTTCAAATTTTGCTTGTACTTTATCAATTTCAACATTGAGGTTATTGTGAATTGTAAAGTATAATAATAATAATAATATAATTTTTACTAAATATACTTAATCGATCATATATTTTGGATAAACATTCACCATTTCTGTCCCCAGCTTTCTGACTTTCCTCATTCCCTGTCTCTACTATCTTCAATTCTTAATGCCTCCACCTTCCTCCTTTATATATTTTACAATACTAATCTATCAAATTATATTTTGAATGCATAAAGAAACTTATTTGAACATCATAAAATAAAGAGAAAATTTTGCAGTAGACTTGTATACATAAAATATGATCAGAGCACAATTCTTGATCAAAGAAACACATAAGTCGTAAGTAAAGAAATATGTTTTACACAATATAATTTGAGGTTTGATTCAGCCTTTCCACTTTATGCTTATACTTAAAGCACCTTCAAACCAGCTGGCATATAATAGAAGCAATTACCTATTGTGGTCCGCGATGATGTCAAAAGTGCTTGACTATACGTTTTGTGACATGACCTTAATATTGACTCAATCGCAGCTTTTACTTTTGGAATGTAGTGGCCAATATCAGGACCTGCTCATTCAACAAAACTGTCAGAGTTTTACTGCAGAAAATAAACCTCTAAACAACTATTTCAATTAAACATAACCATGTACAATTATTCTAGGCATACGATTAATTGTACCTTTAAATATATCCAAACCAAAATGCTTACTTGAAGGCGACATGACAATGGCAAGCAATGCACGAAGACCAATAACCTTTGCTTCACTAGGACTGTCTTGCTTGAGTAATTCTAGTATCATATGGTTCATGGTAAAATCAAGGTTATGTTCAGCTATAGTTACACAGAATTCAACCAGTTTATCATGTTGAACATCCTGAGTAAGCAATCCTTTCCTTAGAACTGCTAAAAGTTGTGAGGTTACACTGTCTAGGTTGTCCCATATCCGATTTGGGGCCTGGTTCGCTGCATGGACACTCAAGTAAAATCTTAAAACTCGATGAAGACAATCTAAAGCCATGAAACGGTGATTCTTATCCTGCATGACCAACCAGGGAATAAATTCTTCATATAATCAAAAAAATCATAATGGGCAGAAATAACGAACTACGAACTCTAGTTGGCCAGTTATACATATTAGTAGTTAAAGAACTAAGATAAATTATCAGTGTTTTCACCAGGTAAGTAAAGGATATTTTATCTACCCTTCTCTGACTTGCCTACTCCTTGGACTAAATGCATTTGAGGACACCCTAAATGAGGATGTTGGTGTACGGATTAGGAACATTTACAATATATGTATAAATTATGAAGATGGATCATATCATTTTGGCTATTTTGAAAGTTTTGATATTAGAGGTTATCCATTGGTGTCACAGATGATAGTCGGCTTGTCTATATGAACATTTCAACGTAGTTATATACTTTAGTAGATGGCCCATGTTTCAATGAATTAAGATGATTTTTCATCAGCTATTCCTCTTCTGCTTCTCTTCCTTCTCACCCTCCAGATTCTCCCTTGCACTGCCCTGCCCCCATTCTCGCCCCCCGTTTTCACTATTGTGATGCTTGTCCTATATCAGGTGTCAGAATGTTTTTCTGATCTTAAATAGAATACAAAAGGTCTAATAAAGGAAATTCCTAAACTACTGCATATACAGTTAATTCTTAAAAATAAATACAAAATCAGACAGCTAGCCTAGTCTCCTAATTATTGTATTTAATTTTGTCTACCCAAGGAAATATTCTATTCAGGCCTATCCTAAGAGATTCTGACAGAGGGAAATATGAATTTACCTACAACACTTGTGGACTCTTGACAAAATAGTTAGGATCACCCAATCCCAACCTGAATGCTTAAAACCATTGGAGGAATCCAAGAATGGATTCAATCACAAAGCAAGTGAAATTTCTTCGGGCTAAAAGCCTGAACAGAGAGTAACCTATCGTTACCCTGATGTTACGGATCAAACCCTTGACCAAATGACCAATAAGGCCCCCTCTAATATTTGAAAGCAATTAATTCCACCCAGAATCTTATGCTGCCAGGCACAAGCCTATAAATGATTCTAATATCTAAAAAGAAGGATGTTTTAAGATTTGCAATAACTCAGCATTCTTGTTAGCTGTATTTTAAGTGACTAGCCTTTAATAATTCTAAATCTCATCAGGAAAGAGAGAAAGGAAAAATTCCTATGTGTAGTCATCCAATTTAATTGTATTTGATGCAAATGATTATTTTGAATTTCATTTTTTCACCAAACAAAAAGGGGAGAAAAAACACTTTTTATATATTCAATTCACCACCCTTTTAACCCTTACTTTATCTTGCTCACTTGCATTCCACCACCATGTCCAGCCTCTTGATTCACCAAGAGTCTCATTTGCTACCTTCCTAATCCCTTTGGCCATCTTGTTCCACATATCATTTACACTTCCATGTGGCTGCTGGCACCTTTCCTCCATAACTACCAACTAAAAGCTCCTTTGCTTTTCATTTTTCACCTTCAATTGCCACCACTTGATCTTTGAAACCCTATCTTGGCCTTTCGTCCATATTCTCTTCTCCAGTCTTATATCCATAACCAAAACTCTGTTGCATGGTTAAGCTCTCCCCAAGTATGACTTTGCAGTCCATGCAAAATTATCTATCTAATTTCCTTATAAAAAAGAAATCAATTTGCAACCATGCCACCCCACTTTTGTAGACGATAAGATGCTCCTCCCTCTTCAGAAAACAAATGTTAGCTATTGCAAAAATGTTAAGAGTACAAAAAGACAGCTATATATTAGAAATTCAATGAGAACATATGCATAAATATATGAGCAATGCTACAATTTATTTATTAGAGGAAACATTTTATGTTGATACAGCACATTGAATCAAATAAAACCTTAATCTCAACAAAGTTATTTTAAGAGAAGGATCCCCATACCTAAAGAGAGCGAGAGTACGCAAAAGGAAAGGAAACAACAATATTTGAAAATATATATTTTATCTTTCTTTTCTTTTGCAATGACGAGTAATACTTAGCTGAATCATGAGCATTTTACCATGCATAGTATGTAAGATAACTGTTTAAATCAAATTCAAGCTCAAGTCTCATTTAACCTCCTATATAATAAACTCCAAAAAGTTTATTGTTTGCTACAATTCAAATGTAAACTAACTAACTAAGCATTTCTGAATTGAATTTGAACTTACCCTAAGAAGTTTGTAGAGTTGATCCATGTGAGGACTTAAGTTGTTGTGAAATATTTGAGGATCACCAAGACAAAGAAGAAGAGTTACCAATGGATACCCAACCTAGATGACAACATGAAATAAAAACTTTAGCAACATTGACATTAGAAGACAAGGAAAAATAATAAAATTGGTAAGAGAACCACTTACTGCAATGTGTTTGCTCTGTTTATCCATCCAATGCATGAGCTGAACTCTTATACGTCCAACAGCTTCATACCACAATGTAAGTGCTGGCTCTACACCAGAAGGTGGCCACTGGCTTTTCCCACCATCTGCAAGAGGTGCTAGGATGTTTGAAAGCATATTGCATAGAGCATGGTGAAGCTCACTTTTCCGCTTATGAGGAGCACGATTTAAAGGGTTTGCTTTTGCAACAAAGGAAGCAGATGCATTTAATCCACCCTCGGTTTTAACCTGAGAAGGAGCTTATATTTAAATTATACTAATGTCATGTAATACTCTACATGAAACGCTTAATTTTTAAGCATACCCCAAGCTTCAGGTAGCGCATCCCATTAATGATACTAAGTGTTTCGCTTCTAGCAGCACTAGTATCAATTCGACGGGTGTTGAGCTCCATGAAAAACCGCTCAGTAACAGAACTAAACCTATTAAAACAAGAAAGGAATATCACGAAATAAAGATTTCTTAGTTGAGACACTAAGCAATACAATAATGGCTTAGCTTGATATTATCGGCCATGACTAACTGAACAATAGTAAAAATGGACTGAAGCAGAATCACCCAACAACAACAACAAAAGCCTTATCCCACTAGAACTGAACCAGAATCACCCATCAAATTTTAAAATTAATAAATGCACTAGCACAACAAAAGTTAACCATGTAAAAGTTACAAAGCTTTAATATTTAGGGAGACATAACTCCACATCTGAGATGGAGAACTGAAGTATTCAATTCATTTCTTCTAAACATGCCGTATAAACACACCATTGTGACCTATGGCACCATCATAGTGGGCCTCCCTTTACAAATTGCTTATGGCAGCTGCCAAAAAATCCACCACGCCATTCCACCATGACGGTCATGGCTCCGCCATTTAACAACATTGTAAATAAATAGATTTTATGCTCTGAAAATATCTTCAGATAATCTTTTGTTGCCTTACTGCAACTAAGCCGAAAAATGAATCAGGTGCCAACAGAACATTAGTAACCCCAATACAGAATGAACAAGACGAGAGGCCCAAATAAAATCATATTCTTTGGTGAAGTCAATAAAATATCTTCAGATACACTCATACACTTTTTGTTGCCTTACTGCAACTAAGCCAACAAAAGAATGTCAGGTACCAATAGAACATTAGTAATCCCAATACAGAATGCAGAAGACAAGAAAGACCCAAATAAAATCATATTCTTTCATGAATTCCGTCCCATAGGCATCCAATTTGACTTTTCTAACAAGGAAAGCCAGCACTGACACTAAGCACACCAGCAGCAGATTCAAGTCTCGAGAAATTTTAAGTGTCCGTGTATTTTAGTAACCCTATTCGCTTTTTGTATAGAAACTATTGCCATTGTTTTATTCAAAATTAGTATAAAGGCATAAACTAAGAAATCAGAGAAAACCTGATGAAGGTATCAGGAGTGGCAATGGATAAATTTTCACCAAATTTCCATACTACAATTCACTCAAGAATAAATCACAAAACTCTAGAATTTCTCCTCTAAAACCAGTAGTCTACATTTGTCAGGACTGAATACAACAACTATCCTTAAAAGGCAGTACACACCAGGAAACTTAAAATTCCTAAAGAAGAAAGCTACGCATTTTTAAAAAAAAATAAAAAATTAAGATCAGTCAGATTTCAATGTACAAGTTATCTATAAGTCAGATTTCAATGCATAAGTTATCTATAATTCATCAAACCCAGCAAAATTGTGCATGTGTCAAAAACAAATGAATCTGATTGATACGAAGATGTATTCATTAAATATGTATTAACCTTATAATCATCAAATAATTTTCGATCATGCTGGATAAATTTTAAATACAACTCTGATAAATCAGATACCTGATACGGGACAGAGCACCTAAGAGTTGAGCAACTAAGTCCAGAAGAAGCCCCCTCAGATCAACCAGTGAGGGATATTCAACCTGGCTAACAACCCTGCAACAAGAGTTCACTAAGTTCACACCAAAGTTCATAGAAGAATAAGAGAATTAAAAAGTCTATGGAAACTTAATCATGAATCTTTAGATTTTGTTTCTAAAAGAACATATTCTACTCTGAATGAGAATAAATATAAAAATGCTTTCAATATAATCTTATCTGTAATTCAGCTTAACTATATTGAAAACACACCCAATGTTGAATACCCCAAAAATCAAACTGAAAAGAAGAGCTGCTCAAAGATTATACAATTATTACAGACTTAAAGACACCACGAGGACATTTCAGCTGTGTTTATGTTATGAGTTCTCAGAGTAATGTGACAAATAATCAAACATTGCTGTCGTTCTTAAGTTGCTTGGCAGCTGATATAGTTGGAGATTCACAGAAATGAAAGAAAGAGCTAGAGAAAACAGAGAGAAATCTGAGATGCAATCACAACTAGCATTCTATCATTGGAAAAGCTATCTCTGAACTGAGAACAATTACAATATATAGTTAGAGCTCTCTCTCTAAGTAGCAACAGAAGCCACAACTGACTACAGCTAACATCATTAAGTTAGAGTTAGTTTTAACTAACTACAATGTAACTCATAACAGAAGCACTACACGAGAAGACTAACTACTCTCCGACTAATAGCAGCTTTGGAAATGGATTTCAACAATTTCTTAGGATTATTGGATTTGGGCATTTGGCCAGCATTGTTACTGTTAGACCATTTCTATATATTTCATCTAAGAGGTTTTGGTCGAAGAAATAGTGTAAGATCTGTTACAAATCAAATAACTAGGGAATATCTCATAATATCATTATTTATGTTAGAATATCTTAAAGTATCTTATATGATCTCTTAGGATTGGTTTCAATACTTCCTTACATTTCATTCTTTGTTACCTTATTTAATTAGAATCAAGAATCCTTTATTAGCATAAATAGAACTTAGTGTTGTCTTTTGTATAGCATATCATCGTATCTTATCTCATCACATCATATCACATCTATCAGGTTGTTATACACAAGTTAATTTATTCAGAATCTCTATCCTCTTACTTCCTCCTTCCCTAACTAAATCCCTATCCTTTCAACAAGATCCTTTGAGGCAGTTTACTGCCTTTTCAGGTTTCTGGTGCTTTTAGCTGAATTGAAATGCTGACACTCTTACTTATAATCACAAGTTTTTCTCTTCACATTTTTTTATATGACAAAGTTGTGCTTTTGGCTTCATTGTGAGATTCAACCCATGGACTTTTCAACGGGGTTTTCTCATACTCTAGTGCACTTATAAAAAGAAGGAACTCTTCATACATATAGGTTAGGGACGCTGCAGAACTGATTGACCATGGAGTGGATGTGTCATTGATCTTAGGCTACAGTGTTTTAGAAATTAGAACTACTTCAACTATCAGTAATTACTATCTTAATGCTCAGAAAAACTTCCCAGAAGATATGGTTAACAATCATTGGTGAGACAACAGAAGATTTTGTATTTGACTTTTCTTTCTTCACAGGGCCAAAGCATTCTCCGTAAAAATGAGCAACAATACAGGAAAAGTTTAAACCCGTTGAGAATTCAGAATGGCAAAATCCAGAATACTGACAGTTTTAAGCAATTAAGAACCTAGTGTTAACTTCCACAGTCTGAACTGAGAAAAGGCAGAATGGTATCTGATAGGTCAACCTTATAGTGTTATTATATAATTCAGACATCAAACATTGCAAATGGCCCAATTGCTCTAGGAGTGACTATAGTGTTATTTAAAATTATTTTTTTTATTAACTATGAGCGTGCTACAGTCTTCCTATTTTCATCTACTACAGCATTACCTGTCAGCATTTATTAACCAGTCGAAAACAAAATTTTCAAGCCCAGACCACAGCTTCTCTGTAATGAAAAACAAGCAAGGGCTGTAAGTAAAAATAAGAAACTCATCGTCATCGCACAATAAATGCACATAATATATTAAAAACAAACACAATAACACAGTTACAAACAAAGTACAAACCAGTAAGGCCCTCTTGTGGACAACACTCCACAAAGCGGATACACGCTGAGCAAAAAATGCACTCCACTGCAAGCTGAATTCCCAAAAAAAGGCTATCATAAACCTCACAACCAACTAACCATAGTTCTCAAAACAAAACCAAAGCACATGTGCCGAAATTCAAAATGTTCAGGGCATTCATTAACCTATCAAAATTCTTGCACACAAACCTTTCTTTGGAATGTCGATGCATCATTGGCACCCTTTGGAGATTCACTGTAACAGTAAAAAAAATAAAAACAAAAATAATCATTTCAGTTAGTTATTTAACTACAACAGGGTTAGAGATGTACAAGTAAAAGCACAAGCAAAATTTCACTACATAAACTAAAGGTTAAAATACACTTTTGATCCCTTAATTTTAAAAAGCTTCACAACATCATAGGGTGTGTTTGAAAATCCGTTGTACCAACGTTGAACAAAAATTTTCACATTCCAAGATATAAGCGCAAAAGGAAGTGGGGGGATGAATTAGCGTTACGCTCAATGCAACATAAATGCAAACACACTCTCATTATTTGTTTCAGTTAGGTTCTTTAAGTTTAAAAAGTTTTACTTTGGTAGTATCTGTGTTAAACCAAACTGGTTCTTAAGTTATTTTACCACACTAACTTGGTGACACATGGCAAAGTGAGAGATGTCATCAAGAGCGCTTGTCACGTCAATATTGAAACCAAAAAAATAAGATGAAGGAGCCTAAAAATAATAATACAAATGGTTAATAAATTAAGATTAACAGAAATAAAAGAAAAGAGGAATAGTTAATTAACCTAACCTCTCTCTCCATCTCAATAAGGCTTCCAACAGAGGAACAGGAGTGTGGCGAGCGACCATTGCGAGCGAATCGAGCACTTGCTCGTAGGCCGGATCAGATGGTCGCAGGTATTGCCCATCCTACGGTGAACCCTCACACCAGTTACCGAATCCAAACCACGAAATTGGAACTTCATTTAAAAAAAAACAAAGAACGAAAATAAATGAACGTACCTGCGCTTGCGCGGTTTCGATACGACGCCGTGCGAGAGGGAGGAAGCGCTGAAGCAGAGCGTCGACGATCAACTTGGCAGCACTCCCTGCCTTCATTTCAATTCAATTAGAAAAAAACCATTCGATTTTCTTCTGCTTCTGATTCACTTCCCAATTGCGATTGCAACTAATAATAATGATACTTGAAGATAAAAGGGAAGTGAAATTCGGAGACGAAAAACAAAGGATGAAGGTTCAAGGGTTGAGGATCTAAATTCTGAGAAGGTGAATGAGCTCGTTGAGGGCTTATTGTATCGGCTACAGCTTTGGCTTCCGTGACGTGACCATCGCGGTGAGCCTCCGTCAAAACGAAATTAGTAATAATGAAACTTAATTTCTTTTTCCGTCTTGTTCCGTTATTCGCAAATTTGTTTTTATTTTTATTTTTACTGTGACTTTTAAGAGAATTAGATGTAATACATGCACATTACACATGTTTATTTAAATATAAAAATATAATATGAATTTGTAAAAAAATTATTAAAAAATAAATTTTTTTATTAATTTATAATTTATTATAAACAATTCATTGTATTTAGCAAAAAAAAAATTATAAATAATATTTTTAAGATATTATGTGTATTTTTATTGAAATTAATCATGTTTACAAGTTTATCTTCACCGGAACTGCTTTAGTAATTTAATAAACTACTTCAATGATTTATAATATTTGATATATTTTTATAGAATGGGATATAGAAATATATATATATATATATATATATATATATATATATATATATATATATATATCAAAATTGCAGTTCATTTAAATAATGTAGGAGTAAAAATAAATATTTAATACTTAAAAAAATATTATTTATTTTTTAAAATATATTTTCATTAATAATTTACTTAAATACTTAATTGATTTATAATTACACTTTAAATTTTTTAATAAAAATATTTTAATTTAAGAAAATTATTTTGTCATAATAATATATCTCATATTTATTAACATTTTAAAAAATGGAAAAGTAAAAAATAATTAACCCAGTTTAAATGTTGGCCTAGTTTTAAATTAAATACATGATACTTTGGTTATATATAATAGTTAAATTCAATTAATTTTATTATAAAATTGAGAAAAAAAAACAACATTAAAATAAAAATATAGTTTAAAAAATTAGAAGTATTAACTATATAAAATAATTAATAACATTTAATATGTAGTTAAATCTAGTATTCTGTGGATATATATACTAATTTTTTGAATATTTTTTAATAAAAATATTGACCCTTTTTTTTATATATCTAATATTGTACTTGCTCGTGTTGATACACGGGTTGTCACATTTTTCAATGTTATTTAACCATTAGTTTATATAAATATTTTTTTCTAATGATTTAATCATTTTCTATTATAGGTCATAAAGTGCAAAAAAATTGAAGTGTAAATAAAAATGTTTGATTAAAAATGATATAATAAAATAATGATGTAAAAAATTTCATGGAGAATTTGATAATATGAAAAACACATTATTGTCAAAATGTATCGAGAGACTTTATAACAACTTCATTTTGGCTTAAATATCTTTTAAGTCCCTATAATTTGGATATTTTAGATTTTTAGTCCCCATAAAATTATTTCAATCATTTTAGTCCCTGAAATATTTTTCTTGTGTTTTTTTAGTCCCTACCGTTAAAGAAGTTATGTTAAATGATGCCATGGCAAACGGGGTGCCACTGTACCACTCCACATTTTATCCAGATTTCATAACTCCATAAAATTTACCAATAGTTCAGTTTTCTTGTGAAATTGAAAATTTTCCATCACAAATTAAACCATTTAATAAGTTATTAGAAACTCCATGAATGTCTTATTTATACAAGTAGTCAATACTAAGTATTGATTGATAATTTGATATGGTTGTAGCACGATAAAATCCCTTAAGCCGCGAAGGTAGCCCAATAAGCCAAATAATGCGTATCACTATAAATCACGTGGGTGTAGTAATTATACTATGTTTACAAGCACGAACATGTGCATATACTGACGTACACATACTTTAAAGCTAGTATCAAGGTAGACAGTGAGTATATATGTTAATATGGAATTGTGTTAGTTTATTGAGCTACTTATCTGTATGTGCATAGTTCTCTTGTTAGTTTATCTCATAGCTACAATTAAACTGTTTACTTCAGTATTATTAAAGGCAACACACTCTAGTTTTATTGAAGTCAAAAGATCTTCGGTTCAACTAAACTTAAGCTGAGGGGCAAGAATAGTGTGGAGGGAACGCGTATGCACCATGATGTCCCTCCTTTTCTCGTGTATAGTGTCCCCAACAATAGTTTTGCACCTTCCCATCTTCGTAGAACAAAGTACTTGTTTTGCTTTATTTGGATGAATATATATATATATATATATATATATATATATATATATATAATAAAGAAGCAAAAAGACATTTCAATGTGATTTGCAACCAGGGGGTATGAATGTCGACATATTTAGAATTGCCAGTACATGACAATAAGATGGAAAAACAAAAGAGAAAGCCAAGCACATAAGATTTGCCATTACAAGAATCTATGGAAGATCAGACAAGTGGTTCAAGATGAAATTACAACCATTTTACATTCTTTAGCAAAACATGATCATCAATTTAGATTGTAAGGCATCAATATACTCTACCAAATGCTAATTACCCGGAGTAAATAGTCTTGGTAGGTTGGGTAGAAAGTCCAAAACTAATGGGTAGTGGGGATCATTACAAGAATCTCCAATATAGATTGGTATGGCAAATGATGTCATATTTAACTTGATGAATCTTATATTAGGGCAGTTTATTTAGAATTCTTGAGGAAGCCAATAAAAAGTTAATTGCCAGCAAGCATTTTGGTTCAATCTTGAGTCTGTAGACTAGTAAACTGTATAAGCTAGAGCAAAAATTTCTCTGTATGTTGCGAGCAAAAGAAGTATATATTAAAAGAAAAAAAAAAGGCACTATTATCAATTGTCTTACCCATTTCCTCAAACCATGGAGATATTGAAACGAGGTCATTAGATTTAATTTATAGAATTCTTTATGCAGAAAATTAGTATCCGCTAAAAGAGTGCACAACTTCTAAGACAGCTGCTGGATGGATGGTACAAACTATGTAAGTTATTGTTGTTCACAGAATTATAAGAGTAATCAAAAAATGATCTTTATTGACAGAAAACTATTTTCGAAAATATTATAATATGATAAGTGCCATGACATTATGACATGGGTTTGGTGTGAGAGTTTTCACATCTACTACAAAAGTGTCAAAAGAATATTTAAAAACGTCAAAAATAACAAGTAGGTATATTATAAAAGGTATTAATTTCAAGTTATAAGTGGATCATTATACCGCAAAAAATGTAGAAATTAATCATATATTTTATTTTGAAAAAAGTTGTTCAATCATTTATACTATGATATACACACAATTACCTTAATAAGAAATTATACATAAAATTAATCAATTTATTCTTTAACAATGTAAAATGTATAAAAACCAAGTTTAGTTTCCAATGAAATAAACATTCTAGTGCAACAAAAACATTCTCTAATATCAAGCTACACTGCCATGAATTTTCTCTATTTCTATTAGGTCATGTTAGCCATCTTCTCCTAATGCAATTCTCATATCCTTTATTCTCACTCCATTGTTTCTCTTTGTAGAATAGAACTCTCTTTTTAGTTTCTTTTAAACGAAACATCACTAATTCAGTAATTCTCTTAATTAGTGTAATTATTCAATAAACGAATAATATTGATATTGAATTCAGGAGTCATCGATTCATTTGATCTCTGTTTCAGTTTTATTTTAGCAGTATTGGTATTTCAGTCATCCAAGGAATATTGCTTTTCGCCAATGACTCTTCTCAAGGATAGTATAGTTTTCATCAATTCATGGCTTCTATATGGTATCAAATGATCAGCTGCTCTTGTCTCTCTGTCTCTCTCTCTTTTTGGAAGAGACCTGCTTTTGTCTCTGAAGTTAGAAGGTAGAGCCCTGTTTCATGAAGATTATCCCGCTAAATTATTTTTTAATTTTGTAATCTACTCTTATATTGTAAATTTAAAACACATAATTTGGAGGGTGATACTCTCCCTAGATCTTGTCACTCTCTCGATTAGACATTTTTCACATTTTCTTTCTTTTCTTCTTTTGATGTGCATTTTGCACACTATTCCCACAACTAACAAAAAATTTATCTTAACTATTTTAAATTATCTTTTTTTTTTTTACTTTATCTGTATATTTGATGTTTTTTTAATCATTATTTTTTTTAATTTATCTTCTTTTATCTTTATCTCTTTATTGAATTTCAATAATTTTTAAAAGAAATTGTCAATAGTTAAAAACAATTTTTTATCACAATTTAAATTATTTATTGTAAATTCAAAATATAATTTATATATTCATAGTTATTTATTATCATGAATTTTAATTATCATATAATTTATATATTAAAACTATTTATTTATTATAAATTTTAAGGCTTAAATATGTTTCCGGTTCCTATAATATACTCATTTTATAATTTTAATCCCTATAGTTTTTTTTTGTTAGTTTTGGTTCTTATAAAATTTTATTTTATGGTTTCAGTCCATGTCATTGTCCACTGATGATGTGACAATCTTGTATTGGAGGGCATGCTTAAAATTTCTTAAATAATAAGACTAAAATGAATATCGTCTAATATAAGAGAAACTTATATACAAACTTTACAATTTTATAAGGACTAAAAAAGATAACACTAGAAACTAAAATCATTAAACAAAGTTTTATAGAATCCAAAACCAACAAAAATGTTTAGAACTAAAACATCAAAAACATATTTAAGTCATTTTTTTTTTGTTCAAAGCGAGGAGTCAAACTCCTATACCAGAGAGTTTACAACAACTCAAGCGTACGGCTCAACCAACTGAGCTAGACCCCCTAGATATTTAAGTTAAATTTTAATTATATAAAAATAAGCATTTACCATGTGTGATGATGCACAAGTCAAAATACTAGTTATAAATAGACAAGTAATTATTTGCACACTGAGAAGGCTATATATGTGATTTATTTTTATCATATAAGAAATTTGTTTAATTAATTCATGTATGTCTTTTTGAGTAATGCAGTAAAGTAATGCTCCAATCCTCAAACACCCGAATCTACACTAAAAAACATTCAAGGTCCCTCTGCAGGTTATTGGATCACTTGCAGTATTTAAAATCAATGTATGATAAAAGTCATCTAAAGATGTCTTTTTTCACAAAAAATTAGCTAGCATTGCCTTTTCTTTAATCATATATATCATCAATTATCTGGATCTTGGAGCTGAACAATCAATGCGTAGCTGCCTAGAACATGGATATTAGAATCAAGAAATTTCCTTATATTGGTCCGTATTCTCTTTATTCTACTGTGTCTTATTTATTAATTATCTCTGATCTTGAAAACAAGAAGTGAAGGTACGGAACCGCAACAAAGGCATAAGAAAAAAGAAAATAAAGCAAGAGCGAGACATACAAAAATTCTCCACCAACAGCCAAGTTTATGTCACATTACTCGCTAATATTAAGGGTGCTGATCAAGGAATTGTTATTCCATTGGTGAATTAAAAATAAATGAAGTGATGGGTGTTTTTTTATCTTTGATTAAAAGATTAAAATAGAATTTTAGTCGTCTTCGCAACACATCTTAGATGAGGCAACTTATATCACACGTCTACAAAATAAGATTTCTAACCTCAACAAGTGGCATTGGTTAAGATATGGAGAAGCAAGAAACTTAATTTTCATCAAACATAATATTTTTTTGCCATGCAGTTTTAGGGATTGTGTGATGCAGCAATGGTAATTGGTAGAGATTGAAAGGGATACTAATCCTTAAAGGAGTGTTTGATAGGAGGATTCTTTTAAGTTTCCCAAAGATCTTAAATTGGGAATGTTAAATTTATATATTTGGCATGAGAATTTTAAAAAACATTCATAAGAATCTAACGTTCCCAAGAATCGTTTTTTAATTAAGATTTCCACTAAAACTTTCTCATGGAAGGGGGTGAGAATTCAATATATATATATATATATATATATATATATATATATATATATATATATATAGATCCGTTGATACCATGTGTCAAAGTTAGTTAAATTACACATTTAATAACTTTTTATACAATGCAAATTTAACCAATCCAACCGTTAAATTGTGTGATATTATCTTCACGAACATATATATCAAATTTCACATCATTTGGACTTTTCTAAATATGTCATCTAACATTGAATATTTACAAATATTTTAATTTTTTATTGTACGTTAAAATAAAGTGATGCGATGAATTGCTAAAAGATTTTGAAATTTTGTAAAATTTTGTATATTTAATCTAATTAATAGGAACATCAAATTCAACAGTTGGATTCATTAAATTTGCATTTTACAAAAAGTTTTTGAAGGTGTAATTTGACTAACTTTGACACTTGGTATCAATGGATCCTAACCTTATATATATATATATATATATATATATATATATATATATATATAATGATGTCTCTTATTCCTATGAATATTTTAGACATACCAAACATATTTATAACATTCCTAGAAAACATGATTTCTAAGAAAATTCCTAAGAAACATGATTTCTAGGATTGAAAAAAGATTTCATATACCAAATGTTCCTTAGGAATTATAATTCCTGAGAATCATATTTCCTAGGAATGTTAGAAATATGTTTGGTATGTCTAAAATATTCATAGGAATAAGAGACATAATTAAAAAAAAAATTCCCTTCATGGGAATCTTGAATTCCCACCCCCCTTTATAGGAAATTTTTAGTGAGAATCTTAATTAAAAATAATTTTTGAGAATGATTTTTAAAATTCTCATACCAAACATAGAAATTAACATTTTCAACCTAAGATTCCTGAAAAACTTAAAAGAATTCCTCTACCAAACACTCCCTAATAAGCAAGGGTATGTAGCAATATGTAACTCAATGATAGAGGAAATGGCAATAGCAGACTAAAACTTAAACAAAAAAATATATATATGAAGATTAAAATTAAAATTTTTAAAATATAAAAATGAAGGCTTTTTTTAATTTTATAAAAGTGAAGATAATTTAAAAATTAACAATGTGATTTTTTTTATATTTTCATCTATTTATAAATTGTTATATAATTAAAAATTATTAATACTTATAACAATCACTTTAAAAATTATACCTAAGGTCATTTCTAATTAATTAGCCATACTTTACATTGACAATATATCAAAATTAAATCTAAAATCAAAATAAATTATAATTAAATAATTTACTACATAATTAACAATACTTTTCTTATATACACACTATACATTCTACAACCTTATTTTTTCTACCATACACATGATTCTATTTGATTCATTTTTTTTAATTTGTATTTATTTTATATTTTTTAATTTTGTATTTTTTTGTCCAAAGGACTAGTGTTTTAGAAATTTTTTAAAAAAATTCCTATCTTTTTACTACACAATATTAATGAAAAACATAATAATAAAAATTATTTTTATGAAGACATTATTTTAATATATAGATAGTCATAGATTATATGGATAGATTTATTAACTTATTACTATATTTACATATCAATTTAATACTATGCAAAGTCAAACACGACCTGTATGAGTAAACAAGTCAAAATATTAGTACATATCCAAGGTGGTGGTCACAAAACTTGGATTCCATTTAAAAATTATAGTTCACACTCTTTAAGATAAAAATCAGGATTTTATATATACAATGCATAAAAAAATTGCTAAATGTTAGTTGTTTTTAGACTCCATTATTTTATTACAAAAAAAGTTTAAAAATTCTATAGCAAATGTGTAAATATGATCCACACTATACTAAATTTTCTTTTATTTTAAAAAAAAAAACTCATTGATAAAAAGAAAATGAAGTTACATAATATATATATATAATAATCATTGATTAAAAGAATGCCCACTAGCAAGATATTATTTTAATGCGTCTTAAGATAATATGGTATTAAATTATTTCAGTCATACAAATATATTAACAATAAAATACATTTATTTATTCATCCGCAACAGCTACAGGTTTTTATCTAGTATGGCATAATTTAGTACAAACTCATTCGGGAGGCTTGCACGACTGCATGTGTCAAATGGTACAGATGTCTGCCTTCAAATTAGCCAAAACATTGCAGTATATCACTGTCTCAAACAAAGCTTTACCTACGAAATATTAAAAAGAAGAAAGTCTTTATCTCAACAAGCATTATTGATTGTATGCAAGTTGTGAATAAGTTTTAAATTTTTTCAACAAATTACATTGTTCACAATAAGCAATAAATCATTGCCATGCCACTATAATAAAGTAAGAGGTGTCAAACACTTTACCTTTTAGTCTTGGATTTGGAATCTCCTTTTCATACTGGCCGTAAAAATGACAACCGTTACAGATATCTAATTAGGGATTGCAATGGGTAGGGTCTGGGTAAGGTATTATAGTACTCGTCTCCATACTTGCGTTTTAAAAAAGTATTCGTACCCGCCTTCATACCCGCTCGGATAACAACTTTAATTCTCATCTCTATTCCCGCTAGATACCTATATACGCATACTCCCATTGGATACCCGCACTTTACGTGTGCGTAAAATCAATAAATCACTAAAAATATGTTAATTAAAAAAATGCTACAACCAAATTAAAAATTCACTCTTATATCATTCAAACATGACCTTAAATCATCCAAATATAACATTAAAAGTATTCAAACATAACATTAAATCATCCAAACATAATATTAAAATTATTCAAACATAATCTTAAATCATTCAAACATAAGTTATAACCCAACAATATTAGAAACATAATCATCTAACATAATCATTCTTAAATGTAATGTTCTAATTATTTAACATAATTATTAGAAACTTGGACATCATGTATTGGTACTCTCCAAGACTAGCCTAAAAATAGGACATTGACTCTAATTATCTTATAATTATATTGCCTATAATAAATAGTTACAGATTATGGACAATATGGACACCCAAAGTTGCGCATAAGCACATCCAAAGTTGAAACTTGTATATATCATAAATATAGCAAATAATATAATGGTTTCAAACAATTTATTAAGCACAAATAATTAAATTATTAGCACATATTTAATTCATGTCTTCGATAATCAATACTATGTTTTAGTAATTAAATTAATAAAGTATATATATATATATATATATATATATAAGATATTTTAATTAAATTATTATATATATAATATGTGAGGGTATAGGGCAGGGGTGAATACTATAGTATTCATACCGGCACCCATCCCCATTAAAATTTACAGGTAAATACCCACGGTCTAACCCATTTCCAATAAGCAGGTATTTGCCCTACTCATTTGCAG
This sequence comes from Spatholobus suberectus, assembly GCA_004329165.1. Classification (NCBI taxonomy): domain Eukaryota; kingdom Viridiplantae; phylum Streptophyta; class Magnoliopsida; order Fabales; family Fabaceae; genus Spatholobus; species Spatholobus suberectus. Next base: position 56,672,169 of record CM014736.1, read on the forward strand.
ATATTTTTGCGAGTGCCCATAGGGTCTGGGTACACTTTGCATCCTTATATCCAATCATTTATGTTGTTGAAGAACTGAAAATAAACATGTCTCCATGAATTTTTGATAATTAAAGTTCCACAAACACCTTAGAATCGAACACAAAATCCAAACCCGAGGCTAATGTAAAACCCAAAGTTTATGAGTTCATCCTCATCTTCATCGGTACCATTTTTATCCACTCTTCAAGATGGTGGGATCACATCCCTTGGGATTGGTTTGTGAGTGGTGGGCCACAAAGCCCAATATTTCCTACATACGTAAAGGCATCAAAGGATTGAAGTTGAGTGTTGTGAGTTCATTGGCAAGCGTATCAAATTGCGCAAGTAAAAGTATGAGTATCGTTTTCCAAGAAACTTGCATAATATTAAGTTTTTTCACAATTAATGCTATAAAGAATAAGATTAATGTAATTCAAATCTTTATGCAATGGAAATATAAGGGAGTAATTAAAACAACGAAAACCAATGATAATATCTATTCGGGTATTTTTACAAACATATAAAAGGAGAAAAATAGATTAAACAACAAAGGAAGAAAGCGTTGGTGTTTGATTATGCTAAACCATCCTTTCGTGTGACACAAAGGTTACCTATTGAGTTTACGTGCCATTTATTACCATCAACCTATGAATTTAACCAAACCCTAATTCCTTAGTGGAATGAACCTAAGTCATTTGTTGAAACTAACAATTCCTTCATTAGCTTACCCAAACAACATGTTCTTTAAGAAAAGAGGTTAAAAGATGGCTAATAAACCTAAACCATGTTCCATTTCTAGATGCAAGGTTTATTAGGTGCTTACTTCAGCTCTATGAAAAGAAAGTGTTTTCCAACAACATTCAAAACGATGAAATCAAGTCATGGAAGATCAAACTGTGACAAGCATTAAGCATAAAAGTAGAGATACAAATGAATGAAACATAAACTTCAATAAGCAACTTAAAATGTATACATGAGAGTATGTTTAGTTACATCAAACCTTAACTAGGGTGAGTCTAACCACTCATTGAAGAGTGAACCAACCAAAATGATGGAGAAATGAAGAAAATGGATTGAGACACCAAGGAGAGCTTCCCGACACTATTCCTCAACTCGAGGACGAAGTTTAGAGTAGAAAGTTGTGTCCTTTCAAGAGTTAGGTCCCCTTTATGTGTTTTGTCGCACCTTCATTAAGTAAGGTGACACTTGTTCTCGCTAAGCGAACCCTTATTTCTTGGTCTCTGGAGTTTTTTTCGCTTAGTGAGTAACTCACTTGCTGAGCAACGAGCTTGATTGCTCTTTGGATTAAATCTCATTAAGCGAATGCATTTCTCACTCAGCTAGCCTTGGCTACATGCTTGCTTCATGGAATTTGCCTCCTAAACTTGCTCTAAGCCTTCTTCTTCATTTCCTACAAAAAATCATTAAAACAACAATTAAATGTCCTAAATATCTAAATTCTATTCTAATTACTTACAACTAACTAAAATTTAGGATTAAACAAAGCATTAAATCCAAAAAAAGTGTGATAAGTGCACAAATAAGTGCCAAAAAGATATGAAAGATTGACACTTATTAAGTGCATACCATAATTTCTCCTAATAAGTTGTTGAAAGACAAGTTCATGTAATTGAGAAAACTCAAATTTGAAAAGCTTGGTGGCATTTTACCATGAAGATGGTTTCTTGACAAGTCAAGTGATTCCAACATTTGCATATGACCAATGTTGTTGGGAATGAATCCTGTGAGATTATTTTTTGAAAGATTTAAGCCAGCTAGTGCCATAAGTGTTATTATACTTTAAGGTATCTCTCTTGTTAAGTGGTTACTGGAAAGATTAATGATTTTCATAAGTCCACAAATTTCCCATATTCTCTATTTTCTCCTTTCCATGTCAATATATTGTTTTATCAAAAAAATAAAGGTAATGCCATAGAAAATAGTTTCTATTGGAACCTTCACATTTGACAATGCACTTATGTGACTGAGGAATTGTGGTATTTCCCCTGTAATATTATTTGAAGAGAGATCCAATACTTAAAGAAATAATAGATTACATAGACTTGTGTGCTTCCTTGGATCTTATTACCCTTGTGGACACAAAACAATAAAATAGAGCATATTATGTCCTACCCATGGTTGTAATGCTCCTTCTAGAATGTTATCCCCAAAATCAATGATTTTTAAGCTTTTATAAAGAGTCAAAGATGGAATTTCACCAGAGAAGTTGTTATTTAAATGCATCGACTCAATTTGCCGCAAAGTTCCAAATGACTTGGGTATTCTCCCAAATAAACTGTTGTTTGCCAAATTCAGAACTTTCAAACTTTGAAATTTCTCCCAACAATCTGGAAGTGGCCTTGCTAGTAAGTTAATAAACAGGTCAAGATGAGTTAGATACATTGGCGACATTGCACAAAAGGAAGATACAGACCATGAGAATATATTATTTGAGAGAAGTAGACATTGTAGTTTTGGAAAAAGAGGTGGTGAACCAGATAGATTATTCGAAGAGAGAAACAAGTACTGGAGATTAAAAAGTTGCCTAATAGTATATGTAAGTGTCCCACTCATTGATTCTAGGAAAAATCTAAATAAATTAATGAGGCTAATTTAGTAAACTTGAATTTAGGCAATGATCCACTCAAATGGTTTAAACTAAGATTCAAATATTCAAGACAGGGAAAGTGATCAAATGATAATGGCCTAACAATATTGGTATTTTGAAGTGCTAGTGTCTTCAAGTTTGAAAACCATGAAAAATCAGGAAGTGACCCACTACTGAGTGGGTTATAGTTGAGAACCAACAACTCTAAATCATGTTGTGCAGAACACATTTTGTTAAGTAGTCACTATGCTGGGCAAACAATTTATTGAAATCTAGTAATAGCTTCTTCAATTGACGCAAAGTCTGGAAGGATTTTATTATGCTACCATCAAGTTCATTATCTCTGAGATTTAGATATTGAAGAGAAGTCATGTTTGCAAAGCCATCTAAAATATTATGTAAAGAATTTGATGAGAGATCAAGAGGTGTGAGGATTTTGCTAACATTAAGCACCCATGACAGAATTGAAGAGTTTAATTCATTTTCTGAAAGACTAAGGATTTGGAGAAAAGTGGAAGAATTCACATAGACAATAGATTTAGGATTGACTTGAAGTAGTTCACAAGCATCTAAATAAAGCTCCAATAGATAACAGATTTTACTTATTGATGATAGCCAATCAATATCTCTACTAAGATTGATATTTGAGAGACCAAGGTATGGCAAATTAGAAAGGTGAAAAAGCCATCTAAAGTTATTTGTAGCCAAATGATTATCCTAAAGGTCAAGATTTTGTAAATTGGAAAGGTTTGCTAGAGTATGAGGAATAGAACCAACAAATTCATTCTCTGCAAGTTTCAATTCTATCAATTGACCAAGTGAACCAATGCACTTTGGAATCTCTCCTCCTAATTCATTATGAGTGAGATAAGAAAGCGAGATGCTGCAGTTCACATATCGAAGAATCTATATCTTACCTTCTAATTGTGTAGAATAATATGATGATGGGAGATCCAACCTGGTTACATGGCCAGTTAAATTATTACATGAAATTGCTTTCCATTTGCTACAATTTGCACCATTCCACGAAGATAGAATGTGCCTTCCATGAATGAAACCATGTTTTAACTTGAGAATAGCTTGCTTGTTTGTCTCTGTGCACTTTTTTGTGTGGGAAACACCAACACATAAATATATGCATAAAAGTCACCACACAAGAGAGATAGAACCTACAACTATACATGGTAACTAGCTCAAACTTTGGTGGAAACGTTTTTGGATATTAAAACTGAAAAGTATAAGGACGATGTGTGTAGTGAAATTTAGTTAGGGTCTTTTATAGAGAAGAATTAAAAGAAGCTAAGATGAAGTCCATGAAAAATGTTTACTTATGTTGTTGTTTCTTCCATTGCTCAATATTTAAATCATAGTAGATTTCCAGTTAACTTCGACATTAGTATATTACTTTTGTATAAAGTTTCTTTAGTGCACTGAAAGAAATTTATTGCATTTTATTATTATATAATTGGTATCACTTTGTGAAGATCATCCCCTGCATCAATCATTCTCACTAATGTACCAGAACAAGGGACAAGATTTACATCATTATATGTCCTTGGGATTCACATCATTATATGTCCTTTTCTAGTGGTAAATACATTCTTTGCGTGATCTTCTTGGAATAGAGTACATTATGTTATGTACTCATTTTTCTTATTTAAAAAATTAAATAAAAAGACAAAAAAAGACATTCTAATGTTTTTTTTTTATCAGCCAAAGACATTTCAACGTGAGTTCGTGCTAAACATTCTTTTTCAGTTCTCAATAGTATGCAGGCTTATTGCTGTTTTAGTTTTTTATTATATTGATGATCGCGTATCATTTCAAGCAACGGAAATCGTCCCTATTATCAATGATGGTCACTAGCTTCAAAGTCAACATAACTAGAGCTGAGGGGCAAGATTTGTGTGCATTAAAGCAATGTGTGATACACATTTGGATTCTTTTCTTTATTTGACAAAAAAAGTAATCCAATATGACTTTGTGTTGTGAAGATTCTTTTCTAGTCTCCAATTGTAATTAAGAGGAATAATTGCATTTTGAGAATTTGCAATATTGATGGTATGGCATAGGAGGATGCATTTAACTCAATGAATTCAAAATCAGCACTCGCGCTTTAGAATTCTTAAAGAAGCCAGTAAGTTCACAGACAACAAGCATTTTGTCCAAGTGTAGTGTAGGTGTAGTTTAGTGTAGTGTTTGCTCCAATTTCATAAAATTTTCTTTGTTTATCATTTAACATTTTGGTATGTTATTAATGTTTTCCTCAAACATAAGTCATAACTCAATAAAATTTACCAATAATTCAGTTTTCTAGCAAAATTGAAAATTTTATAGCATAAATAAACCATTTAATAAGTTCAACTATTGATTGATATGGTTGCATAGTCTAGTTGGGAAAGATTGACCAATAAGACAAAGAATACGTTTACAAGCATGAATGTGTACATATAGTGATGTACACATATTTTAAAGTTAATTAATATCAATGTAGACAGTGAGTATATTCTACTTTAATATGGAATTGTGTTAGTTTATTGAACTACTTATCTGTATGTGCATAGTTCTCTTGTTAGTTTATCTCATAGCTACAATTATACAGTTTACTTTAGTATTTCAACACACTTTAGTTTTATTGAAGTCAAAAGATCTTCAGTTCAACTAAACTTAAGTTAAGGGGCAAGACTTGTATGGAAGAAGGTACCACATATGCACCATGATGTCCCTCCTTTTCACGTGTGAAGTGTCCCCGATAATAGTTTTGCTCCTTCCCATCTTCTTCTTGGAACTAAGTATATTATTACTCGTTTTCTTTATTTGGATGAATATATAAGAAAAAAAAGGCAAAAAGACATTCCAATGTGATTTGCTGTAAACATTATTTTAATCCTTAGTGGTATGAATGTTGAAATATATCATACTTGCCTGCCAATACATCACAATAAGACCGAAAAACAAAAGAGCAAGCCCAACGAGTAAGATTTGCCATTGGATTGTAAGCTACCAGTCAAGTGATTCAAGATGAAACTTCAACCCTTTTAAATTCTTTAGCAAAATACGTTGATCAATTTAGATTGCGAGCTTTCAATTTACACTACCAAATGCTAATTACACGGAGCAAATGACTTTGGTAGGTTGGGTAGAAAGTTTAAAATTAATGGGAGGTAGGAATCACTACAAGAATCTTCGCTATTGATTGGTATGACAAAGGAGGTCATATTTAATTTGATAAATTTATATTATGGCCATTTAGAATTCTTCAGAAAGCCAATAAAAAGTTAAGAGAAAAAAGGTCATACACTGAGCTTTACACTGTTATTCAATCACAAACTATTATGTGTGGTAAATTTGTTGACTTTTACAATAATAGCCTTAAAAGTCATACTAACGGTGAATTCTAATTGATTGACAGTGTAAAACTTTTTACATTGACAGTGCGTAACCATTAAACTCAAAAGTTAATGGCCAGAAAGCATTTTGGCTCCATCTTGGATCTCTAGACTAGTAAACTATATAAGCTAGAGCAAAAATTTCTCTGAAAGTTGTAAGCAGAAGAATTATTAAAATCAAAAGTTAAAAAAAGGAACTATTATCAATTGTTTTATAAATGTGCTTGAAGTTATGGGTTTTATTTGATCCCTACCCTGTCCTCTTTTGATTTCCCATTTAGGGTTTCTGTTGTGGCCAAAATAAAATAAAAAATAACAGATTTTTTGGCCTTAAAGAGAACCACCACAATAGGAACAAAGTTGTTGAGTGGTCATGGATTTCAACTATCATTCCTTTAGAAATAGTTGCTTTGGTGTTACTGACCGGGCTTAGTGTTATGTATTAAACATTGCTTGAAGAACATTCGAAAAATTGTCTTTAAGCTTAGAACTTTCAAAGATATGAGGTTTTGTCTCGATGAAAATTTTGTAAGATGACTTCCCTTCAACCCATAAAGTCAGGCTTGAACCCATAATCTATCAGCTTCATGAATTTCTAATTTCTATAGACCTACCAAATTTTCATTAGAAATGGAAGTGGATCATGTGGAGGTTAAATCTGATCAGCAACAGTCAAATTAAGGATTTGCTTTTTATCTCAATGAAAATATCCTTTCAACTCAGTTTTTTGACCAAGGTTTTTCCTTATGTTTTTGTAGTCCTTTGATTATTTTTTTCCTTATTATAGGATGCTTATAGGGCTTTATAAGAGATTACGGTGTCCCATTGAGGCATTGATAGTACTATTATGAACTGTCGTTACTTATATATATATTCCAGCTGGAAGTAATCCAAAGGCGCCTCTTCAGTACAAATTCATGGTCCACTGGAGCATTTGAGAACTCGATTGTCATAAAGGCATGATATTATTTGAAAAAAAAATGTTAATTAACAAAAGAAAATTATATATGAGAACATTTAAGTTCAAAATAACAAGAATAAATTATATTGATACCTTTTGAGATTGTTCAAAACCTTTTTTTTTTTTTTTTTAACTTTTACAACAACCTCCTCCCTTATAGGAGTACATAGTGTAATGTTTTTCAAACAATTGAAGGAACCAATGTAATATATAAGGGGTGTTAGTATAATATTTTTCAAACAATTAAGGGAGATTACTGTAGGGGTAAAAAAAAAAGAGGGGTATCAGATGAAATTCGATGAAACCTCAAGAGTGTCAGTGTAATTTACTCAAATAATAAACCAAGAATAGAAAGCATCTGAGGCCAGTTATATGAAGACTAAGAATTAACACAATTTGCAACACAAGATTGATTGGTATTGAGTGGAAAAAAAAATCCTGTAAGTCGTTTCTGTATGTTAATCATTCAGATGATAAATTGTAATCATGATGGCTTCAAGAAGTAAGCTATGAAGTTGGATCCAAAATGTTGCCATATCAAAGTAAACGTCAAAGATTGACAAATTTGGGAACCAATACTGCAAAGTTAGGATATGGCCTATAACACTCAATGGGCCATTATTCAAGATCTTCTAAACTAATCTATAGTTTTGTCTTTAAGGAGCTTCATTTTGCATTGCCCAACAAAAATTTTAATTTCTTTTTTCACAAAAGTATCTTTTCTAGAAAGTAGTTTCCATAATATTGTTATGTTGAAATATATTATAGAAACTAGTTTTTGTAATATACTTAATTTGGTTATTATTTTTTGTTTTAATAATTCATAACCTTTGTGAGTTGAATAACTTGATAAATAAAATATGAGACAAAAATATTAGACAAATTAAAATAAGTCAACATAGTCAAATATATATAGTGTATAAGTTAGATACAAAATAATACAACTGAAATCAAATAAAATGAAAAAGCAAAAAGATCATGTGCAAGTCGTCTTCTCCTTGATATGTACACTCCTCTCCTTGATATGTACAACCCGTGTCGCATCACTATTTGCCTGTGCGACTCTCAATGCGTCCTGCGTGGTATTCCAAGTTTCAGTCCCTTCAATGACCATTCTCAGATCAAGCATGAATTGAAGTAGCTCAAAAATTCTCTCAGATCGTTTCTACAAAAAGGAATTTAACATTATTAAGCATCATGAAAGTGTGATTGTCATTCAATACACAACGAAAATACGTATATACTTATTGGACAAGCATGAGAGTCACTCGAACTAGACTCTGCTTGGCTTGTAAGGAGCTTCACTGGTACTCTTGGAGGATCTTCTCCTCACAGGGGGTATGAGGTATGGATGGGAGATGTGGTAAAAAAAATGAATGTATCCATCCATGCACTGTGCTAGATCAGTTGCCTATAGTCCTTTAATGACATCGTCAAGAATGTGATTGTGATAGTGAATAAACCTCTGATCACATTCCTCGATGGTAAGCACGTGACTAGTAATCAAGAGTGATGAACGAGTGTGAACACCCAATTTTATCTGGATAATTGTAGTTTAAAATAAACAAATAAATAAAATAATAATAATAACAATAATATTGGATTAAATATATTTATCTTTTATTCTTGTTGGGCTAAAAATATCCTGGTCCGTAACTAACTAAAAAATATTAAATTTCTTGTTGAATTAAAAGTTTTAAGCCTATGGCCATACATATTCATTCATAATAGTACTTCAAGAGTTCATCATCATTATAGAAAATAAATACAAAATAAGAATAATAAGGACAAAAGAAAGTAAAGAGTTGAGAAAAAGAAACGGTCAAAGGACTTAAACAATCTCATTTAAACCTTACATTAGCCTATAAATAAGAAAGAAAGAAAAAGGAGAAGGGGAGGTTGTGGAATTGAGAAAAACGAAGAGAAACTCTAGGAAGAGAATCCTAAAGGAGAAAAGAAAGGGGAGAAGAGAGAGGAGAGGAAGAGAGGAGGAGCAAGAAAAAAAGTGGAATTAAGAGGGAGAAGGAGAAGCAGAATAGAGTGGAGAAGAGAGTCGAGGAAAAAGAAGAAGAAAACGCAAGTCACAGAGGTATTCCAATCTCTGTTATAGTCTGTTCTTAATGGCAACTGTAGATCTTTATGGTTCATTCAAATGCTTGCTATACTGATGTCTCTATTTTCCTTTGATTCTGTGGCTGTGTATTCCTGATAATTGAATTCAATTTGTTTGAAAATAGGAAACAATGCAATTTTCTTAAATCATCATACATTCATAGGCATTGGTGTCAATTTACTCCTAAAAGCTCGAGCACTACACAGTTCATAGAATAATGAGTTGATTTCAATTCTATCTTATAATCATAAATAGAAACATAATACATCGACTCGTTTTCTTCTCAAAAATCACCACATTAATACTGATTTCAGCACACACATCGGTCTTTTTAATTTCATGTACCTGCACCTCACATTTGTCATCTCACCAATCTAGAGTACATCAGTGTTCATGCAAAGGAAAGTAAAATAAAGAAGAATGAAAAATTAATAAGTTTTGTCCTTGTAAAGCAATCGGTGTCCATCAAATTCTTCGTTCCCCCTATTCTTCGAGCCCTAGCGCGAGCTTCTCTCTCGTGTCACCATAAAACTTCCGCGATCTTCAATACAGACCGGAACTAGCATCTTCTCACGCACTTTGTCGCCATCACGCGTCTATCGCGTTGTCGTCACAGCGCCGTACTATTGCGGCGTGGTCCGCCACGCTCCAACCGTCTCCACAAATCATCAACCAAGGCCTCGCCACCGTTGCACCGCCACCGCTGCGGGGTGTAGATCACTGTCGCACAAACCTTTGCCCAACCCAACCACCATGATGTGTGATCCGCCGTCGACTGCCATGTTTCCGTCTCGCAACCTTCGCGTTCTCAAATTTCTGTCTCGAGGGGAAGGGCTATGTGCCCCATGATCTCCCCAGACCCCTTTTTGCAGTACGAAATGGGCTTGGGCCCTAATGGGCTTTTTGATTTGTTCTTTTAATGTGTAAGGAAATAAGGCTTGGCCCCTGAATTACGTTTTTCTCTTCATTTTTTTTGTTTTTTTTTTTTACGTTGAGTCTATTTATTTTTCCTATATATCCTAGACTTGTGAATTCGATTAAAATGATAAATAAAGGCATGATTAAATACTTGCTAACGTAATGACAGTGAAAGTCGATCTAGGCTTTTTCTTACTTTAGCTTTTTGGTAACATGTTTTTTTTTTTTTTGGAAAAATGTCTAATAATCAAAATATTTATTTGTTGGCAATTAAGAAAAATGATCATTTTGTGTGTTCTTGTTAAGCTTCTGTTTTTATTGTTTGAATAACTAATTAAATTTAATAATGGCCATCTTAGATACACTTCTTATTTGGACATTGTTAAAGTTTTAAAATATTAATGGTAACCTAGAATCCACTTGAATATTACAAAAGGCTTTATTTAAGTTTAAGTTTGATCAATAAATTGTTAATGGATATTTCTTTTTAATAAAAATGAAAATAGATTTAGTGGTTTATCATGTTGGGTCTAGGACTTACTTGAATATCACAAAATCTTATATAACTTTGTTTTGTAGGAGTATTCCTCATCTGGTAGGCTGCCTATCATTGTGGATAATACTCTATAATATTTAAGATTTAATATTTTAATAATCATTATAAAATAATAAAAAATAAAAAATATATAACTAAAAAAAACATAAACCCACAAAATGATTTTTTACCCAAAGAACTAAGTGAGTCTGAGTTCTTCATTGCACTGGAAGATACGTAGGAGCAGAGGTCTACTCCTGTCGATCTCAAAAAAACAATAAAACTAAAAATAGTAACAATAGTAATTTTTTTTTAAAAAGTCTACAATAAAATTTAAATTAAAAATTTATAAAAATGGGATTAATAATTTTATAAGCAAGAGGAAAAGACAATTGATTTATTTCACACATTAAGTTAAAGGGTAACCGTTCTTATAACAAACGTTGTAGGGTGCTAACACTTTCCTTATGCGTATTTGACTTTCGAATCCAATCTTTGGTTTAAGACAATTTTTTTAGGGTTTTTCCATGTTTTCCCTTAATAAACTATGGTGGTGGCTCCTCTGTTTTTATTTCTTTTCCACCATTCGTCGTGACCCTGGTTGTAACAGCGAGGAAACCCTTATAAATGGTCAAACTGTCATAGCACCCTCTCCGATAGATGGGCAAACAACAGTTGCCCTAATGTAATAAAGCTTGAGAACTATGAGATTTCATGAAAAGGTCACTCATCTCTATGGACTACATAAGGCATCTAGATGACCTTTTTCATTTGTAGCACATTCAGCACAATCCGAGTGATGAACATGTCACTAAAGCCTCTCATAACCTCTCATCGACAAGCACAGAGTGATTGCTCCATATATCCAGCAACCAATTGGTGGGAGCTAATGAGTGGAAAGTGCTTAAAGATCCATGCCTGTAAAACCATTAACATAATTAATTGTTGTAAAAGGAGAAAACACCAAAAATAAGAAAACAACTTTGGTAGATGTATGTAGAAGAGTCATATATCCTCCAAATTATTCAAGGTAAAGACAGCTTATGCATACCCATCGCATCTGTCAAGGTCACTAAAAAAGTCCAAGAATGCCACATCGACAAATGTGGCACTATTGTCAGCAAAGATGGTGCATCCCACCAAAGGCAACATAAAATTTTTGGCTGCAAAGATGATGTTCCTATCCTAGATGTGTGTATCATATAAGTTTTGCAGTTAGTTGAATTGCACGTGCATTCCTTGGGTCTCCATTGTCTTAGTCAATGCCTCATCCATGTCAACCCCAACTAGCTCCATCAGGTACTTGCATGTCTAGGTACTAACATAGTGCCCTAAATATAGGTAAATGTAAGAGAGATGACACATCATCTAGAGTGATGATCATCTTCCCAATTGGAAGGTGGAAGGAATTGGTGTCCTTTTGCCATTGCTCAACAAAAGTAGATGAGACATCGTTGTACACCATGCGGTAGCATGCTTGTAAAAGGGGCTCCAACCAAGACCTCTCCACGTATTTCGTCACCTACTCATGCTCTGCCTTGAAGGAAAACATTTTCTTCCTATGGCTTACCACCTTTAACTCATGGTGGTTCTCTCCCATCCACAAGCTATTAACCAAGTGGCCTCAATAACTCCAGAGGGGAGGTGAATTGAGTTATAATAAATAGTTTTTTGCAAAGTGTCCACCTCAAATCGTGAAGAATATAATTTGAGAAAAAAGATGAAGAGAGAGGCCTTTTGTTTTGCTTTGGTTAATGGAATTTAAAATAAAAACAATACAAATCAAACATTTAAACAAATAAAGCAGTAAAGAAAAGGGTTAGAGAAGAATGCACCAAGGTTTATCCTGGTTTGCTGACAAACTGTAACCTACATCCAGTCCCTAAGCCACACTTGAGATTTATTCACTATTTGATTAGAGTTTACAATGCAACAAGTCTTTTACACCCAAGAATGCCTACCTTGCCAACCTAACCCAGGATGCTCATCACCTTTTGTCTCTAATCACCCATTAGGGAAACCTACCCTAGGGTACCACAGGGAAACTTATCGTACAAACTTGATTGATCACTAATACTCAGAAACTAGAAAAAACCTATTCCTAAACAAAAGGAAGCCTACCCTTGAATTTCTCAAAATCAAAACAAGCATGTATTTTTTAAAATTGTATCTTATATCGTAATTAATTTGATTTCAATTAAAAATGGTAATCTATATCGTAATTAATGCGATTAATATTAAAAAGGAAAAAAAATACATAACTATATATATATATATATATATATATATATATATATAGTTGTTTATAGATTTTCATAATTATCCAGCTTTATCGACTAGTCTCTTTTAGTACTAATAACATTACTTAAAGTATTAATTTTTATGCCTAATCCTAACCTTAATTAAGTTTATGAAAGTTTTCTAAAAAAATTAGATAAATAAAATTTCCTTTAGATCTTTATTTTACTAAAACAATGCATTTATCAATAATTTCAAGAACAAATAATAATAGTAATAATAATCAAGATACTAATTTATTTATTTTCACAATTTGGAAGGTTAGGAAAAGAGAAGAGGTAAAATAAAATGGAACACGATTCAAACGCAATTTAATTAACTACTTACTAACAAATTTAATTAGTTTAATTAATCACTCTCATAATCATTTTAACACAAATCATAATAGATTTTAATCTTCGTGAAATAGTCCTTTTAATATGCTTAACTTCACAGTAGCCATTGTAATTGAGAAACCAAAATGAACCAACTCTGGTACTAGTTTATTAGAAATAATGCACAATAAAGATAAAGAGAAAAGAATAAACACATAGATTTAATGTGGAAAACCCTTGACAGGAAAAAACCACAAGTAAATGAGAAACAATTCACTATACTAAAATTTGGTACAAGAGAGATACAAAGAGAGTAACTACTATAGCACTATATTATATTAGTGTATATGAAACCCTATCCCAAAAACATAAAAGTCCATATCATAAGGGGCTTTGCTACCACCACAAAACCCAAAAAGAATCTCAAAAATATTTCCTCACCAAATTAGTCGCACCACAAGCTTTTCCAGTTGGACCAAAAATTTGAGACGCCAACTCTAACATTAGTTGTTTTTAGTCTCCATTATTTTAATACAAAAAAAATAAAAAAAATCTATAGTAAATTTGTAAATATGATTCACATACACCTAATTAAATTTTCTTTTATTTTAAAAAAATATACTTATTGATTAAAAGAAAATGAAATGACATCATCTAATAATTATTGATTAAAAGAATGCCCACTAGTAAGATATATTATTTTTAATGCATCTTGAGATAATATGGTATTAAATTATTTTCAATCATACAAATAGATTATCAATAAAATATATTTATTTATTCATCCGCAATACCCATGGATTTTTATCTAATTAGGCATAACTTAGCTCAAAATCTTTCATGAAGCTTGCTCAATTGCATGTGTCAAATGATGGCACGTACAGTTGTCTCACTTCAAGTTAACCAATACATTTTAGCATCACTGTTTAGGATAGAGCTTTACCTACCAAGTTAAAAGAAGAGAGTCATGATCTCAAATAGCATTGAGTGTGTGCAAGTTATAATGGATTTTAAAGTTTTTCAACAAACTACATTGGTGTATAGTAAGCAATGAATCATTAATACGTTATTATATCGAAATAAGAGGTGTCAAACACTATACCTTTTAATCATGGATTTGGAATCTCTTTTCACTCTAGCCGTAAAGATAAGTGTTGCACATATCCAATCTTTTATGATGTTGAAGAATTGAAAGTAGGCATGTCTCTAGGAATTTATAATAATTATAGTTCCACAAACACCCCAAAATTCGAGGCTGATGTAAAACCCAAAGTTTATGGGTTCATCCTCATCTTCATTAATGCCATTTTTATCAACTCTTCTAATTGGTGGGACGACATCTCATGGGCATTGGTTTGTGAGCGGTGAGCCACAAAGCCTAATGTTCCCTACATATGTAAAGGCATCAAAGCATGGTTCTAAATTGCAGTCCATTATTGCAATAGCACCTACAATGTAAAGGTCTTTTAACTTATTGCAACTACATCGCGACCACAATTGTGGCTGCATTGGCCGCATTTTCTCACAATTTCCTGCAATATCAAGAATTGCAGCGAAACTGCAACCATGACTGCAACCACAATTTTGAACCATGCATCAAAGGTTTGAAGTTGAGTACTTAGTGGAGTTTCTCCTGATAAATTGTTGAAAGACAAGTCATGTAACTCAGAAAACTTAATTTTGAAAAGCTTGCTGGCATTCTACCATAAAGATGATTTCTTGACAAGTCAAGTGATTCCAACATTTACATATGGCCAATGCTGTTGGGAATGAATCCTAGGAGATTATTCCTTGAAAGATTTAAGCCAACCATTGCCATAAGTATTGTTATACTTTGGGGTATCTCTCCTGTTAAGGGGTTACCAAAAAGATCAATCATTGTTATAAGTCCAAGAATTTTCCCTTATTCTATGTTTTCTCCTTTCCATGCTAATATTGTTTCATCAACAAAAGAGATACTTGAACTATCATGAGATGAAATAGCTACAGATGTGTCATAAAAAATGGTTTCCCTTGGAAACTTCATATTTGACAAAGCAGTTATGTGATTAAGGCATTTTGGTATTTCCCCTATAATATTATTTGTAGAGAGATCCAATACTTGATGAAATAATAGAGTACATAGACTTGTGTGTATGTTTCCTTGGATCTTATTACCTCGTAGACACAAAACAATCAAATGACACAAGTTATGGCCTACCCATGTTGGTAATGCTTCTCCCAGAATGTTATCCCTATAATCAATGAATCTTAAGTTTGACAAAGAGTCAAGGGTGGAATTTCACCAAAGAAGTGTTTATTTAAATGCATTGACTCAATTTGCCATAAAGTGTCGAATGACTTGGGAATTCTCCCTAATAAACTGTTGTTTGCCAAATTCAGAACTTTCAAAATTTGAAATTTCTACAAACAATTTGGAAGTGGCCCTACTAGCAAGTTACTAAACAGGTCAAGATAAGTTAAATTCTTTATCAACATTGCTCAAAAGGAAGACAAAGACCCTGAAAACATATTATTTGAGAGAAATAGGCCATATAGTTTTTGAGGAAAAGGAGTTAGTGGAACAGACAAATTGTTGAAACTATTTAGTCGGAAACCTTGTTTTTATAGTTGGTAATGGTTTTGGTATAGCTCTACTAAGTTTATTATGTGATACATTTAAGTATGACAAACTTGAAGATATGTCCCAAAACCATTGAGGAAAGGAATCCATAATACCCAGTATTAGAGATTTGCAGCACCTCAAGTCCCCTTTGATATTTGGGCCATGTTGAAAATTGAGGCCCCAAAATGCATGATGATGCATATAATGCTTGCAATGGGAAAGGTGGAATCTAATTTGGATTCAAGTAAAATGAAAGTGAATTTCGACTCACGTCCAATATCTCCAATCCAAATAAGCTTAATATATGTTTTTTACCAATGATCCTATTCAACTTATTCAAAGAGAAAGACAAGAACTAGAGATTAGAAAGTTGCTCAATAGTATATGGAAGTGTCCCACTCAATTGATTGTGGGGAAAATCCAAAAAATGTAATGAGGCAAACTTAGTAACCTCGAATATAGGCAATGATCCACTCAAATTGTTTAAATTAAGATCCAAAGCTTTAAGTTGAGGCAAGTGACCAAATAATAATGGTCTAACAATATTGTTATTTTGAAGTGAAAGTCTCTACAAGGATGAAAACCATGAAAAATTGGGAAGCGACCCACTACTAAATAGGTTCTGGTTGAGATTTAACACCTTTAAATCATGTTTTGCAAAACACATTTTTGGTAAGTAGTCACTGAGTTGGCTAGACAATTTATTGAAACCCAGGAACAACTCCTTAAGTTGACACAAAGTTTGAAAGGATTTTATTATGCTACCATCAAGTTCATTATATGAGAGATTAAGAACCGTAAGGACTTTGCTAACGTTCAGCACCCATGATACAATTAAAGAGCTAAAATTATTTCCTGATAGACCGAGAATTTGGAGAGAAATGGAAGAATTCATGTGGGAGATAGATTTAGGATTGACTTAAGGGAGCCCACAGTGATGTAAATAAAGCTCTGATAGAAAAGGGATTTTACTCATTAATGATTGCCAATCAATAGCTTTACCAAGATTGATATGTGAGAGATCAAGGTATCTTACATTAGAAAGGTGAGGAAGCCATTCAAGGTTATGTCCAACCAAATTGTTTTTCTGAAGGTCAAGATTTTGCAAATTAGAAGGGTTTTCTAGAGTATGAGGAACGAAAACAAGTTCATTTCATGCAAGTTTCAACTCTATCAATTGTCCAAGTGAACCAATGCACATAGGAATCTCCCCTTGTAAGTCATTATAATTGAGATCTAAGAAAGTAAGATGCAGCATTAGGAGGTAAGTTAGATTCTTTAATATGTGAGTTGCAAATTGGAAAGGTTTGAAACAGTATGACGAATGGAACCAACAAGTCCATTCAGTGCAGGTTTCAACTCTATCAGTTGACCAAGTGAACCAATGCATTTTGGAATGTCTCCTTTTAAGTAATTAATACTGAGATCTAAGAAAGTGAGATACTACAATTCACATATTGAAGAATCTAACTTACCTCCCAATGCTGCAGGACTCTTGTAAAATGTTATTGTTGGTGTTGTGTCTGTAAGATAGTTTAAATCTTCAACTGTTGTGAAATTTGAAAATCGTCAGAGATCTAATCTGGTTACATGACTGCTTAAATTATTGAGTGAAATTCCTTTCCAACTGCAATAATTGTCACCGTTCCACGAAGATAGAATGTCCCTTCTGTTCTGGGACTAACTCAGGCTCTTAAGTCGACGTTGCTTTTTCTAAGCATCACTGGCTTAGGGGTAACTATTCTGGAGGTTATTCGGACATATGGTTCTAAGTCAGCCTACATGTCACCTACCCTGGTTGGCACAACCATTGGTACCCCGGATAGTAATTCCTCACTATCTTGGCTTGACTTTATGACTGTCTTGGCGCAGCATGGAAAGTGCCTAACGGCAAGGAAAACATGTAATAAGGCACCCAAATGAATGCTGCCACGTGGCACTTAACTCTAATAGAATTTTCCTCTAAAACGCTCTATATAAAGGACTCCACATTCATCAGGTATACACGTGCTCTCTCTCATTCTCACTCACACTTGCACCCTTATTGACTTAAGTATCGAAGTCCTTGTAGGTGCTACACCAGAGATGCCAGCAACCACTGTGGGAGCTCACCGGAAGTTTTCTCTCGTGTTCACCATACAACATTGGTACTGTCTATAGGAATCGTTTCTGATTCTATCCATTTCTTTTCCTTTCTCTTGGAAATTTGTTCGTGATGGTCAGCATGAAAAACCGCAGGTCTATTGTGGCACCTTCGCCACCGAAGCTTCCACCACCGTTGCCTAAGGATGGTGAAGCCGCTTTAGTCACACCTGAAGCGGTCCTTAAGATGTATGCCGCTCCAGCACCATTAGTCACCATGGCTAACCTCGCTGCATTATTGCAACAATAGAGAGAGACGCTGAAAGAATATGAGAGGATCATTGCAGAGCTGCATGTGGAGAATGAGAGTAAGAAAGGTGTGGAGAATAGTTACAATCATGCTGAGGCATCTGCGGCCTCTGCTTTGAGACCAGGTCATGTTATGTCGAAAGTGCATGACGCATACGTGCCAGCGAAAGTGAATGACGACGATGAGATGATATCGTTTAACCTTCATTTTTCCACAAGAATTCTTAACTTGTGGGTTCCGAAGCAACTACAATAGTTACCTTCGTTGGAATTGTGCGATGGATCTACCGATCCAAACGATCACTTATCAGTGTTTGAGTCGACGATGTTCTATAAAGGAGCTTCTGCCTCATTGACATATAGAGCATTCCTGCTTTTGTTGAAGGGAATGGCGCTGAAGTGGTTCCAATCTTTGGAGTCGAGATCCATTGATTCATGGAAGACGTTAAGGGAGAAATTTAAGACCGCCTTTGCAATAAGCAAGGCTAGACCTAAAACCGAAGCAGATTTAAGGAGGATCCGCCAAGGCACATATGAGCCATTGAGAGATTACATTAACAGGTTTAACCAGGAGGTCGGGGAGGTTGAGAACTTGCAACCCAAAGCGGTGTTAATGTTGGCTAAAGACGGGGTGAAGGAAGGCTTACCTTTCTTCATATCGATTGCTAAAACACCTCCAACCTCAATGGAGGAGTTTTTGAAGAAGGCAGAAAAATACATTAACTATGAGAACGTGTTAGAGGCCGAGAAAATGAAGATGGCCAATAATGCATCGCAAAAGAAGAATTCGCACTCGAAGGTTGACAAACCGCTGCGTCATGAGGACCAAGCTTTGTTCAAAGGAGGACCAAGGTTCGAAGACTATACATCGTTAAATGCCTTACAGGGGAGGATTCTAAATGAAGCGTACAATGTAGAGTTCATTGAAGAAAGAATAAAAACCTCGAAGCCAATAAGAAATAGAAAAGGAGGAAATCAATCCAAATACTACCGATATCACAAAGTGCTGGGGCATGACACACATGAATGTTTTCAGCTAAAGGATGCTATTGAGTTGTTGATCAGGCGGGGAAGACTCAGCCACTTTGTAAAGCAAAACGGCAGCAATTGCGGGTAGAAGACAACACCCCTCACCACTAAAAAGGGATAGAATAAGGAGCCCTAGGAAGGGATGCTCCCTACCCCAAAGGGAAAAATCACCACGTTGACATAGTCCTACGAGAAGTTGTTCCCCACCTCGGCCATCGTGGGATGATGGCGAAGTACAAGTCATTCGACGTTAGTCACCACGGTGATCGTTATCCTAGCGACCCACCAGATCCCTAACTCATTCTCCCGTGAGGAGTCATGAGGTTATATATGTTATAACCGATAGATTTTCAGGAGGAGGTTTCTTAAACAACGCAAGTAAAAGGCATGCTAAAGAAGTATTGACAACCTCTTATAGGGTTCGTGCTGTTGATAACCCTACAAAGAAGAGGGCTCTGCCCCTTATTTTCGATGATTCTGACTACACCGATGTTATACCAAACCATGACGATCCTCTAGTAGTGAATGCTCTTATGGTGAATAAAGAGGTCCATAGGCTATTAGTAGACATTGGAACTTCAGCCGATATCATGTTTTATGATCTTTTCGAGAAGATCAAGATTTCAGAGTCAGAATTGATGCCTTACAACAAATATCTAATTGGGTTCTCTAGGCACCACATTACACCAGTGGGAGACATAAAGTTGCACATGACTTTTGGGAAGTAGCCCCACACCAAAACTGTAACCACCTGGTTTATAGTGGTAGACACCAAATCTTTTTACAATGCCATTTTGGGAAAACTGACTCTAAACGCTTTAGGAGTTGTCATCTTGATCTCGCATTTAGCCATGAAGTTCGTGGGAGATAACATGGAGGTAGTCACCTTGTGAGGAGACTAGGGAAAGGCTAGAAAATGCTATACGGAGTCCCTAAAAGTCAGTCCTAAACCCGAGATAGAATACAAGCCCAACCCTAGAGAAGGCGAAGTGCTTTTAACAGGGTTGGATTGTTGAGATGAGATAAAGTGAGATACTTGGATACCCCATCCAGAGCCTGAAGGGGAGTGCATCCCGATCCAAATTGGGAAAGAAAGTGACCAGGTTGTCAGAATTGGTGCTGATCTAGATGAGAAGATGAAGGAGGATCTCTCGACTCTCATAAAGAGTAGTGCCGGCTTATTCACTTGGAAACCAGTAGACATGCCTAGGATAGACCCCAGTGTCTTTTGCCACCAATTAGTAGTGGATCCTTCGGTGAAGTCAGTGTGTCAGCGAAGGAGGAAGATGGCCCCGAAATGTTTACAAGAGATTGATAGACAAGTTGAAGGGCTGTTGAAAGTAAGGTTCATCCGAGAAGTGAAGTATATTAATTGGCTTGCCAACGTGGTGCTTGTTAAGAAACAAAATTGTAAACAGAGGATATGTGTTGATTACACCGACCTTAATAAGCATTGCCTGAAAGGCTCGTATCCTTTTCCCAATATCGACAGGCTGGTAGATGGTTCCTTCGAGTTTCGTTATCTATCCTTCATGGACGCTTACTCTGGATATAACCAAATCCCTTTATACTTGGGTGATTAGGAGAAAACAACTTTCATGACTGAAAAGGCCACTATTATAAGGTTACATCTTTTGGGTTGAAGAACTCTAGGGCCATATATCAGAGGATGATGAACAAAGGTGTTTGAGGTGCAGATAGGAGAAACTTAGAAGTATATGTCAATGATATGATTGTGAAGAGTGCCACCTCTGAGGCACACCATCGAGACTTAGAAGAAACCTTCGTCCAACTAGCAAAGTACTACATAAGACTGAACCCCAATAAATGCATGTTTGGCATTTTGGCGGGAAAATTCTTAAGGTATATGTTATTTGAAAGGGGGATTGAGTTAAACCCAGAGAAATGTCGGGCTATATTGGAAATGAAGAGCCCTTAGAGTGTAAAGGAGGTCCAGAAATTGACGAGGCAGTTAACTGTGTTGGCGAAGTTCATAGCCAGATTGGCACAAAATGTTCTTCCCTTTTTCCAGTTGTTAAGGAAAGGCAAACTTTTTGAATGGACTGAAGATTGTGAAGTTGCGTTCAGAAGGTTGAAAGAAACTTTTTCATCTCCCCCTACTCATTAAACCCAAGTTGGGTGAGCTCTTGTATTTATACTTAGTTGTGGCCGACGAAGCTGTTAGTGCAACATTAATACAGGAGACATCAGAGGGACAAAAGCTGGTCTACTTTGTAAGCAGGGCTTTTCGAGGAGTTGAACCGAGATATCCTATGATGGAGAAGGTTGTATTTGCTTTGGTGATGGCAGCAAGACGATTGCGGCCATACTTTTAGTTGCATTAAATTGTAGTAAGAATGGATCAGCTAATTCGACACATTTTGCATGGGCTTGAACTAGTGGGGGGGGGGATGACGACTTGGGCCACAAAGTTGTCGGAGTATGGGATTCAATATGAACCAAGGCAAGCATTGAAGGTCCAAGCACTTGTCGATTTCATTACAGAATTGACTCCTATAGAATCTTCATCCGGAACTTTGACCTGGACCTTTTTTGCTGATAGGTCATCCAATGAAAAAGGAAATGGAGTCGGTATAATGCTAGAATTGATGGACAATGTCATGTTGGAGCAGTCTTTGACTTTTATATTCCCCACTTCTAATAACCAAGCAGAATATGAGGTGTGTATTGTCGAACTCATTATGGTAGCCGACATTGGTGTCACGTCATTGCGTGTATGCAGCGATTCTCAATTGATGATTTTGTAGATTAACGGGGTGTACCAAGCCAAAGAGCCTATATTACAAAAATACCTTGGACAAGTCAAGACTCTTCTCACAAAATTCAATAGAATAGAATTCGTCTACATTCTTGAGAGAAGAATGTTAGGACAGACATCCTATCCAAGCTGGCTAGCACAAAGTCTTTTGGCAATAATAGGACGGTCATTCAACAAACAATGCACAAACCTAATCTCGTGATGGTGGTAGAAGTGGAGCAAAGTTGGATGTCTCCTATTATTGACTACCAAAAAGAAAACATCACTCTGGAAGACAAAAAGGAAGCAAGGAGGCTAGAAAGGTCGGCGGCTCATTTTTGTATTGTTAATGACAAACTTTATCAACACGGTTTCTCCCAACCTCTACTTAGATTTTGAGAAAGTCAGAGTTTGAATACGTGATGGTAGAAATACATGAAGGATGTTGTGGCCAACACTTAGGGGGCAGAGCACTGGCCAAGAAGATACTTAGAACAGGCTATTACTAGCAAACATTAGAAATTGACACCATGGAGTTCACCAAAAAATGTGATAGATGTAAAAAATGCTCCAACATTCACCTTGTGCCCCCTAAAGCTCTGAGCACAATCACCTTCCCCTGACCTTTCATTTGGTGGGGCATTGATATACTCAGCCCCTTTCCAAAGGCGCCCAGTTAAGTAAAATATTTAGTGGTAGCGATTGACTACTTTACCAAATGGATTGAGGCAGAGGCACTGGCCACAATCATGGTAAGGAATATCGAGAATTTTGTATTCCGACAGATTATTTGTAGATTCCAAATACCGGATGTTCTAGTATCAGACAACAACACGCAGTTCACAAACAGAAGCTTCTAGGAATTCTTGGCTGGGTTAAAGATTAAGCAGTACTTTACATCGGTCGAACATCCCCAAACAAACGGTAGGCAGAAATGGTAAACCAAGTCATTCTTTGAAGACTCAGACAACACTTAGACGAAGCGAAGGGATGTTGGGTTGAGCAACTACCACATGTCCTGTAGGCATACCGCATAACCCCCCATTCTTCCACTAAAAAGTCTCCTTTCTGCCTTACTTATAGCGTAGATGCAATGATCTCGACAGAAATCAGAGAGTCAACATGGAGAGTGGCTATTCTGAGACTTGAAGGTAAAAATGGACTATTGCAAACGAGTTAGATGTTGTAGAAGAAAGGAGGGAAGTCGTCGCCATAAAAGAAGCCATTTTGAAGAGATAGGTTACAGCAAGATGTAACAAAAAGGTCGTCCTTCGTGCCTTTAAGTCGAGAGATATAGTATTAAGGCTGCTGACATCGGGGGGAAGAATGCCAAGCAAGGGAAGCTTGCGGAGAAATGGGAAGGCCTTTATAGAGTTACCTTTAAGACTGATATAGGTGTATACGTGTTGGAGATGCTATCCGGGATTGCGATCCTGTAGACATGGAACGTAAGCAACCTTAGATGGTACTGCAGTTAAGGCATGATTGGTAACGAAGCTCAAATAACTTTTTGATTTTGATTTTGATGTCATAGTTTAAGCTTATAGTATAACTAGGTTAAGTTGCGTGCTATAATTCGTGGCTCTTGTAATATTTTTGCCTAACATGATTAATAAAATAAGAGTTTTTTTGGCTCAAAAAGCTAGATGTAGGATCAAACAAAAGTGCACAAAAGAAGAAAAGGGCAAAGAAAAAGAGAAAGGCTCCCACCTTGTGTACGTGGATTCACTCTAGCCGGGGTAGGATAAAAACACTACCCCGTGGATGTGGATTCGCTCCATCTGGGGTAGGAAAAACACTATCCTGTGTACGTGGATTCATTCTAAACCGAGATCATAAAACTTTCACTTTGCGTACGTGGATTCGCTCTAGCTGAGGTAGGAAGATAACCACTCTGTGTACGTGGATTCACTCCAACTGGGGTGGTACAAAACACTACCCTATGTACGTGGATTCGCTCTAGCTAGGGTAGGAAAATCACTATCCTGTGTACATGGACTCGCTCTAGCCACGATAATAAAGATAACCACCCTGTGTACATGGATTCGCTCTAGCTGGGGTGGAATCGAAAAGACAGTAAATTAAGAAGTAGACAAATGTTAAAAACAAAGTCCAGAAGACAAAGTAAGAAAAATCAAAATATTAACAAAGGAGAGTAAAAGCGCGAGGAACTGGCGGCAAAGTATTATGAAAAGGCAGCAAAGTGCGACACAATATTCGATGATGGGTTGCTTGGCAAGCCCTAACCGGACATCCTCATTTAAATCTCTGGGCATTCTTGCTCAGCGAGAGCCTTAGTCACTCAGCGATTCTCTTTGAACAAAAACCCAAAAATCTAGCCTTTATACTTATCCTTACTCTAATTCAGCTCAAGTAGAGTTAGATAAATTCACACAGCATTCTACAATAGTATATGCAACCAATTCTTTTCAAACAGCACAACATCGATCAACAAATCATCCAATTTCCAAGAGAAACCCATTTCTCAAGCAAAGTTCCATAAATTCAAGTTAAATCAAATTTCAACACCAATCCAAAGCATAATCATACTCAACAATTATTCTATAACAAATTTACAGCCAAAGTAAGTTTCCTTTACCTCTAAAAGCTTCCAAATATGAATTTGGTTCCTTGAGAATATGGTCTCTTGAGCCAAATCTTCAAAGGATTAGTCCTCTTCACACTAAAACACTGAATTAAGGCTTAAATCTTTTTATGCCATTGGTAGATTTGAGAGATTTAGAAAGAGATTGAGAGAAAGGAAGAGAAGAGAGAGAAGAGAAATGAGAGAGAAGTCTTTCTCTCCACCCCTTTTTATACTGTAGACCCTTTGGAGCTCTCATTGAGACTTCGGGCTAACTTAGGCTCATAACTCATCTAACCATTCCCCATGGCTCATAATTGGTCCAACTGAATTGTTTTCCCTCAACAACCCAAAATCACACCACCAACAAATCCAATTGGCTCAAGCACGTATCTCAAGTTCCCTAAATTCAAACCGAAATTCTAAATAAACAATACCAAACCATCGCCATGCACAATAACAATTCATTTATTTCTTTTAATTACCTAGATTATGTAACACCGTGTTTTTCTTAATGTATGATTAAGTGTTTTAATAAATAAAAAGTGGAAATTTGATATGTAATTTAGGTGATTAAAAGAAATAAATGAATTGTTGTTATGCATGGTATGTTGTATGTAGTGATGGTTTGGTGTTGTTTGTTTGAAATTTGGATTTGAATTTAGGAAACTTGAGATATGTGCTTGAGCCAATTTGGATATGTTGTGAGAATGATTTTGGATTTTTGAGAGAAAATGGTTAAATTAGACCAGTTTTGAGATAAAGGAAGTGGCTTGGTGAGGTTTGGGCCTTAGTTGGCCAAAAGTCCGTGTGAGAGCTCCGGGGAGGTCGGTTATATAAGGGAAGGGGAGGGATTTCCCCTCATTCCCCCATTCTTTTTCTCTCTCTCTTCAATTCTCTCTCAATCTTTCTCTAGAAATTTGAAGTTGATAAGTGTGTTAGAAGATTTCCAAGCCCGACTTAGTGATTGTGGTAAGGAAAGGAATGATCCTAGCTAGATTTGGCTCAAGAACATCGGATTCTCAAGGAACCTAAATTTAGATTCAGGAACTTTAGAGGTAAGGGAAGCTTACAAATCGGTTATTTTGTATTAGTAATTGTTGGTATGTTGATTTCTTGCCTTGTGATCGGTTGAATCTCTGTGGATGTTGCCATTTTGTTGGATTTGGGTGAAAATGGGTTTTGGGAGAAATTTTGAGATTTGGATGAGAAATTGATGATTTTGTGATGAAATGTTGAATTGATTGTATGATTTGATTTGTATCAACTTGGTTGAGGTGAATTGAGGTTGTTGGAACACCATTGATTTGAAAATCTATGTTATTTGGTTGAAAAATTTGAGTTTTCTTCGAAGAAAATCGTGTTTTTTTCGAAAATCCTTGCGGATAATCGATTATGGGCATCTGATAATCGATTATCTGGAGTTTCAGAAATTGTTTTGTGATTTGGTTTTGGACATAATCGATTATGGGCATCTGATAATCGATTATCTACTATTCAGAATTTTTTTTTCTGGATTTGGTTCAGAAATAATCGATTATAGGCATCTGACAATCGATTATCTACTGTTTAAAAAAAAAATTGATGCATTTTGCTACAGTACATAATCTGTTATTCCAGATCTGAATGTGCTATTTCAGATTTTTAAAGTTTTCATCCCAAAATGTGAAATTTTATGAATTTCAAGGTTTATTAATCCTCTAAATGGTTTTCAAAGAAGGTTTTGGTTTTGTAATTGTAGTTGATTGTTGGATTGGTTGTGAAGTGGAAGGTTGCTTAGATAGGACCTTCGCTTGTTATGTATGATATTGTTTCTCATGGGGTGGACTGCTTAGATAGGGCCTTACCTGTTGATTTTGATTGAGGCCGGTATGGTGTGGATGGATGTTGAGTGGCCATGTAAGGTAGCTGACAATGGACCTCTTTGCCATAGGTTGTATTGATGTACCTATATATGTTGTATGTTTAGTGGTTGATGGTGTGAGTGGTCATGTGAGGTAGCTGACAATGGACCTCTTTGCCACTAGTTGTATTGATATACATATATATATGTCGTATGTTTATTGGTTGTGGTTGAGTGGTTGAGGTGTGTAGTACATGCCTTCATGCATAGTTGGCAGTTGAGCTAGCTGACGATGGACCTCATGCCGTGGTATGGGTAGGCACGTAAGTTGGATGGTGACCAGAGTTGGAACTTAGATGGGCCTCCAACCTAGTGCTAGATAAGACGTGGGGCAGCTGACGATGGGCCTTTGGGGATGAGTGGATGGGCAACTCCGCAGGAGGCTAAGGTGATGCAGGCCTTGTGTCGCGATAAGCCACCACCCACATACATTTATCCTGACAAACCACTAAGCTTACTCGCAAATCAGAGTTTGGCAATCCCTGAATGGTGCTTAGATAGGCCACAGTAGGGGGTAAGACCTGGCTGATCACTCGATATGTTGTAAATCTCTCGAGAGTCATGTCATCATGCATTGACATAGTTGTGACGGATTGGTTGTGATATGGAGTTCTAGATTGAGAACTCTTTGCCATGTAAATGATTGCTTTATATATGTACATTTGTATGTGGATGTTGAGAACTCTGGATCTATGATGGTGTGCCATATACTTGTGGTTGAATATTGTGAATTGTTGATGATTTCCAACATTGTATGCTTTGCTGTTGTTTTAGTAAGCTTACCCTTGCCGTCTTTTGTTGTTGTTGGTTGTCCTGTTGTTGCTGTTGCGCTGATGTGTCTGTGATGATCACGTCCTATGGCGTGGGAGTAGACAACGAGGCTTCAGTGGACTCGGCTACCCAGAGATGATGGTGGAGTTGCTTGCGAGACAACTCTTTTGCTTTTGGAAGTGTTGTTCTATATAGTTATTCTTTTGATGGGATTCCAAAGATTGACCTGCTATAGGGAGTGAGTTTTGTATCCCGCTTCCCCGGTGATGTATATTTTGATATGTTTGATATGGGTTGGTGTTATCCCATTGTTGTGTATGACATGATGATGACAGATATACAGATATGCATGTATGGTACCAGGAGAGACAGGTGGATTTCTTAGTTGATATGTATGACCTATATACAGACATGATTTGAATTGATTTTATTCACCCGATAGGTGGATGAGGTGCATGTTTAGTAGGGTTGTTTAATAGCGACAGTTGGGTCGTTACAGATTACATATCTAATTCCCACTTTATAGTTATCAAAACGCTAAATCATACATTAAGAAAACATAATGTTACAATCTTCACACAAACACATCGAAATTTTGTCGGTATTCAGAATGAGTAGTGCCAATCAACCATTGACATGGAATCTGGTCTTGTAAATTTTTTATCATTTCAAAAAAATGATCCCAGGCATGGGTCTCCTCCAAGGTTAGATCGGCATCCCAAACTCAAAATCGGTCGAAATCTATGCAATAGTGGTTGTATGGCCAATACAATGGAAACCGAGGCTCGGTTACGTTCTTCCTTGCGTTGCGTACTATAAAAGAGCTTCCCAACTTTCTGCGTGGAGGCAAAGGAAGAACTTGTCTTTGAAGTCTTTATAAGAATCTTGGAAGGGCTTTAATAAGGCTTGACCCTAGACGCTCTTGAGGGAAATGGAGGAAAACTTGTTGTCATATGTCTGGCGAATGGGAGAAAAATAGTACAAAAACAGATTTCGGGTACATACGACCCCCCCTCAGCTACACAGACTTTCGAATGCTACAATAAATGCCCAAGTATTTGGATGTAGTTGCAACAGGGCGACATTGAGTAAGTTCAAAATGGACATTTGAAAGTCCGTGAAGGGGAGCTTAACTCCGAGATGCTCAAAGAAAGTCAAATACATTGGAAAAAAAATGGGGTATAAGTACCCTGCCACCGCCACCGTGTTATCATCAAGAGGGGTCCTTATATTTTCCTTGTGCCCTTGGGAGCAAATCCTGCCATCATCACCAGGGGCCACTACGTCAAAGGTCATATTGGTATTTCCATGTGCCAATTCCAAGCGACCTGACAATGCGTCCTATGCCACTTGATTAAAGCATGACCGGGTTTCAGCCATCTCCTTATCCACCTAGTCCACATTAAGGTTCACCACATTTCTCACGGTCTTTCCCATCTCCCTACCAAAAATATCAGAAGATTGGTTAGTTTTAGCCGTATAAGAAGCATGTTGCACCACAACATTGGTTTCACTCGATGCCGACTAGTCATCTAGGCAGTGCTCCTCGGGCTAGAGGGGATTTTCATTAAATCCGAAAACAGCACCCATGCCTTAGCGTACTTTAACACCTCGTCAAGACTGTACAACATCCCTATGGCTTTCAGATGACTCCAACATTTTTCTAGAAACTCGAGATAAATGGTAATCTCTAGCGGTGGTGGTTCCTTTGGGGCGCCCGTTAATGATCGCTCATCTCTCCTCACGATCCTTTGGCTACCCTCCCTGTCCCGAACGACCACCTTTTCGCGCAAAGCGGCAGGAGTACAGTACAAGAAAAAACACAATGGAGAAAACCCAATTAAAGCGAAAGACAGGGAAAAGAGCATTACCTTAGTACGAAATGTGAGTAGTATTAGAAAACACACGGTATCGACAAGAAGTGTCATAACTTTCACCAAAAGGGGCTGGAGAAGCAAGTTGCAGGAGACAGAAAGGAACCCTTGTGAAACAGAAAGAAGACAACAATAAAATGAATACGCAGAATAAAACAGTAAAAAGCCAAAGCATATATTATACAGGCCTATACGATGGTTAGGCCCAAACCCATAAATTCCAAAACCATGTAACCATCAAAATCTCTTAGAATTTGAGGAACTGCAGACTTTAAGATATCGAATCTGTTAACACAAAGGACGAATTTATAACCCTCAAATATTTTGATAATAACAAACAGCTAAAAATTATATATGTCCTTATATAATTGTTTGATCTTTCGTTTGCATGCAATCGTTTGACGTTTTTAAAACGAATATCGTCTTATCTTTTCATTAGATAAACTTCGTAACTAACAAATCTTACAGGCGATGACAACACTCTAAAATGATCTACACATCAATCAGAGCGTAAGCTACCTCGAAACGTATAAAGCCTATATACCTACTTGAGGAAAGTCAGCGAAAAAGAAGTAATATGTGTGCGAATGTCAAAACGGGAAAGCGGACATGACAATTGATACAAGATTGAGTACAAGATTAGAAGAGATAAGTAGACTGCTTTATCTTATCATATGACAAGCTGGTGAAAACCATTAAATGCTACATTTAATGCTTCAACGACTCTCTTCATTAGACGAAGGCCGTCTTCCACAAAGCACTCAACAGATACTTTTGGAGAAGCCTATAAATAGAAGAAAAGACCTCCTTTGAGTAGTTGTTGATAATATAGTTGTTGTTGCTGTTACAGTTGTTGTTATCATAATCGTTGATCATTCTGAAAATTTCATAACTGCTTTAAGAAAAGAAAAAGCTACTATAAACTCTGTTTGAAAATTCTTTTTATACTTCATTGTATATTCGTCTGATAAGACGTTAAACCTAGTGAGATAAACTCACACGTAAATATTTTTCTTTACGAGATTGGTTGAAGCCTGAAGAGGCTTTGATTCAAAGAATACTTGGGTGTTTGCTTGGAGAGACAAGTGAAAGACTACTTTGGTTGAGCCTAAAGAGGCTTGTGGAAAGAATACTTGTAACTTAGAAAAGTTAGTGGAACTTGGTTGTTGCCAAGAACTGGACGTAGTCTCTGGGGTGAGACGAACTAGTATAAAATCTGTGTGTCTTCCGGTTTAGTCGTTCACCTTTCATCTATCTTTTAAAATGTTTTTGAAAATCCTTTTGATCTTATTTCAGACAATACGTTATTTATAAAAGATTGCAAAAATTTTGCTATAACACAATTCAACCCCCCCTTCTTGTGTTATCTTTGTGCTCTACAGAATCATTACACATTTAAGGCACCTCAGTCACCTCAAACGTGTGGCGAAGCTATCTGGTTAGATGAAAAGACACAGGCTAATTCCTTGATCTCGCATAGCAGTAAGTTGGCAACATCTCTACTAAAAACATTACCGACTTGGGGGCAATATCATCCCAATGGCCGTCCCAAACTCTTAAGCTGACGATGCTTTTTTTAAGCATCACTGGCTTGGGGACAACTGTTCTGGGACCGACTCAGGCTCTGAAGCCGACGATGCTTTTTCTAAGCATCACTGACTTGGGGGTAACTGTTCTGGAGGTTACTCGGACACATAACTCTAAGTAGGCCTGCATGTCGCCTACCCCAGCTGGCACAACCATTGCTACCCTAGATAATAATTCCTTGCTATCCCAGCCTGACTTCACGACTATCCCAGCGTAGCATGGAAAGCACCTAACGGCAAGGAAAATGTGTAATAAGGCACCTAAACGCACGTTGCCGCGTGGCACCTAACTCTAACAGAATTTCCCTCCAAAACACTTTATATAAATGGCTCCACATTCATCAAGTACACACACTCTCTCTTGTTCTCACTCGCACTTGCACCCTTACTGACTTAAGCATCAGAGTCCTTGCAAGTGCCACTACTAGAGACGTCAACAATCACCGTGAGAGCTCACTGGAAGTTTTCTCTCGTGTTCACCACATAACACCTTCCATGAATGAAACCATCTTTTAATTTGAGAAGAGCTTGCTTGTCTGCCTTTATGTAATTATTCGTATGGGAACTTCCAATGCTTAAATAGATGCAGAAAACAATCAACACACAAAAGAAACAGAACCTGCAACTAAACATGGTGATCAACTCAAACTTCTGGGAAATATTTTAGGATATTAAACTTGAATGGAAAATATAAAGGGCTGTGAAGTGAAATCTTGTTAGGATGGGCCATTTATAGACGACAATTAGAAGAAGCTAACATCATGTCTTTGAAAAACATTTTATTATGCCACAGTTAATGGTACTCAATCATTAACTTCAAGTAAACTAAACTTGAGCTAAGGGGCAAGACTTGGGTGCGGTAAACCAATGCGTGATACATATGGATGGCCTTGTTTTCCAATGTAAAGTGTCCCCAACAGTAGTGTATTGTCCGTCCTTTAAAAATAATTTACTTGACTTAGTCATTTCTTTTTCCTTTAAAAATAAATGAATATAAAAAATGACAAAAAGACAATCCAATATGACCTTGTGCAGTGAGGAATTTTTTTTAGTCTCCAATTCTAATTACATGGAGTAATTGCCATTGGTAGGCTTGGTACGTAGAAAGTCCAAATACAAATGGGAAGAGGGGATCAGTATGGCAATCTATAATCCCTAAAATAAGATTCTCATGACTATTTGAAAGGAAATGCTAAAAAGAAATCCCCAAATAAGAACTAACCAATCTAAATGAAAGGCTATTTGTATGGAAATGCTAAAAAGAAATCCAAATGAAAGGCTATAACGAAGGTCATATGCAACTATGACAAAGAGGATCTCCAATTAGAAGAGGAGATATTTATTCACATAAAATACTGTAAAAGAAAAGGGTAAAACAAGAGTGACAAAATTCTCCAAACCAAGATGAAGATAGCAACCTTTAAGAACACCCCAAAGAACTCGTGACCTTCAATCTAGTAAATGTTAGGAATTGTATGAATTATAAATTTAAATTAAGCACTAGGTATTGAAGATAGCAACCACAAAATTCTGATCAAGATATCAATCTGGTAAGTTTCTGATGAAGATGTGCAACTTGACCTTCAATCTGGTAAATGTTAGGAATTGTATGAATTATAAATTTAAATTAAGCACTAGGTATTGAAGATAGCAACCACAAAATTCTGATCAAGATATCAATCTGGTAAGTTTCTGATGAAGATGTGCAACTTGTGACCTTCAATCTGATGAAGATATCAATTATTTATGACCTTCAATCTGATGAAGATATCAATTACTTTTGATTGTCAATCTGGTAAAGGCATACCAATTGGCATAAAACCCCCCAAAACAACTCAATTAAAGCAGCATGTAAGAAAAATAAGAACTAGCAAATTTCAAGATAGAAACAAGCAAGAAGTGCCATACACCAAAAACTTCGAGATAAGGAAAAGAAATGTCATACATAACCAAAAAGAATCGAAAAGAAATCCCCAAAATAAGATTATTATGACTCTTTGTAAGGAAATGCTAAAAACTTCAAGATAAGAGGAAAAAAAGCGTCATACACAACCAAAAAGAATCAAAAAGAAATCCCCAAAATAAGATTCTCATGATAATTTGTAAGGGACTGCTAAAAAGAAATCTCCAAATAAGAACTAACCAATCCAAATGAAAGGCTAATTGTAAGGAAATGCTAAAAAGAAATCCAAATTAAAGGCTATAATGAAGGTCATATGCAATTATGACGAAGAGGATCTCAAATTAGAAGAGAAGATATTTATTCACATAAAAACTGTCAATAAAAGGGTAAAACAAGAATGGCAGAATTTTCCAAACCAAGATGAAGATAGCAACCTTTAAGAACACCCCAAAGAACTCATGACCTTCAATCTGGTAAATGTTAGGAATTGTATGAATTATAAATTTAAATTGAGCACCAGATATTGAAGATAGCAACCACATAATTCTGATCAAGATATCAATCTGGTAAGTTTCTGATGAAGATGTGCAACTTGTGACCTTCAATTTGATGAAGATATCAATTATTTGTGACCTTTAATTTGATGAAGATATCAATTACTTTTGATTGTCAATTTGGTAAAAGCATACCAATTGGCATAAAATCCCTCAAAAGAACTCAATTTAAGTAGCATATAAGAAAAATAAGAACTAGCAAATTTCAAGATAGAAACAAGTAAGAAGTGCCATACACCAAAAACATCAACATAAGGAAAAAAAAAGAGCGTCATACACAACCAAAAATAATCAAAATGAAATCCCCAAAATAAGATTCTCATGATTATTTGTAAGGAAATGCTAAAAACTTCAAGATAAGAGGGAAAAAAAAGCATTATACATAACCAAAAAGAATTAAAAAGAAATCCCCAAAATAAGATTCTCATGACTATCTGTAATGAAATGCTAAAAAGAAATCTCCAAATAAGAACTAACCAATCCAAAAGGCTATTTGTAAGGAAATGCTAAAAAGAAATCCAAATGAAAGGCTATAGCAAAGGTCATATGCAACTATGATGAAGAAGATCTCCAATTAGAAGAAGAGATACTTATTCACTTAAAAAACTGTCAATAAAAGGGTAAAACAAGAGTGACAAAATTCTCCAAACCAAGATGAAGATAACAGCCTTTAGGAACACCTCAAAGAACTTATGACCTGTAATATGGTAAATGTTAGGAATTATATGCATTATATATTTAAATTGAGCACCAGATATTGAAGATAGCAACCACAGAATTCTAATCAAGATATAAATGTAGTAAGTTTTTGATGAAGATGTGCAACTTGTGACCTTCAATCTGATGAAGATATCAATTATTTTTTACCTTCAATCTGATGAAGATATCAGTTACTTTTGACCTTCAATCTTTAGGTTGGTCACTTTGGTGGTTGGTTGGTTTGAAATGTTTTTTTCAACCACAAGCATCTAGGTTCAAAAGCGCACATATATAACGTTTGTAGTAACTAAGTTGAGTCAGTTTCACACACTAAAATCTTACAAGAATTTCTTACTCGAATGATTTGGAACAAGATAATCATTCTGTAAATTTTTGTGGAGATGTGCTTTTCTTATTTTTACTAGAATTTCGTTAGTTGTCTCTTAAAGAGGTGTTTAAGCTTGATGATTTTATTTGAAATGCTTTCACTTTTGTTATAAGATTTGTCAAATTGAACTTCTCATTTTCTTTTGTTAATGAAATCTCTCCTATTATTGAAAAAAATTAATCACATCAAACACTTATAGCACCTAAAAGATAAAATGAAAAATGAAAAACAAACCTACTTAACGATAAATGGCTCCTAAGCTAAACTCAATGGCTCTATTAAAATAGATAGAAACCCATTCTGATTGCCATAAACAATGTAAGTGAAGGGCCGATCACCCATCTACCACAAATATTATGCACATAGATCTAAATGAAACTACAAAACAAGTAGCTAATAGAAAGCGAACACTACAAAATTCTTATCTACCATGATTAATTGTGAAGCTTCACAACCAAAACGTTTTCAGTTTCTTCAGCTTTACTGCCTAGCTTCTTCACCCTGAAGCATTCATATACATATCAGTATCACTACTAAAGTCATTTCTTGCAAGGGAACATTTCACAGTCCTGGAATTTTAAACAGAGCAGATAATATATACTTTCAACTTTCAAGATAAAAGAAACATTGCAAAAATAAGTAAAGCTCTAAAAGAAAAAGGTAGTACCCACTATGTCTGATGACTTTAATTCCAATTGTACCTTCAAGCATCCTAGCTTTTGAACCATCATATGGTCATATTCATGAAGTCCTGATTCACTACACCAAAAAAACAACACAAAAACTTTGCGTGACTGTTTGAATAACTATTACCGTAAAATTTAGAACAATTTCAAAATGCTTCAAGCTAGAATTACTAGTAAAGTTACTAAATACAACAACATCATGACCAAACTTTGATTTACAACAGTCCAATGAAGACTCAAGTGAAGGCCAGTTCTTCAAAGAGTAAGGTGCTGTAATAGTATTATCCTTGTCAAAGACAACACCCTTAAATCCCTTTCTACGCAGCTCAGCCCAATCAATATACCTTATGTCAGGAATGGAAATGTGGGGCAGAGCCAATTTTGGGTCTTTTAAGATCACCATAGTTGAACATAGAACGCCCTCCTCCAAGTTGATTCTTTGGCCTCGTTCTACTTTCACATCTACCCACCACATGTTTATGAAAAGTAAGCTGGCTTTGTTATTTTTCATGAATTCTCTTTGTTCATCTACTTGATGCTAATAGTAGTTTTTGGTTCTTGGATTTTAATTATTGGGGTCTTCTATGTCATTGTCAAGGAATAACTGTTAAAAGAATAAGTGTTTGTGGTTTCGATTTAAATTGGAATTATATCTAGCCCTGTTATTGCTTTTTTGCCCTTTGCTACAATTATAAGGAAGACTTAAGCCATAGAAGTTTCTAAAGGGAATTTGGTTATTTGCATTGGCAAGTGATAGAGTGGTGAGTTTTCTCTTTTTTTGGGCATGATGATGGATATTAAGGTGACTGGGAATGCAGGTACCAGCAAATTGGAAGCTAAGCAACGGCAATAGTTGATTGCATTTTATAGTTTTTCTTGCATAACTAATGCCATGCCCACATGTGCTATAGGTGTATGCCTCAACCATTGTTGTTTATAATAACAATGATCAACTTAATTGGAAATTTAAGACCAAAACAAAATTAGAAATTTGGTTTTTAATTTAAAAATCAATCACAAATAGCAAATTTAACATCATGAAAGTACAATGAATATTAGCATCTTACATAAAAGATTCTAAATAAAAGATAATTTGAAAAAGGAAAATGAAACATGAACACCAAGTCAAAAAAATTAGCTAAGTGTTATCATTATTACTCATTGCTTCTAGGTCTATCTGTTGCTAAAAGAATATTGATTGTCTATAAGCAAAGTAGGTAATAATAATTTGAAAAGTTTAGAACTAAAACATATCTCTCAAGGTTATATACTATGATATCCACAGCCATAACCAAAGGCAAGATATTTTTTTTCCCATCGACAATAGATATTGTCAATTTACTATTAACTATCACCATAAACCAATTATGAATTTATAATGACACATAAATGTAAAGTAGCTCTTCACAATTAACACAAAAAATCGTAGAATTACACAAACAAACCATGTCAAATCATGAACCAACACTTACCTATCCGGTCAATAAGTCCTATATCAATCACCTGTCAAAAAGGAAAATTTGCAAAAAATTTAGTCTCATAAATGAATACCCAGAATGTCTTATGAATTAAATTAAATACTACTTCAATCTTAAAATAAATCCTTAAATAACTGACTTTTTAAGTTGTAGTTAGAAATAGAGATTATAAGAGTAGAACTACATATATGAAATTATGAATCATATGAGAAAGCACTAGCTAGCAATCTACATTACTAAAACATCATGCTATCCTACCAAGATTGGTATTACAAACAAGCAAAACATGAAAAGTGGAGGGGGATGCTATTTCTTTCTACCTCTTCCCCCCTCCTTCTTCACTACAATTTCTCACTATATATACTAAATCAATTCATGTGATCTGCTAACAATATCTTTTGCAAGGAAAACAATCTTTTGAAAATCACATGCTTAGTTGTTCAACAAGCAACAAAGAAAAGTTAAGACTATGTTCATTCTCATGTGAGAAGGTATAAAATGCAAAAGACCAATCTATTCACATCACCCCAACAGACCTACTTAACACCCCTTCCCCTGAAAAAAAAAAAGAAGACAATTTAATGGTGGAATGCAACTTACTTATGAGGCGACACACAATTTTAAGGTCTATTTGTTTTGTTAAATAGTTAAACTATTACAAAAAGTATCTCATTCTTTTCACTTCATTCCCTATTTTCAAGGATTTTTACACCATTTCTTATCCAAATCCTTGAAAAGAAGAAATGGAGTGAAACAATGTGACACTTTTGTAATTATAAGTGAACAACAGTAATTTAAAAAATTATAAATAGTGTTGTTGTTATGAAGAGAATATATCTAGTTAGGAGTAGATATATGGATACCTCTAAATCATTTAAAAAATTATAAACAATACAACAATAATTTTGCAAATTAATATGCAGATCAGTAGAAAAAATTAAATCTCCAACCAAGCAGTCCCATACTCTCCTGTTGAGAAGACAAAGAAATGTGAATTCTTCAAAAACATGTGAAAAACACCAGCCCCTTTTAATAGTAATATAGAAAAAAAAATATAACTCTTGACATTGCCAGCTCACCTTACACTTTCAAAACAACC
This sequence comes from Spatholobus suberectus, assembly GCA_004329165.1. NCBI lineage: Eukaryota > Viridiplantae > Streptophyta > Magnoliopsida > Fabales > Fabaceae > Spatholobus > Spatholobus suberectus. Next base: position 56,709,633 of record CM014736.1, read on the forward strand.
AATACAGGACCCACTATAGAAGGTAGTCTGTGCAGAACAAACATTATAAAAAAAAATAATTATATTAGCATAACATTACTGTCATTACATTGTAGTGAACTAGCCAATACTTTTTGGCCACGGCTTACAAATCGCATTCATGGACAAATAAATAACAATCAAGAAAATAAATTTTTATTTTTTATGTATGTATGTATATGCATGCTTGCATGCATGTATATATGTAAGTACACATGTTAAAGGAATAAAAATGAAAAAAGACAAACAAATCTAAGAAGTCAAAATAAAGGAAGGATTACCACACAAGAAAACGCTGAGTATTGTTTGGAAACTACTTGCAAGGTGCTTAATACCAAGAACAAACAATTCCAATTCCAAATATAATGTTAGAAAGATAATATTCAACTAAGAGAGAATGTACTTGTAATTTACAAATTATATAAAAAAATATCAAGTAGCTGTAAAATTATCACCATAAGAATAAAGACCCAACTAAATACTTTTCCTGAAAATGGGTAACTCATATCTTCAATGACACACACAAGAACTCTGGTACTACTAGATTACCCTACACCATGAAAATAACCAATTGAGAACCTATGGAAGAAGATAGTCTCTTCGGAATGAACATACAAAAAAAATAATGATTGTATCAAGCACAATAAATCCTAAGGATTTACATAAAAATGAAACAGTACTCTCCAACCAATGCACTTCTACAGCCACACATTTCATTGCCCATCTTTCCTGTAAAACCCACCAAAAAGTAAATCAACAAACCTAAAAAAATAAATGAAAGGTGGACAAAATACATGAATTCAAAATCCAAGGATAACACTATAGAAGATGTTGATTAACATTTGGACCAAATTTCCCTCTATTTGTAGATTCTAGTGCTAAATATACGGAGGAAACACATCCATTGCAAAAGTATTTATGTTATGAAGAGGATATATGTAGTTAGGAGTAGAGATATGGATACGTCTAAACCATTTAAAAAATTATCAACTGTAGAACAATAATTTGCAAATCAAAATGTAGATTAGTAGAAAAAATTAAATTCCCAACCAAGCAATTGTGTACTCTCCAGTTAAGAAGACAAAGTAACATCAATTCTTCAAAAAGATGTGAGAACTCCATCCACGTTTAATAGTAATACAGAAAATATATATATATATATAACTCTTAACACTGCTAGGTTACCCTATACTTTCAAAACAACCAACACAAAACCAACGTAAGCAGATAGCCTATGTTCAACAAACATTATACAGAAAATGATTGTATCAGGGTAACAATACTTCACAGTGAACTAGTTAATACTCTCCGACCACGACATCCACAACACATTCAAGGAGAAGTAAATAAAAATTAAGAAAATAAAATTTTATTTTCTCTTTATGCATTTATGAATATTTGTATCTATGTATGCTTGCATTCATGCATGTATGTATAACCACATGTTAGAGAAACAGAAACGAGAAAAGACAAACAAAACTAAGAAGTCAGAATAAGAAAAGGATCACCCCACAAAAAAAATCTAGATTAAAGTTTGAAATCTACCTGCATGATGCTCAATACCAAGAACAAACAATTCTAATTCCAAATATAACGTTAGAAAGATGATATCCAATTAAGAGAGAAGATACTTGTAATTTTGTAAATCGTAAACAAAAATATCAAGTAATGGTAAAATCAACACAACAAAGATAAAGACCCAACCAAATTCTTTTCCTGGAAATGGGTAACTCAAACCTTCAATGACGCACACAAGAACTCTGGCGCTGCCAAATTACCCTACACCATGAAAATAACCAATTGAGAGCCTATGGAAGAAGATAGTTGCTTTAGAATGAACATACAAAAAAAAAATAATGATTGCATCAAGCGCAATAAATCATAATGATTTACATAAAAGTGAAACAGTATTCTCCAACCAATGAGCTTCCACAGCCACACATTTCATTATCCATCTTCCCTGTAAAACCCACTAGAAAATAAATCAATAAACCCAAACAAATAGATAAAAGGTGGATTAAATACATGAATTCAAAATCCAGGAAGGGATAACATTGTAGAAGATGTTGATTCACATTTTGACAAAATTTCCATCTACCTATAGATTCTAGTGCTAAATATATGGAAGAAACAAATCCTATTCCAAAGGTGTTGCCGTTATGAAAAGGATAGATCTAGTTGGGAGTACAGATATGGATACCTATAAATCATTTAAAAAATTATAAACAGTACAACAGTAATTTTACAAATCAATAAGCAAATTAGTAGAAAAAATCAAATTCCCAGCCAAAGAAACATGAATTCTTCCGAAACATGTGAAAAACTCTAGTCCCTTGTAATAGTGATCCAGAAAAAAAAATATATAAATCTTTACATTGCTAGCTTACCCTACACTTTCAAAACAACCAATACAGGACCCCTAAAGAAGGTAGCTTGCGCAGAACAAACATTATAAAAACAAAAAATGATTGTATCAGCATAACATCACCTCGTAGTAAACTAGCTAATGCCCTTCGGCCACAGCTTGCAAATCAAGTTCATGGACAGGTAAATAAATGCAAAGAAAATAAATTTTTATTTTCTATGTATGTATGCATGTATTTTTGCATGCATGCATGTACGTAGACATGTTAGAGAAATAAAAATGAGAACAGACAAACAATTCTAAGAAGTGAAAATAAGGAAAGGATTACAACACAAGAAAACGCTGAGTATTGTTTGGAAACTACCTACAAGGTGCTTAATACTAAGAATAAATAATTCCTATTCTAAATATAATGTTAGAAAGATAATATTCAATTAAGAGAGAAGGTACTTGTAATTTGCAAATTATATAAAAAAATATCAAGTAAATGTAAAATCATCACAACAAAGATAAAGGGGCAAAAAATACTCTTCCAGAAAATGGGTAACTCATACCTTCAATGACACACACAAGAACTCTGGTACTGCTAGATTTCCCTACACCATGAAAACAACCAATCGAGAGCCTATGGAAGAAGATATTTGCTTCAGAATGAACATACAAAAACTACGATGATTGCATCAAGTGTAATAAATCATAATGACGTACATAAAAGTGAAATAGTACTCTCCAACCAATGCGCTTTCGCAGTCACTCATTTCATTGCCCATCTTCCTTGTAATGCCCACCAAAAATAAATCAACAAACCTAAACAAATAAATAAAAGAGGGACAAAATACATGAATTCAAAATCCAGGAAAGGATAACATTGTAAAAGATGTTGATTCACATTTTGACAAAATTTCCATCTACCTGTAGATTCTAGAGCTAAATATGTAGGGGAAACAAATCCCATTCCAAGAATGCTGCCGTTTTAAAAAGGATACATCTAGTTGGGAGTACAGATTTGGATACCTATAAATCATTTAAAAAATTATAAATAGTACAACAATAATTTTGCAAATCAATAAGCAAATCAGTAGAAAAAAATTATATTCCCAGCCAAAGGAATATGAATTCTTCATACACATGTGAAAAACTCTAGCCCCTTCTAATGGTGATCTGTAATGACCCACTGTCATTCCAAGACTACACTACTACTTCACACCTTCCATTTTTTTTTTAGTATATCGTTAATAACAATACAGACAGATATTCAACTACAACATATACCATTATATAAAAATAGGAGGTCTCCTACCTCCACTTAATCACCAATCCTATAAGGTACATAGATACAAATACATGAAATATGTGGCAACATGCCACCAAAATACAACTCAAAGGGAGAGGAATACAAACATGAACTCCCTACAGCTGGTTAAACTATACATCACATACAAAACTATCAAAAAGGTCACCTAACCAGGGTCTTCTAACGTCTCCAGCTAAGACCTCCATCATCCGCTACAAGAAGCTAGGTCTATTGATGCTTCACCTTTTGCTCCCATGCCAAAAGACGTGATCATTATAGTCACACCAATATACAACAACAACCAGCAACAACAGTAACCACAACAAAACAAACAACAAGGCAAGGGTAAGCTTACGAAACAAAAACAACCATATAATATATAAAAGTTCATCATCCATTTCATAAAACCATCAACATACTAATATGAATTCCAATTCATAAAAGAATGAGTTTCCACAACATTACTACACAACACACCATGCTTTTAGCACCAATATGTGAATGCACGAATGACATGACTCTCGAGAGATCTACAACATCTCAGGCGATCAGCCAGGTCTTACTCCCTATCATGGTCTTCCAAGCACCATTCAGGGATTGTCAAAACTCTGATCTACGAATAAGCTTAGTGGTTCGTCGGGATAAGTGTATGTGGGTGGTGGCTTATCGCGACACAAGGCCTCCACCTCCTTGCCCCCTTGCGAAATTACCCATCCACTCATCCCTGAGGCCCATCTTTCCAACCCCACGTCTTATCCAGGCACTAGGTTGGAGGCTCGCCTGAGCCATAACTCATGTAAACTAACCAACTTACATGCTTACTCATACACGACTTGAAGTCCACATAACCTCAGCCAACAACATATGCATACAAATGCATGTATCACCACAACGTCAACTCAACCACAACAAATTATCATGTATATATATATATCAGCCTAACACCACGTGGCCTACTCAGCACCACCTGTGGTTCAATAATCACAACCAACTCCATGTAGGCCCAATCCAGCCCTATGCATGGTCAACAGGTAAGGCTTTACCCAAGCAGCACCTACCCAGTGAGAAGTCTCACACGTCACAGGTGAGGTTCTATCTAAGTAACCTACACCCTCTGTGAAATGTCTCACCACCACAACATAACATAACCAGTGGAGGTTCTATCTAAGCAACCTTCCACCAAACTATCACTTTCCAACAAATTCTCACATATCACAATAGAATACCATGTTCACTCAGCGATCTATAAGCTTACTTAGCGAGTACTTGTAACACCCCAATGTTTTCCTTTAATTATTATTATTATTATTATTATTATTCGTTTGCCGTGTTTTTAATAAAATGATATTTTGAGAAAAAGAAATATTGGGCTTTTAAACTGGGGTTTTATAATTAGAGTGTTTTTAAAAGTTTTAAAACCCTTTTATTGAGCTTAGTTTTATGAGTCCAAAGTTAGCTTTAAGTATTCTTTAGGTTTCTTGAAAACCTAATCCTTCTTCCTTATTCTTTCGCTTGTGCCTCCTTAGAGATACTGTGCCGTCAGAGCCTTTGCAGTCAAGAAGTGAGGAACCTTAGAAAGACGCTACTGCACCGTTCGCATCCTCTTGCTGGAGATCGCCTCTTTCAAGGTAAGGGGGGAGTGAGTTATCTCGCTCATGGGTATGGCTTTGGTCGTGGGTAGAGGGGTTGGCCCTAGACCCCAATTGTTTGTGAATTATATGGTTGTATACGTGCAAAGGGGAATGCGATTTTTCCCAAATTATTAATATGCTTTATGAAAATTCTATGTTTAATTTATATGGATTATCATGGATTGTCCTTTTAAAATCTGTACCTTGGATCCGCCTGGTGGGGCTAAATAGCCGCTGGACGAGCTTTCGTTGAAAACTACACTCCGTGTTAGCGCCGGGCGGGATGAACAATCCGCTGAGCGGGTTGGGTCCTGACGCCGGGCGGGATGAACAATCCGGTACGAACTCGCTGGGCGGGTTCGCTGGACCGCTGGGCGGATACGACTTTCGCTACTACGTTCATTGTGTTTGTGAACTCCTTTTGGCAGTGTTTAACTCATTGTTATTTGTTTTTTTATGTCTTGTTGAGTTTATATTGTATGGTTGTTATTTACCTTAAAAAAATGAATGTGACATGAAATTGTGCTTATGATTCATGATAAAAGTCTATGAAAGTTGTGAGCATTATATGTGACCATGCATCATAACATTTGAGTTATGTGGTGAGGAAAGTATGTAGGAATCTGGCTGGTGGAGGCCGTGATGGGTTGTTTAACCTTAGCCTTGGGGGTTATCCGGTTGGGAAAACTCCAATGGTCCATGCTGATCCCATGGAGCCGAGGCGTACTGGCAAAACTGGGTAACCCTGACTAGTCACCGGGGGATATCATGCTAGTTGAGGGTGCGAAAGCCGAAGGCATTGGTACCGATGACGCTTCTTATGGCCTGCATTTACTCCTAGTCTACTTTCCGACAAGTTTAAGTTGGTACCATATGTGCATAAGAAGTAGAAGCTAGGTATTGCATTACATATGTTTTTGTGCATTCTGGTTTTTTTTGCAAATTACTGTTAATTGATTATGCATGTGATGTGTATTCTACCTGTCTCCATTGTCATACTTTGAGCATGATGTGAGATGTATCCCACCCCCTTGTTTTCTGGTGTTTTCTGTATGTGTCTGTGATATACAAGTGATGTTCAACAAGACCTTGAGGAGGAGTCTTAGAGTAGGGGCATTGGCCTCATTGCAGTTTATTTTACAATTTTTTTACGGTTTTGTCAACTCTGATAGTAATGTGACATCGGGGTCTTAGTTATTTATTATTTTAGCTTTTAAACTTTAGACTAATAGTTTTACTTTTAAATTGGTTTATTTTATTTTATTTGGACTTGTATGGTCAACTATGGGCCACCATCATTTGGTTAATCAGTAAAGCATCTTATGGAACTTTAGTAAATGTGAGTTGTGCATGTGATGTCCTTTATCGTGTGAAGAAAAAGATTATAAACTATCGTTTTATTTTACAAATGAAAAGTATGTTATATTTTCGTAATATTTATTTAATAATTAGCTTTGGGATAAAGGGTGTCACAGTACCTTCCACACAAAGAGCACACTTTCCCTCTCGAAGGTTCTCACTCAGCGAGTATATACCCCACTCAGCAAACTCAACTCTAGAGATTACTCTCTTCTTTATACCCAAGGATCTCGCTCAGTGAACTCAAGCTTTCCTTTCACACTTCACTCAGCAAGTACAAGTCTCGCTCAGCGACTAGCCACTCCAGAGAACAGCTAAGTCTTAAATATAGTTCTCGCCCAGTGAACATATTTTTCCCTTAGTGAGATACGTAGAACAGAGGGCAATAACTCTCTAGGTCTCCAAATCGCTCAGCGAGCACCAGTCTCCCTCAACGAACCTCTTCCAAACATTTTAAAACACTCACCCTTTGCCCAACGAGCCACTTTCTGAAAAATTTCTAGAACTCTTATGATCACTCGCTTAGCGAATCGATTATTGCTCAGCGAATCTCCTCTTTTCCTCACTTACCCATCACAACTCAAGAACACTCGCTCAATGACATGATGGGTCGCTCAGCAAGCCCCAACCTAACAACCTCATTTAAATCTCTGGGCATTCTCGATTAGTGAGAGCCCTAGTCGCTCAGCGACTCCCTTCAAACAAAAACCCAAAAATCTAGCCTTTATACTCATCCTTCCTCTAATTCAGCTCACGTAGAGTTAGATAAATTCACACAACATTCTACAACAGTATATTCAACCAATTCTTTTCAAACAGCACAACATCAATCAACAAATCATCCAATTTCCAAGAGAAATCCATTTCTCAAGCAAAGTTCCATAAAATTCAAGTTAAATCAGATTTCAACACCAATCCAAAGCATAATCATACTCAACAACTATTCTATAACAAATTTACAGCCAAAGTAATCTTCCCTTACCTCTAAAAGCTTCCAAATCTGAATTTGGTTCCTTGAGAATATGGTCTCTTAAGCCAAATCTTCAAAGGATTAGTCCTCCTCACAGTGAAACATTGAATTAGGGCTTAAAATATTTCTATGCCCTTGGTAGATTTGAGAGATTAAGAGAGAGGAAGAGAAGAGAGAGAAAGGAAATGAGAGAGAAGTCTTTCTCTCCACCCCCTTTTATACTTTAGACTTTCCAGAGCCTTCACACAAACTTCAGGCTAACTGAGGTTCATAACTCATCTAGCCACTCCCTATGGCTCATAATTGGTCCAACTCATCTGTTTTCCCTCAACAGCCCAAAATCACACCAACAACAAACCCAATTGGCTCAAGCACGTATCTCAAGTTCCCTAAATTCAAACTGAAATTCCAAATAAACAATACCAAACACTACCTACAAGGTGCTTAATACCAAGAACAAATAATTCTAATTCCAAATATAATGTTAGAAAGACAATATTCAATTGAGAGAGAAGGTGCTTGTAATATGCAAATTCTATAAAAAGATGTCAAGTAACTATAAAATCATCCCAACCAAGATAAAAACCCAATCAAATACTCTTCCCCGAAATGGGTAACTAATACCTTCAATGTTGCACACAAGAACTCTGGACTGCCAGATTACCCAACACCATGAAAATGACCAATTGAGAGCCTGTGAAAGAAGATAGTCTATTCAGAACGATCATATAGGAACTAAAAGATTGCATCAAACGCAATAAATCATAACAGCTTAAATAAAAGTGAAACAATATTCTCCAACCAATGCGCTTCCACAGCCATACATTTCATTGCCCACCTTCCCTATAAAACACACCAAAAAATAAATCAACAAATCTAAACAAATAAATGAAAAGTGGACAAAATATATGAATTCAAAATCTAGGAATGGATAACACTATAGAAGATGTTGATTCACATTTTGACAAAATTTCCATCTACCTGTAGATTCTGCAGCTAAATATGCAAAGGAAACAAATCTCACTCCAAAAGTGTTGCCGTTATGACAAGGATATATCCAGTTGGGAGCAAAAATATGTATACCTATAAATCATTTAAAAAATTATAAATAATACAACAGTAATTTTGCAAATCAATAAGCAGATCAGTAGAACAAAATTAAATTCCGAGCCAAAGAAACATGAATTCTTTAGAAACATGTGAAAAACTCCAGCCTTTTCTAATAGTAATCCAAAAAAAAATATATAACTCCTGACATTACCAACATACCCTACACTTTCAGAACAAGCAACACAGGACCCATTAAAGAAGATAGCCTGCGTAGAATAAACATTATAAAAATAAAAAAATGATTGTGTCAGCATAACATCACATTGCAATGAACTGGTCAATATCCTCTGGCCTCGACTTGCAAATCACATTCATAGACAACCAAATAAAAATCAAGAAAATAAATTTTTATTTTCTATGTATGTATGCATGTATGTAAGTACACATATTCAAGAAATAGACATGAGAAAAGACAAACAAATCTAAGAAATCAGAATAAGGAAAAGATTACCCCATAAGAAATGTAACGTGTTTTCTTAATGTATGATTTAATGTTTGATAACTAAAAAGTGGGAATTAGAAATGTAATCTAGGTAATGAAAAGAAATAAATGAATTGTTGTTGTACATGGTGATGGTTTAGTATTGTTTATTTAGAATTCTAGTTTGAATTTAGGGAACTTAAGATATGTGCTTAAGCCAATCGGGTGTGTTGTTGGTGTGATTTTTGGGCTATTGAGGGAAAACAATTGAGTTGGACCAGTTATGAGCCTCAGTTAGCCAAAGTCCGTTTGAGAGCTCCAGAGGTTTTAAAGTATAAAAAAGGGGGGGGGGGGGAGAGAGAGAGAGAGGACATTCCTCTCATTTTCTCTTATTTGCCTTCTCTCTTTTCTTTCAACCTCTCTCAATCTCTCTCTAAATCTCTCAAATCTACTAAGGGTGTAGAAAGATTTTAAGCCCTAATTTAGTGTTTCAGTGTGAGGAGGACTAATCCTATGAATATTTGGCTCAAGAAACCATATTCTTAAGGAACCAAATTCAAATTTGGAAGCTTTTAAAGGTAACGGAAGCTTACTTTGGCTGTAAATTTGTTATAGACTGATGGTTGAGTATGGTTATGGTGTGAAATTGTGTTAAAATTTGAATTAAACTAAGTTTTGTGGAATTGATTGGCAAAATGGGTTTTGTTGAAATTTTAATGATTTGTGTTGAAATGCTGCGTGGATTGTTGTAAGCGTTGGTATGTTGTTGTGTGCTGTTGTGTGGTCGTTTGGGGTATGAGTGAGTAGAAAGTTTAGACTGAGGTTTTTCGAAGAGAGTTTTTGTTACTATTGTATGATAGTTACTGAGTGACTAAGGTCTTCGCTAAGCGAGAATGCCCCGGGGATTGAGGTGAGACTGTCGGGTTGAGGATTCGCTGAGCGACCCCTATTGTCGTTGAGCGAGTATTCTTAAGGTATAATGAATGAGTGAGGAAAAGAGGAAATTCGCTAAGCGATAATCAATACGCTAAGCGTGTGATCATAAGAATTTTGGAAATTTTCTAGAAAGTGGCTCGTTGAGTGAGTAGAATGGTCGCTGAGCAATTTGGAGACTTGGAGAGTTATTGCTCTTTATTATAAGTATCTCACTAAGTGAAAAATATGTTCACTGGAAAAGAATCATATTTGAGACTTGACTGTTCTCTAGAGTGGCTAGTCGCTGAGTGAGACTTATACTTACTAAGTGAATTGTGAAAGGAAAGCTTGAATTTGCTGAGCGACATCGATTGTCGCTAAGCGAGAACCTTGGGTATAGAGAAGAGAGTAATCTCTGGAGTCGAATTCGCTGAGTGTGACACCTTTTGTCACAATACTTATTTCCTCTAGTATTTTATTTAAACACTAGTCTTTAATAATCATTTTACAAGTAATTTTTTTTAAGTGTAATAATGATGGAAATAATTAGTGAATTCATAATCTCATACGTATAAAACATAAAACTAATATAAACACACGTCTATCCATATATATATATATATATATATATATATATATATACATCATAAGTGACAACCACTAGAAGTATAGGTGATAAGGGTGTACAAACCAGCATCATGAAATTCACAGTATCTTAAAAAGAAAAGGATTAGCCTAGTTGACTAGTATGTACATAACATCAAAAGATAAGGATCCCAGCCTACCCATATATAATACATCAAAAGGGTAAAAGCCTATAGATCAGAGCAGTCAGCTATCTATATCCTCAATCTACCCTACCCATGGAATCCCTGCTGATAGTCCTCCTCAGGATCCTCTTCAAGATCTTCCTTGTCCTCGTCCTCAACGACTTGGGCATCATCAGTTAACCATCCATTGGACTTAGAAGGTCTAGGAATAGAGTAAGCAGTTTGTCCAGGAAACAAAAATCCGTACTGAAAAGTAGGATCATATACAGGTAGTGACACGGGTAGTGGAGACAAGACACTTTTAGGTGATGGGGACTCATAATATTACACCACTGATGCAGACTGAAAATCTAGCATTGGTGAATCAGACGAAGGTGATGAAGACGAAGTTACAGTTGCTTGCACATATCTAGGAGCAGATGACTGAGTATAGATCATGGGTAAGTTATTTGAAGCAGTCTATACTGGTATAGTCGTAAAAACGGGCATATACGTGATAGTAACAACCCCCTGAAAAGTATCCTTGAAGTACCAGGGGTCATGGGTCCAATGACCCATGCTAGTGCAGTGCACAGCCATCCTTAGGAACGAGGTGAAGGGCTTCATCAATGCCAGCTGCTCTCTGATAAATCAACAACACATACAAAACATGGAAATGGAAGGAAAAGGAGTGAGGTCACATCACCCTTATATCCAAGGTCAAAAATAATGAACCTTAATGGTTCCAAACAAAGAGAATAATCACTGAGTAATCACTTGGGTATGCAATGCAAAAGGGTACTAAAGTTTTATCTAAGTTTGACAGACTTATACACGTGGGCCCATGCCTCCAATTCCCATGATTAGAGGACTTTACTTTTCATTTGGGTGTCGATCGGGAGTACATATTCTTTCGTGGCACTTCTTTTTACAGACAAACATGAGTCTTTTCTTTTGAAAGAATACTCTCACCAACCATGGATATGCTCAACAGTTGTCAGGATTATTGAGCCGAATAAGGTGAATACTCCTAGCCCAGGATTGCAAGTCCTGACTCTTGAGATTTTACAACCCAATTCTTTACACGCCTAAGACTCCGAGAGTCCTGCATACATCCCTCAGGTACCATACTTTGGTCCACCCATCTCCCATTTTACTGTACTCGATGCATATGATGTATGCTTTCTATCTTAACCCAAATACTTAACTAATGGTTATGAAATTTCTCCTAGAAATCTGGTAGAGTCTCCTCTGTTTATTGGTACTATCCCATATACCACAACAAGGGTATGGTCAATTAACAACAGAGACATCACCTACTAAACAATACAATCCACAATTTCTAACCATTCTCAATCTCAATTTCATTTCAATATCAAAATTCAGTTCATTTTCACATAGGTTCTTATGGCCTTATCATTTGGTAGCTTTCAAGCTTACCATAATCATCATATCTTAGTCTCAATTCTAAAGCTACAAAAACATAGCATCTCAACACTTTAACTCAAGTAAAATAATCAAAACAAAGTCATCATTCCATTCAATACTAAACAATAGCCATATTCCACATATATAGTTAGCAAGATTAATTTTAGTTCCCACACATGATTCTTTAGTTCAAGATCCTCTACTAATATTCGATCAAAAAGCCTTTTGCTCATTGTCCTAATTTAGTCTAGATATTAATATTCTTTCTCAAAATAGAAATCAAATTTAATTAACTAAAGTTAGGGTTCTAAATTTGTAAGCTTCTCCTTGTTGGCTTGATTTCCCTTTACAACATATAATGAGTTTCTTTTACCAATTCAAATGATTTTCGCTCCTTAATTGTCTATGACCTCATTAACTAGATCTCTAACCTTCCAATATACTAAAACTCTATCTCAAAACTGATTTTTGTTGTCATATTAAAAAATAGGATAGTAGGCAACCAAGGTACATAAACATGCTATCTATGGCTCAAAATGCATCCAAATTCACTCAATCCTCTTCCTTTATGTTCTTTAATGTGGTGACATCCACTATTAGTCAATTATATATCATTTAAACACTAAGAAAACATAATTTTCTCACTGTAGCAAAATTGCAGGATAGAATTCATATTTGCTGCATAATATCTAATTTCAAGTGTCAAAACATGTCAAAATGACTATCAATATTCACCAAACTTTAAAGGTACCATATACTAACTATAAGGCAACTAATTTCTACAATTAGCACACTTTAAATCTCATTTAGGTACATTTTTTTATGCTTAAACTAGAGCAGAATAAATTTTCGTTTTTTGTTGTCACATGGTGATTTAAAGTAGTAAATCATGTTTAAATGGCTTCTAGAGCTTGCCAAATTTTAGATGGATTATATACAAATAAAAATACAATTAATAGGCAACATTTAGCTCACAAAAATGTGATTTTATTGGCCTTAAACACAGTAGGATAGCAGCAGTAAAATTATGCAGAAAACTCATTACTTTCATGCTTCTAACACATAGTTTGAGCACAATTTCACTCTCTTCAAGTTTGGTAATGACATAACAACTTTTGTAGCTTAAAATTATGATCAAAAGTAAGTTAATTTCCTAATTCATCTCACCAATTCAGACCCAAAACAGTAATCACATTTTTGACAGATTCTATGCTTTTCAAGTGACAAGATCAAATCATTGAGCTTCATACACATGTATACATGGTAAAGCTTCAATCTACAACCATTTAGGGTATGAATTACATGAAGAATATGATCTTAAAAGAGATTTAATTAGAAAGAAAGGATGAGCAAGCTACTAGTTTAAAAAAAAACAGAGTTGATATCAAAAAAACATACACACAACACTCATGGATTTGCTTCAATGCATATATACAATCAAGGAGATCAAGGGAATCTCCATTATCATTCAATTTCAGACCATATAAAAGTAAACAAAACTTCCTCCCCTTACCTTATGTTCTGCCATGTGAAAATGATAGCAGAAAGGTGTGAAGATGCCAAGTCTTAAGACTCCTACAAGCTTGATCAAGAGAGAAACAAGCCCTTGGATGTGTGTGTTGTAACACTCCTTTAATTCTAAATATAATTCATATTAATTTAATTATTACTTTAAGTTAATGAAAATGTGAGTAATTTTTTTTTATAATAGAAAAACAGAATTTAGAAATAGAAGCAAAATGATAAAAACTGCTTATGTATATATATATCCTATTGTACATCATGATTTGAGTAATACATAATAGTCAAAGAGAAAACAAAAGTACATCAAAAGATATATACTACCTTACCCAATATATACATCAAAAAGATCCTATATAGAGCAGTATTTATCTATCCTATCCCGTAAGAAAAATATTATAAACTAGGTCTACAATCTAGAGGAGTATCCTCTGGCTCATCTTCAGTATCATCAGGCACTATTGTCATCTTCAATAATCATGATTGAACATGCATAACAAAAATAATGAAGTGAGGTGGTTTGTTCTAAATCACTTTCACATATATGGTAGGAATTTAAATACAATTAATGAAGGGAACCTAGGGTTTATTTAAAGTTATACTACACTACCTTTGACTTGGTATGGATCCATACTTCCCATTAGTGAGTAATAGTTCTCAACAGAACCTGGGAAGTGACTGGGAGTACATATACCTCATCAACATCATCATGTAGTACAGTCCTCATCATCAATGAAGAACAAATATTAGTCAGGACGTCCATTTATAGAGGTATACTCTCAAACCAATCCTAGAATGCTGAGCAGTTGTTGGGGTTATCGAGCTTGGTCAGGTGAATATCCCAGCTCACAGGCGCTACCCTGGCTATTAGGACTTTCACCACTCGATTTCTACCCCTGAGACCTCCCCAAATGGGTCCCTGCCTTTCATTCCTCAGCATGTCAAACTGTAGCTTCCCTAACAGGGTGTCATGCCACTGCATGTCCCTTGCTTTACATTACTCACTAATTTATTAATTTTTAAAGGTTCACGCTGGTCTCAAAAATTTGAGCACCAGTACAATTTTTACTAATATCTCTGCCTTATATTACATAGATTTGATCTATACATATCATTCACATAATTCATAATTCAAATTAAAGCACATAATCAATAATTTAATAAAAATAAAGACATACAAATTAAAATAAAGATTGATAATTAAGAAATAAATCATAGAATGGTCAAAAAAATTCATAAAAATAATTTTTAAGCTTAGAAAAATAATTAGAATTTTATCATGAATTTTTAGAAAATTTTCAAAAATTTTTGAAATTTAGTACTTTTAAGAAAAATGTGTTTACAGGCACTTATAAAGCGCAATTAGAAGTACTAAATAAGCTTTAAAATTTATGAAATTTTTACAAATGGTCTATTTGTGTGTCTAGACCTTACTTGAACAATAAAAACTTAAACTGAAATTTCTACAGTAATTTTCTAAAAATAAATTCATAAATAGCTCATAAAATAATTTCTATACTTAGTTCCATATTATGAGATTTATGGTTTATTTCTCCTACTATTTTTGCTAAACTAATTGAGTATTACTAAAGTTTGATAATATAATAATTTAATTATCTATTATAATAGCAAAAAATATTTTTTTAAATTTGGGCAGTATAACAACTTAGTAATGATACTATAATTGTTTAAATTCGAGCAGTATAACAACTTAATAATTATACTATAGTTGTCTAAATTTGAGTAGCATAACTACTTAATAAATGTATTTTAATTATCTAAAATTGAGCAGCATAACAACTTAGTAAAAGCTAGAGTTTAATACTAAACACTATAATATTTATAAAACTTAATAAACTTAAACATCCAAAGGTTTAGGGGAAAACCTTTCCTACCAACAAGCAAAGTAATTGAAAATTAGAACCAACTCCATTCCTCCCATTACCTCAAAAAGTTGGTGAAGTTGTTGGTGCACAGCTCCTAGGAAGAGAATTTTTACTAGTTATTGGAAAACTAGTAGAATTTTAGCATAAAAACAAAGTAAAAGAATTTTTTTTTCTAGAGGGAGAGAGATTCTCTATGGAGACTCACGGCTGAGAAGAGGAATGAGAAATTTACTTTAAGTTCATGGCTATTTATAGAAAAATTTTAGGCTTAGGTGTCTATGGAGTTATGTCACCCATGATGTCAAAATTTTAATTTTAATTTCTTTTATTAGGGACACATATTTCATATAGGTGGTGAATCACCTCCCCTTTAGAGCTACAACGTGGGATAGCAGTTGTCCCAAAGATTTACAGTAAAATTTTTGCTTGTTAATTAATTAGCTGGTACCGATAAAATTACCTAAACTTGAATAAATTAAGTTTTAATATCAAAATAATAAATTTAAATATAAATATGAACAAATGTATTATTTTTCATCAAAAATAAATTCTAAAAATAATTTTTTTTTTCGAATTACAAGTATATATTTTATATATTTTAAGCTTAGAAAATTCATATTAAATCCATTTTAATTCAATAAATGGTCAAATTTTTATGAAAATTCTAAAATTACATATTTTACCTAGAAATGTACTAAAAATATTATTTTACCATTTTTGGAAATCAAACCAATACTGAGTTGGTTATTTGACAACTAGAGGTATTTTGGTCATTTTGTACAAGAATTTCAGAAAATTCCTAGAAAAATTCTAAAATTATATTTTAATACATATGACATGATTTTAAAATAAAATTGACATTTTAATATTAATTGAATCTTTTTCTCATGTTTGTCTTTAATATTGACAAATAAAGACAAAATCGTTATTTTCTAATTTCTTCGAACTTCGGTTCGGAAAAATTATTAAAAATCACGATTAGATAGTTTTTGATATTCCGAGTTTAGCCGTGTGGATCAAAATTTTTAGATTCCTTCCTGATTTTTCAGAATTAAATATAGAATAAATAAATAAATAAAACAATTAATTAAGTAAAAGTGAAGGTGTTACATGTGTGCCTTAAGGAAATTAGGGTTGGGTTTAAGAAAGAGATACTGAAATTTGATTTAGGTTTGTAGAAAAAGAAAAGTTACGGCTACTCCTCTCTTCGCTTTGTATAAAACGTGTTGGTACTCCTCTTAAAACGTTACAAGTCATCAATAATTTAGAGAGTAGAAATCTATAATTTTTCTTTACAAAACTCTTCTAAACACATTAAATTAGCTTCGTAAATTTTTTTACAATTTTTGGAGTTCTCTAAGTATCTACAGTTGAGCTCACAAAGTTACCCGTGAGCACTTTGAGTCAAAATTGAAGAATCTCCAGAAATTACAAAAAAAATTCACAATAATATAAAATAATATTCTAAGTATGTTTCAATGTTCAGAATATCATTTTATCATATTTTTATATTCATTTAGCATTTTTCTATCCTAATGTATCTTTATTTCTAATGGTTAAAGTCCCTAGTTTATTCTATAGATCTCTAACTTGTATAAGTCTAAATATAATCCTTTGTTCTGGAAAAATGTTAATTTCTCATGATACAGAATTGATATTTAGACTTTTATGCCATGTTCCTGTATATCGAAATGATAATAATAATAAAAAACAATAATATATATGCATCTATTGAAAATAAAATATTAATATTAATATTTCCTAAAATTGAGGGTGTTACACTGAGCAATGTAAGATCCCAATTTTGGGTAATAGAAATAAGAATATATATTTATGGTTAAGATTTCTCATAGGTAACAATAATAATAGTTACCTTTATATAAGAATGTTATAGGAATAAGATAATAGGATCTTGAATGGGACTTAGAGACTGAAGATGGGCTGAAGACCCATCAAGCCACCCACACACATATGGTTTATATAGGAGAAAGAAGGAAAAGTTAGAGAGAGAAGGAGAAAAGAAGAAGAAGAGGTGAAGGAGAAGAGGAGTAGAGATCTCCAAGTCCTATAGCTCATCTTGGTGTATCTCCTAGGTGAGTACTTCCTCCTTATCCTCCCTTACTCCTTTGATTGTTGATTATATTTCCCTTTTCCCCCTTATTTCCTTTAAACCCCAAGTTTGGGTTTTTATGGATTTTTGAGGATTAAGCTTGATTAAAGTATTTATTTGGTGGATTAATCGGTTAGAAATGTCATAGAAAGGTGTTGGAATGGTTGTATAGCAATTAATAGCCAAAGGGTTGAAGAATCGCATGCTATATATCCATGTTCGCGTCGTAGGTGTCGCCGGGGCGTCGATATATGTCATTGGGCAACATTCAATCAAAGCCAAGAAGGGGCTCTTGGCAACTCGTCACTGGGCAACAGTTATCTCTCGCAGGGAGACAGGGGCGCTCGGCAACAGTCTTGTCTCACTAGGCGATAGGGCTTCGGCCAAGTGACAGGAAAATCACACCGGGCGACATTCAGCCAGAGCCCAAAAATGGGACTTTGGTAACATGTCACCGGGCAACAATTTTACCCCGCTTGGGCGACAAGGCTGTTGCTTAGTGAAAATTAGGATTTTAGCTAATCGAGAGTTAAGTCTAGAAAGAGTTTGATTTCACTTTTGTTTTTCATGCTTGTTCTTGAATGTTTGCCTCATGTTGTGATGTTGTGCTGCATTATTGGATGTTAATTGATTAACATAGTTTGTATGCAACGACAAACCTTATATAATAAGACATTTAAGATGTTTAAGACACCATCAAATGCCTCCTTAGCAAAAGGTAGGGATTTTCCCCTAAGTTTATGAAAGGTTTTCATGAAAGGAAAGGTTTTAAGAAAGGAACATGTTTTTGAGAAAATTATATGTTTTTAAAGAAAGATATTTTAAAAGGAAAACTATGCTTTCAAAGAAAAGTACCTCCTTAGTAACGTTAGGACCTCCCTAGTTCCAGTCATGTCCAAGTTACACCTTCGGCATACTACAGTGTGCAAACCGCAGTGAGGATTCTGAGGTCACCAAGGAGAGATGAGGTTTTATGCAACTCTAAGATGAGTTGTAAAAGGAAAGAGGGCTAGGAGGGCCCCTGTGTCAAGGGAAGGGATCGTCATCCTTCAGATGCTAGGGGAAAAACAACATCCTTCGATAAGGGAAGGATGAGTCCTTTAGTAGAGAAGGACATAGTCATTCTTCAAAAGGGAAGAATGTTGAGGGAACTGCTTCGATAACAAAAGTGGTTCAGCCACTTGGACCGGTGGTAGTAAGAGGTCGAGCAAGAAGGATGCCTCTTGATGGCTAGAGCTTAGCCAAGAAAAGACGGCATGCAAGTGAAACATAATAATAAAGATAAAGAGAACTACACATAATAGAAACAGAACTAGGATATGATTGATGTGAATGCCTTTGTGAGGCATGTATGTTACCCTGTGGGGTATATGATGATGTGTATGCCTAGTCATAGGTGAATCTAGTTAAGTCTGAACTAGGGAACCTATGTGCTTAGTGAGGACACAGTTTATGATAAATGCTACCCAGTGGGTATGCGAGGGGTTTACCCCAAAGAAAGCTTATGTATAAGTCCTAAATGGACAAGAAAGATAAAGGTAAGGAAAGGAAATGTTAGTCCTTGCTTAGTATTATGGAAGATAATAGGACTAGAGAATATAATTCAGAGTGTGAAGTCCTCATCTAAATGATGGGAAGATAGTTGTTTAGTGTAAGAAACAGTATGTGTTAAAAAAGTCAGGGCTCAAGCCCACTAAAGATTAGCAAGCCCTGAGTTGGGCATAGATTATGAGATTAAGAAATAAAGAGGTGAGAGATGAAGTTTTAGTCAGAGGTAAAACCATGAAAGTATAAGAAAAGGATCTCTAGAATAGAGGGTCAGCCTAAAGTCCTTAGAGCATTTACTGAGACAATATGTCTCATCCTTTTTATGTTTCATGTTTTTACAGGTTGAACAGGTGAAGTCCTCTTGGGAATAGCTTGGAGCATAGAGCTTGGAGCCGCTACAAGAGGAAGAGTTTATAGCTTTGGACCTCCCAATAGTTGGGAGTTAGTTTGTCTTTATGTTTTCTTTGTTCATGTCTTGTACAGCACATAAGTGCCAAGAGTTTTGTATTACCTATTGTAAGTATGTTTTTGTAATCCAAGTTTAAGTTTTAGTTTCTGCATAGTTTCTCTAATATTCTTATATTCTAAACTCCTGTGTTTTAATAATATAAGTAGACAAAAGGTAGTACTCCTTAAGGTGTTACAAGCAGGGCTTATATTCGTTGAACGAGAACCTTCAAGAGGGAAAGTATGCTCTCTGTATGGAAGGTACTCTCTAAGCGAGCTTATGGATTATTGAGCGAACCTGCTATTTTGTTGTGATATGTGAGAATTGTTAGAAAGTGGTAGTTATAACACTCCTTTAATTTTAAATATAATTTAGATTAATTTAATCATTAAATCAAATTCATGAAAATGTGAGTAATTTTTTTTTCTTGATTTTAAAATAGAAAAACTCTAGAATGATAAAAACTGCTTATGTATATGTATCAAACTGTACATTATGATTTGAGTAATACATAATAGTCAAAACAAAAGTACATCAAAAGACATATACTACCTAGCCTTATATATACATCCAAAAAGTTCCTATACAAAGCAGTACCATCTACCCTATCCCTTACTAAATACTAAAGTCTTTAATGGTCTTCATTTAAAGGGGTCCCCTCTAATGCGTCCTCTGCCGCGTGGTATGCTTGTCCATTGGGTACCACATGTGGTAACCCAAATCTAGAAGAAAAGGATGAAGACGTATGCCATCTATTAGCCATCCCCACTTGGTACTCAATGCCAGGGGAGGCCATAGGTGACTTAGTGAGTACTACCTCCATAGGAGATCCATCATCAGCAAGTATAGGTGCTGGCTCGTCTATAGCTGGAGTGTTCATAATAAGTAACTCTGGAGGAAGTGGAAGGGCATCCAAATAAGGAGCTATCACAGGGATATCCAGATCTACTAGTGAAGGTGGCGGTGGTGGAACATGAGGAGCGTAAATAAAATCTGGTGGGGGAGCAATCATATAGGAAATAGGTACATATATGTCAGTGGAATCTCAGCCCCAAGAATAGGAGATAGAAAAGTCACAGACATCATACTGGTATAGGTTAAGATGTTTGTGTTCTGATCATAATCCTATACTCCTCCATTTGGATATGATACATGTAGATTAAACAGAACCGGCATAACCATCTTCAAAGATGATGATTGAACATGCACAAGAACAAAAATAATGGAGTGAGGTGATTTGTTCTAAAATCACTTTCACATGTATGGTAGGAATTAAAACACAATTTACGAAGGAAACCTAGGGTTTATTCTAAGATATACTACACTACCCTTGACTTGGTATGGATCCATACTTCCCATTAGTGAGTAATAGTTCTCAACAGAACCTAGGAAGTGACTGGGAGTACATATTCCTCTCTCAACATCATCACATGGTACAGTCTTTATCATTAATGAGGAACAATTATCAATCAATAGGTCTATTTATAGAGGTATACTCTCAAACTAATCCCGGAATGCTGAGCAGTTATCGGGGTTATCAAGCTTGGTTAGGTGAATATCCCAACTCACGAGCGCTACCTTAGCCATATGGAGTTTCACCACTCAATGCCTACCCCCAAGACCTCTTCAAATGGGCCCTTACCTTTCATTCCTTACTATACCTAATGTATGCATTTTATAACTCATTTAGTATAGTTATTTTCACTAGATTGGTTGCATTTTATTATGGTTTAGGATTAGTTAGGTATCTAATTGCATGTTTTTCCCTTCTTGTATCATGCTAGGCCTTTTTCTTTGTTTGTCATTGTTTTTTGGAAAATCTTGTAGGCTTCTTAGGCTTGGAAAGTAAAAAGATTTACAATTGGAAGTATTCAAGATGATTTGAATACCTTTGAGCACTTAGAAGTCCTTTTGGAAGGCAATAGAGTCATCCCAAAGCATTTGGAAAGTAAAATCTTGGAGAAAAAGCCTTGGAGACTTTGCCACTACCTGGTGGCTCTTTTCCCTAATGCTGAAATAGTCCCTACGCGTCTGCCACCATGTGGTGGTACCTACCACCATGTGGTGGCGCACCCCCCTGGAGCAAAAATCACCGTTGTGCGTCTACCACCAGCTTGTGGTGTGTATCACCGTGTGGTGGGTGGAACTACTTGAAGGATTTCACAAGTTTTTAATTTCCTTTTGAGGATTAGCTTAGGCCCAATTGTAAAATTAGATATAAATAGACCTTTCTAGGGATTTTATTGGGAATCTTTTGAACTATACTCTAAGTACGGAGAATTGGGATAATTGTTCTTCTCATGCTTCAATCTCCGGGTTAGTTTTATGTTTTCTTTATTTTCTGTTTGGCGTTCTCTCATGACTATGTGTAAGTAGAACCCCTTCTTTCTAGGATTAGGCGTAGCCCTATGATTGTGTTAATGAATTGATTTTCGTTTGTCTAAGTGCGATCTTGTTCTTCTTTGATTCTTTTCCTATTGATTTATTTATGCGAAACAAATTGGCTAGCGTTTTTCATAATCTTAGAAATTTGGGGAAGTATTGAGAGGTGAACCCAAAACACATGACCCATATGAAAGGAACTTAGGTTTAGACCACGAAAGTAGGTAAAAACCTTTGAGGAATAATGGAATTAACAAAGAAATTAATGGGTCTAATTGAACACAGCCATCACAATAGTAGGTGGTAAATTTGGTTAAATATCCTTTTGTTTCTTGAAAGAGAACGAATGGTACCTTAGGTTAATTCACCTTCATTGAGAACAAGCAAAACACATAGGTAGCGAAACTGAGACATTAAAAGTCATAATGTGAAACCCCAGTCCTGGAAGTCTTCTTATTTGAACTATACCCAATTTTAATTACAGCTTTATTTAATTTCTAAATTGCATTTTCTTTCAACTACTATTCCCTAAATTTTTCCCAATCAAAATTCTTTTTGTTTAATTTTATTTATTTATCGATAATCACTGAACACGCAATCCCTATAGAGACGATCTTTTATTATTATTACTTGACGACAATCGTGCACTTGCGATTTTTTCACATCAATACCAAACTGTAGCTTCCCTAACAGGGTGTCATGCCACTGCATGTCGCTTGTTTTACATTACTCACTAATTTACTAATTTCTAAAGGTTCATTTTGGTTTCAAAAATTTGAGCACTAGTATAATTTCTACTAATATCTCTCCCTTATATTAAAGAGATTTGATCCATACATATCATTCACATAATTCATAATTCAAAATAAAATACATAACCAATAATTCAATAAAAATAAAGACATAAAAATTAAAATAAAGACTGATAATTAAGAAATAAATCATAAAATAGTCAAAAAATTTCATAAAAATAATTTTTAAGCTTAGAAAAATTATTAGAATTTTACTATGAATTTTTAGAATTTTTTCAAAATTTTTTGAAATTTAGTGTTTTTAAGTAAAATGTGTCCACAGACACTTGTAGAGCACAATTAAAAATACTAAATAAACTTTAAAATTTATGAAATTTTACAGATAATCTATTAGTGTGTCTAGCCCTTACCTGAATGATAAAAACTTAAACTAAAATTTCTATAGTAAGTTTCTAAAAATAAATTCATAAATAGCTCATAAAATAAAATTTTTGTTTAGTTTTATGTTATGAATTATTTCACTTATTTATTTACTATTTTTTCTAGATTATTTAAGTTTTACTAAAATTTAGTAGTATGAAAAATTGATTATCTAATATAACAGATAAAAATAATTATTTAAATTTGGGCAGTATCACAGCTTAGTAATTCTACTTTAATTGTTTGAATTTGAGTAGTATAACAATTTAATAATTATACTATAGTTGTCTAAATTTGAGCAGTCTAACTACTTAATAAGTGTATTTTAATTATCTAAAATTGAGCAACACAACAACTTAGTAAAAGTTTAAATTTAATACTAAACATTATAACATTTATAAAACTTAATAAACTTAAACATTGAAAGGTTTAGGGGAAAACCTTTCCTACTAACATTCAAAGTAATTGAAATTTAGAACCAACCCCACTCCCACCATTACCTCAAAGAGTTGGTGAAGTTGTTGGTGCAGAGTGCCTAAGAAGAGGATTTTTACTAGTTAATGAAAACTAGTAGAATTTTGGTGTAAGAAAAAATATTATGGAGGAGATTTTGGCTATCTCAATGGAGGAAGAGGATGAAGAATTCAGATTCCATGGAGGGGTATTTATAGAGGAAATGGTGGCTTAGGTGTCCAAGGAAATGAGATCATCCATGACATCCAAAACCTATTTTTTATTTTTTTTTCACTTAATTAGGGACACATATTACATTTAGGTGGTGAATCATTTCTTGCTAGGGCTGGTATGTGGGATAGCAGCTGTCCCAAATATTTTCAGTATAATTTTTTACTATTAATTAATTAGCTGGTAACGATAAAATCGCTTAAAGTTGAATAAATTAACTTTTAATATCAAAATAATTAATTTAAATATAAATCTAAACAAATGTATTATTTTTCATCAAAAATAAATTTCTAAAAATAAATTTTAGTTTTTTTCTTTTTTGAATTATATAAGTATATTTTGTATATTTTAAGCTTAGAAAATTCATTTTAATTCAATAAATGCTCAATTTTTTATGAAAAATTATAAAATTACATATTTTACCTATAAATGTACTAAAAATATTATTTTCACCATTTTTAGATGTCAAACAAATACTGGGTTGGTTTATTTGACAACTAAGGGTATTTTGGTCATTTTGTACCGGAATTTTAGAAAATTTCCATAAAATTTCCTAAATCATATTTTAATAAATAGAACATGATTTTAAAATCAAATTGACATTTTAATGTCAATTAAACCTTTTTCTCATGTCAGCTCTTTATATTGAGAAATAAAGACAAAATTGTCATTTTTTAATTTCTCGGGACTCCGACTTAGAAAAATTATTAAAAATCATGATTAGATAGTTTTTGATATTCTAAGTTTAACCTTGGGGATCATAATTTTTATATTCCTTTCCGATTTTTTGAAATTAAATATAGAACAAATAAAGATACAATTAATTAAGTAAAAGTAGGGGTGTTACATTACTTCCCTCTTTTTAGGAATTTTGTCCCCAAAATTTACTAACTTGAGAAAAGTTGAGGATAGAATTTTTTGCATGTTGCTTTCTAGTTTCCATGTGGCATCTCCATCGTCTTGTTGGCTCCAAAGAATCTTTACTAAAGGTATTTCTTTTCCCCGAAGTTGTTTAATCTTACGATCCTCAATTCTTACTAGAAATACATCATAAGTGAGGTTTTCCTTTAATTGTACTATGTCATGTTCAATCACATGAGAAGGATTGGAAATGTATTTTTGGAGTTGAGAGACATAGAATACATTACGAGGGTTAGAAAGATTTGGAGGTAAAGCAATTTGATAAGCGACGAGACCAATTCACTTAAGGATTTGATAAGGTCCAATGAATTTAGGAGAAAGCTTTTTAGATTTAAGGGCTCTACCAACCCCAGTTATCGATGTAACTTTCAAGAACACATGTTCCCCTTCTTGAAACTTAAGGGGTTTTCTCCTTTTGTTATAGTAACTTTTTTGTTTGTCCTGTGATATCTTCATCTTTTCCCTAATCATTTTTATCTTATCAGAGGCTTGTTGAACTATCTTAGGTCTTAAGATTAAAGGTTCTCCTATCTCATACCAATATAATGGAGTTCTACATTTCTTTCCATACAAAGCCTCATATGGAGCCATTTCAATGCTAGAGTGGAAACTGTTGTTATAGGTAAACTTAATCAATGATAAAAACTAATCCTAGTTACCTGTCTATTCCAAAACACAGGCTCTTAACAGGTCTTCTAAGGATTGGATAGTCCTTTCAAACTATCCATCTGTTTGAGGGTGATAGGCTGAATTAAGCCTAATCTTGGTTCCCAAGGCTTGTTGTAAACTATCCCAAAACCTAGAAGTGAAACATGGATCCCTAAAAGAGATTATACTAGAAGGTACACCATGTAGTGTGATAATCTCTTTGATATACAGTTGGGCTAACTTTTTTGAAGAAAATTTGATGTTAATGGGTAGAAAATGTGCAGATTTGGTTAATCTATCCACAATCACCCATATAGCATTATTACCAGAGAAAGTATTAGGTAAACCCGTAACAAAATCCATTGAAATACTATCCCATTTCCATTTTGGGATATCCAGGGATTGTAGTTTACCAAAAGGTTTATGATGTTCTACTTTTGCTTTTTGACACACCAAACAGGATGCTACAAATTCAGCTACAACTTTCTTCATTTGCGACCACCAAAACATCTTTTTCAAGTCTTGATACATTTTGGTGGCACCTAGATGAATACTTAGTCTACCTTTGTAAGCTTCTTCTAGAATTAATTTTCTTAGATCTTCCTTAAAAGGCACATAGATCCTATCTTTGAATTTGATGATTCCATTATAATCCTTGTGGAATTTTGGTTCCTTCCCTTCTTTTCTTGTTTTCATTTTCTCTTGTAGAAATTGGTTTGCTTCTTATGCTTCTCTAATTTGTTCCAGAAATCCACTTGAAATTTCCAGCATTCCCAATTAAAAACTCTTGGGTTTTTTCTTCATTACCATATTCAAATCTCTAAATGATTCTATCAATTCCAGCTCCTTCGCTATCATCATTGATGCATGTAAGGATTTACGACTCAAAACATCTACCACTACATTCGCCTTGCCAGGGTGATACTGCAGCTCAAAGTCATAATCCTTTGGGAATTCCATCCACTTATGTTGTCTCATATTCAGTTCCTTTTGATCAAAAAGATACTTCAAACTCTTATGATCATTGAACACTTTAAACCTTGCACCATACAAGTAATGTCTCCAAATCTTTAGAGCAAACACTACTGTAGCTACTTCTAAATCATGCGCAGGATAGTTAACTTCATGTTGTCTTAATTGTCTTGAAGCATAAGCAGCTACTTTTCCTTCTTACATTAATACACATCCTAACCCTTGCCCTAAGGCATCACAATATACTTCAAACTTTCCAGTTGGGTCAGGCAATATTAACAAAGGAGCAAAAGTCAATATTCTCTTTAATTCTTAGAAGCTAGCCTTATAGTTTTTGTTCCAAACAAAAGGTTGTCCTTTATGTGTTAACTTAGTTAAAGGCAATGCTAATCTCGAAAATCCTTCAATGAATTTTCTATAATAGCCTGCCATTCCTAAGAAACTACATATCTCTGTGATTGTTGTTGGTTGTTCCCAACGTAAAACTTCTTCCACTTTTGTAGGATCAACAGAAATCCCACCTTGCGATATTACATGCCCCAAGAATTGCACTTGTTCCAACCAAAGCTCACATTTGGAGAGTTTTCCATACAATTGTCTTTCTCTCAAAATTTGCAACACAATTCGTAGATGTTCTTCATGACTTCTAAAATACACCAGTATGTCGTTTATGAAGACTACTGCGAACTTATCCAAAAACTGATGAAAAATATAGTTCATATAATCCATAAAAATGGTAGGAGCATTAGTCACACCAAAGGGCATTACTAAGTACTCATAATGACCGTATCTCGTTCTAAAAGTAGTCTTTGGAATATCTTCAGCCTTGACTTGAATCTAATGATAACTAGATTTCAAGTCAATCTTGGAAAACACAGTAGCACCCCTTAATTGGTCCATCAAATCATCAATCCTAGGAAGAGGATATCTATTCTTAATGGTAATTTTGTTAAGCTAATAATAATCTACACACAATCTCATACTTCCATCTTTCATTTTAACTAATAATATTGGAACACCCTAGGGAGAAACACTAGGTCTTATAAATTGTTTTTCCAACAATTCCTCAATGTGCTTCTTCAACTTTACTAACTCTAGAGGCGACATCTTATAAGGGGCTATGGATATAGGACCTGATCTTGGTACCAAGTCTATGGTAAACTTTATCTCTCTTTCCAGAGGTAAACCAGGAATATCTTCAGGGAAAACATCAGGGTAATCACAAACTACAGGAAACTTACTAACATCAGAGTTTCCCTTTACTTCTAGAGAAGTAAGGATCATGTAAACTTGAGCTCCTTTCGAAGCCTTAGTTTGGTTGGTAGTAGCTATTCTTAAATCTTTTGATTCAGAAGGTTTATCAAATTCTGACTCAAAAACTAGGGTTTTATCATGACGGTTTAGGAGGACATGATTGGAAGATAACTACTCCATGCCTAATACAATATCTAGATGAGTAAAAGGTAGGCAGATTAAGTTTACAAAGAAATTTCTACTTTCTATAGAAATGCAACAATTCAAACATGCTATAGAAGTAATGATAGGAACATTTGTGGGGGTAGAAATAGTCAAATCATAGGGTAGCAGAGAAACAGGTAATTTCAGATATTTTGCACAATCATGTGATATGAAAGAATGAGTGGCACCTGAATCATATAGTACATTCAAAAGATATATGTTTATGGTGCATTTACCTTGAATGAGGTTGCCAGATTGAACAGCTTTGATTCCACTCATAGTGAAAACTCTACCTATTGCTTTAGGCCTTCCAACTTGAGCCTTCCCAATTTTGTTTCTACTTCCATTACCAGGTTCCTTCTTTGGTTCTTTGCAATTTGTTCTACAGTGACCTAGTTTTCCACAATTGTAGCAAATAACCATTTATGCAGTACAATCTTTTGCAAAGTGGGGTTTTCCACAATGAAAACAACGAGTTAACTCTGAAATTAGAGTTATTAGTAATGGCCAAATTCTTCTGGCCTGAAGAATTTCCAAGGAACTGATAGGGTTTCTTCTTAGTGAAAAATCCCTTTCTTTTATTCCTTTATGGCCCAACATTCTTCCATTGGGCTTGCCTCACCTTTGTGTCATCTTCATAAATCCTATAGTAGTTCACCAAGGTAGGAAATTGGGCTATCTCAAGATACCCTATGACACCCTTTACCTCAAAGCTAATTATTAAATAAATATTACGAAAATATAGTATGCTTTTTCATTTGTGAAATAAAACGATAGTTTATAATCTTTTTCTTCATACGGTAAAGGACATCACATGCACAACTCACATTTACTAAAACTCCATAAGATGCTTTACTGATTAACCAAATGATGATGGCCTATAGTTGGCCATACAAGTCCAAATAAAATAAAATAAAATAAACCAATTTAAAAGTAAAACTATTAGTCTAAAGTTTAAAAGCTAAAATAATAAATAACTAAGACTCCGATGTCACATTACTATCAGAGCTGACAAAACCTAAAAGAAGCTGTAAAATAAACTGCAATGAGGCCAATGCCCCTACTCTAAGACTTCTCCTCAAGGTCCTGCTATACATCACTTGTATATTACAGACACATACAAAAAACACCAGAAAACAAAGGAATGAGATACATCTCACATCATGCTCAAAGTGTGACAATGGAGACAAGTAGAATACACATGACATACATAATCAATTGACAATAATTTGAAAAAATCAAAACACACACAAACATATGTAATGCAATACCTAGCTTCTACTTATGCATATGTGGTACCATCTTAAACTTGTCAGAAAGTAGACTAGGAGTAAATGCACGGCCATAAGAAGCGTCATCGGTACCGATGCCTTTGGCTCTCGCACCCTCAACTAGTATGATATCCCCTGGCGACTAGTCAAGGTTACCCAATTTTTCCGGTATGCCCCGGCTCCATGGGATCAGCATGGACCATTGGAGTTTTCCCAGCCGGATAACCCCCAAGGCTAGGGTTAAACAACTCATCATGGCCTCCACCAGCCAGATTCCTACATACTTTCCTCATCAGATAACTCAAATGTTATGATGCATGGTCACATATAATACTTACAACTTTTCACAGGCTTTACTTGTGAAATATTAGCACAATTTCATGTCACACTCAATTTTCTCAAAGTAAATAACAATCACACAATATAAACTCAAAAGGCAAAAAAAGAAACAACAATGAGTTAAAAACTGCAAAAAAAGGAGTTCATAGGCACAAGGAACGAAATAACTACTGTTGCATCTGCTCGTCATGCCAGCAACGAATCTACCCGGCGGGCTATATATCTCGCCCGGCGGGTCTGTGCTACAACCAACTCGCCCAGCAGGTCCATGTTAGGACCCAACCGCCCAGCAGATTGTTCATCCCGCCCAGCGCCAACGCAGAGTGTAGTTTTCAACGAAAGGTCACCCAACGGCTATCTAACCCCACCGGGCAGATCCTAGATACAGATTTTAAAAAGACAAGCCATGATAATCCATATAAATTAAACATAGAATTTTCATAAAGCATATCAATAATTTAGGGAAAATCGCATTCCCCTTTGCACACTCACAACCATATAATTCACAAACAATTAGGGTCTAGGGCCAACCTCTCTACTCACAACCAAAGCCATACCTATAAGCTAGATAACTCACTCCCCCCTTACCTTGAAAGAGGCGATCTCTAGTAAGAGGATGCGAATGGTGCAGCAGCGTCTTCTTAAGGTTCCTCACTTCTTGACTATAAGGGCTCTGACGGCATGATATCTCCAAGGAGGCACAAGAGAGAGAATGAGGAAAAGGATTAGGTTTTCAAGAAACCTAAGGAATACTTAAAGCTAACTTTGGGCTCATAAAACTAAGCTCAACACAAGGGTTT
Organism: Spatholobus suberectus; assembly: GCA_004329165.1. Taxonomy (NCBI): domain Eukaryota; kingdom Viridiplantae; phylum Streptophyta; class Magnoliopsida; order Fabales; family Fabaceae; genus Spatholobus; species Spatholobus suberectus. The sequence continues at coordinate 56,740,053 of CM014736.1, forward strand.
TAAAACTTTTAAAAACATTCTAATTATAAACCCCAATATTTCTTTTTCTCAAAAATACCATTTTATTAAAAACAAGGCAAACAAATAATAATAATAATAATTATTATTATTATAATAATTAAAGGAAAAACATTGGGGTGTTACATACCCCATTGCTTGCTTGATGTCAGGCCTCAACCTGCTCTCAAATTTGGAGCATCGGGACCTTTCATCAACTTTGTTTTGAAAATAGGCGCAGTATTTTGACTATTCGTCAAATTTAGTAGTATATTCCCCAACAGACATATTATCCTGCTATAACTTAAGGAATTCTATTTCTTTTCTTCGCCTTAGGTCTTCTAGAAAATACTTTCCTAGAAACTTCAAATGAAAAACTTCGCAAGTGATTTGTCTTCCTTCAGCTTCTTCTTGTTGCTTAGCGTACTTCCACCAATATTCTACCTCTTCGAACAACATAAAGGTGGCATAAGTCACTTTGTGTATATCAGTGCACTCTATGGCAATAAAGATTTTCTTAGTCTCCGCAATCTAATTTTGAGCACCATTAGGATCGAATCGGCCTTTAAAAGTTGAGGGTTGTTCTTGCGAAAAGCTGTAAGCCCTCGGTATTCTACAGGTTCATTGTCTCGTCCTTGATTCATATTTTTAAGGACAAGAGTCATTCTTTCAAGTATTTGTTAAGTAGCGTCTCATCGTGGTCTTCCAACCATTCTCTAAAAAAGAGAATCAATGTCTTAGTTCATTACTTTAAATAAAACCATATGTTAGGTGAGTAAAAATAATATGTGAAATAGCACACCAGATAGATTCCCAAGAAAGAGAGGTGGGTCACAATGGACACTCTTAAGTACCAAGTCTTTCCTAGCCAGAACCTACCTAGACATGCATTAATCACTTCTACTAAACCCAATAGCTAACATTAGGTTTATTCTTAGCAAAGTCTTTGATTATGTGCACAAACCACTTTTTGTAACAAAGTTGGATGTCCAAAACGAATATAAGAACAAACAATTCATCTTTCATTCTTGTTTTATCAATAGTAAATGAAAGAACACACAGCATGTAACACCCCCACTTTAACCTGCTTGTTTGTTTTTCTAATTATTCTATGATTAATTGTGAAAAATCAAATGGGAATCTCAAGGGTATGATTCTCATGGTTATATTCATATTAGCAAGTTCTATCTAGTTTATATTTTTTATTTTATTTTATTGGATTAAGGCCCGAAAGCGATAAAACAACCGGTTCGCCCTAGAAACTTACTTAATAGGATAAAATAATAAAAATTAGCTAGAGAGGTTTAAAAATTATTTTTAAATCATATTTATATTCAAAATAATTAATAATAATTTTATAAATTTTTGGGAATTTTTTGAAATAGTTTTTATGAAATGACCAGTATACCCTTAACCGACTGTGAAAGCAAGCAGGAGACTTTTTAACCACAAAAAAATTTTGACAAATTTATATTGAGTATATTTTAATTATTCCAATATTATTTTAAGTGAAAAATAGTGAAAAGTCCAAAAAATATATCTATTTGATAAAATTGGATTTACTGGCTTAATAAATGCCTTTTTTAGCGAAAAAATTATTATAAATAATATATACATGAGAAAAATCTGAAAAAATTTTGTAAGGCTCAAAAAATATACTTGAAAATGTGGTGTGCCCAGATTTTCCAAAAACCTACCCAAAATTCCTATCTAATTTTGTTGCAATAAACTAATATTTAATTATTTTTAATATCTAATAATTATATAAAATAATTATTTTGGATTTTTTTTACCTTTGACTGGTCTAGGACGTTGCCTCTTGGCCCACATGGGAAAAGTACACATAAAAATGATATTCTATTATTTTTAGTTCAAAAATTAAATTTAAAAATACTTAATTTTGTCTGATAAATAGAACTCCTTCAACCACTACACTATCGCTCCCTTTCCTTCACAAATCAGAACTCTCTCTCTGCCTTCCAGCTGCTGGAAATGTGCAGCTCATCCCTCTCCAAGTTCTTGAATTTTTTTTTCCCCACCATTAAAAGCTTTCCACTAAGTTTTAGGGTCCTAAACCTCTAAGTCACCTCTCCTCTTCTAATCTTCTACCAACAAACCTTATTTAGAGGTAAGGGGGAGTGAGGTTTAGCCTCTAAGTTTGTCTCTTAATGGGTGTGTGTGTGGGGGGGGGGGGGGGGGGGGAGATATCCCTTAGACCCAATTAGTCTATTAATCCTACTACTACTACTATATAATCATTTATATTCTTGTTCATTTAAATTATTGCTTTATTATGTCATTTACTTTAATGTCCATTTATTTTCTTGCCTTGTTATTATTTCCATTATGTTGCCATTTATTTTTATTTTGTGCTTTATTTATATTTTTGCCCATTTACATTATGTCATTTACTTTATTGTTTAATTCTTGCTATTTAAATTCTTGCCCTTTAATTTCTTGCTTTACTTATTGCAATTTATATTTTGCCCATTTAAATTATTGTCATTTATCTTATTGTTATCTTGATTATTGCCATTTACTTTTATGTTAAATTTATTTTTATTGTTGGTATCATATTATAACTTAATATCCTATTATAAATAACCATCAATGAGCCTATTTTTATGCAAGCTAGCTATTTTCTTAAAAACCAATTTAAAGCCTCAAGATCACTTGAAGTAACAAATTTTGGAACCCATTTTTCTCTTAGGGGCTCTCGGTCATTTCATAAAGAAAAGAATAAAGAATATTTCTTTTATGTCAATTAACTTATTAGAATGAGTAAGATGGTTGAGAAATAATAATAACTTATAAAATCAATTTTTGGACCGCCTAGAGAATGAATTCAATTTCTAGAAAGAAAAACAAAACAAAAATTAAGCTTTTTCAAAAAAAGGCATTCGGCCCATTAAAAAAGTGAAGTAAAGAAGAAAATGATTTTCTTTCATTTAAATTAAGCATTTTTGACAATTACTTGAATTGATTCAAATTGGTGAAAATAAATCTTAGGAAAAGTTAAAGAAAAAGGTTTTTCTTGAAAAAGCAAATTCTACTAAATTTTTGTGGATTAATCTAAGAAATAAAGTTTTGTCAAAATTAACTAAATGGACTTTAGGCCCAAACTAGGAAAAGTTTTTAGGAATAAAGACCTTATTGGACAAATTTTAATTTGTTACCATTCAACTATTATTTTGAACAAATTATGGCTAGTATGGAAATAAATAAATAATCTTGTCCAAATAAAGATAACAAATGTTTTGAATGCATGTATTTACAAAATTTTCTTCAAGAAATTAGAAGTCTTGGTTTTATGAGATGAACAACCTAAATTTTAGTAAAAGGAAATAACTAGAGAGAAACTCTAAGTATGCTCTGTGGTTGCAGCATAGTCTGACCTTCCACATCAGAAAATAACTTCTCTTAAAATTTTATTACTACGTCCTAGTCATAATTGTAAACAAAAGATTTTTCCTTTAAAATAGTCTAATTTGAAAAGTTAGAAAATGATAAGGATAAAACAAAGTAATTAAAATAAGAACTATGATAAATGTATGAATGTATGAGAATGAATATGTATGTAACTTTGATTGTTGATATTTTCCTTCCTATGACATTCGTATCGAATTATTTCTAAGTTTTAAGTAAAAGTGATGGATGAATAAAATATCTGTGATGAGTAACTCTGGAACTTTGTTGGATTATCCAGAGAGTATGTCTTGAAACTTAGAAAGCAAAATCATAGGAAAACCCCGATTGAGTTAGGACCATGCTGAGAAGCATGAGTGCCGGTGTCTGGGAAGTCATAGTATGGTACATTGTGGGATGAAAGGTAGGGACCATTGGTCGGGTCTTGAGGGTAAAGGTGCTGAGTTGTTAACATCCTAATGGCCTAGTTAACACCCTGAGCAGGGGTAAATCATGTAAATCGACTTGGCAACCCTGACGCCTGCTCAGCATCACCATGATTGGTGTAGTGTATATCCCTGATGGGCGTGTGGCCCTTTCCTCAAGGATGATAATTACGACATGGATGTCTGTACCTTGTAAGGGATTATACGAACTACCAATCACTTCCTAGTGATTCCTAATGATTAAAGTAAATCATCAGAGATAGGTATGGATCCATACGTCTAGTAAAGGTTGAGGTTGAGTCGTAATAACGTAGGTCAGACCTTAGAATTTTCCCCGATTGCTTGTTTAATTTGTTGTTTGTATCCTATTAAGAAACGAATGAGGCTTTTGTAAAAACCTCACTCCTTTCTTGTTTGTTTCTTTTCATATACGATCGTGGTACAAGCAGATGGACTCTGAGGATTGGCAATGATGACTACTCTACTTAAAACTTTTGTAGATTTTATAGGATGGGCTAGCCTAGTATAGGTTTATACTGCTCTGACATAGATTTTTGTAATATAGCTACGGGCGGGTATCTAGGCTTTCTTTTGATGTATTTCTTTTTATGTATTTTCAATGTATGTATTTTCATCTGACCTTGTACAAAGGTTTGTTGCATACATATATATGATGATGTTTATTTCACGGTTATGGTCCTTTATATGACGTTTCTTTATTTATTCCATAACTCACAAAAAAAAATTATGGTGCAGTAAAGTTTTAAACATAGCCGTCGTTCCTAATGGACAGATTAAGGAATAATCAAATTAATTAAATACTTGTCTTATTTTAGTGGGTGTTACATAGCACAAAGAATGGTCAAGGCCATACCCCAGGCTTTGACAGGACAGAACTGCTTTGATACCACTTAATGTAACACTCCTTTAATTTTAAATATAATTCATATTAATTTAATTATTAAATCAAATTGATAAAAATGTGAGTAAATTTTTTTTTCTCGATTTTATAATAGAAAAATTCTAGAATGATAAAAACTACTTATG
>CM014736.1:56745047-56807686 GCA_004329165.1 Spatholobus suberectus
TGTCATTTTTTATATAGTTGCAAATTACACGTACCTTCTCTCTTAATTGAATATTATCTTTCTAATATTATATTTCAAATTGGAATTGTTTGTTCTTGCTTTTTAAGCACCTTGCAGGTAGTTTTCAAACTATAATCAGTGTTTTCTTGGGGGCTAATCCTTTCTTTATTCTAACTTCTTAAAATTGTTTGTCTTTTATCATTTTTATTTTCTAACATGTGTACTTACCCCGATGCATGCATGCCTACATGCATACATAAATGTATACATACCTAGAAAACAAAAGTTTGTTTTCCTGATTTTTATTTGCTTGTCCACAAATGTGATTTGCAAGCCGTGGCCGGAGGGTATTGATCGATTCACTGCGATGTGATGTTATGCTGATACAATCATTGTTTTTTATTTTTATAATGCTTATTCTATGCAGGCTACCTTCTTCAATGGGTCCTATATTGGTTGTTTTGAAAGTGTAGGGTATACTGGTAGTGTCATGGTTTATATATTTTTTCTAGATCACTATTAGAAAGGGTGGTAATTTTTCACATGTTTATGAAGAGTTCATGTTTCTTTGGCTAGGAATTTAATTTTTTCTATTGATCTGCTTATTGATTTGCAAAAGTACCATTGTACTATTTATAATTTTTTAAATGATTTGTAGGTATCTATATCTGTACTCCCAACTGGATCTATCCTCTTCATAGCGACAACACTGTTGGGATGGGATTTGCTTTCTTCGTATATTTAGCTCCAAAATCTACAGGTAGATGGAAATTTTGTCAAAATGTGAATCAACATCTTCTACAGTGTTATCCATTCCTAGATTTTGAATTCATGTATTTTGTCCACCTTTTCATTTATTTGTTTAGGTTTGTTGATTTGTTTTTTTGGTGGGTTTTACAGGGAAGACGGGCTATGAAATGTGTGGCTATGGAAGTGCATTGGTTGGAGACTACTGTTTCACTTTTATGTAAGTCATTATGATTTATTGCGCTTGATGCAATCATTATATTTTCTGTATGTTCATTCTAAGGTGACTATGTTCTTCCAAAGGCTCTTAATGGTTTATTTTCATGGTGTATAGTAATCTGGCAGTGCCAAAGTTCTTGTATGCGTCATTGAAGGCATGAGTTACTCATTTTCGGGAAGTGTATTTAGTTGGGTCTTTATCTTTGTTGTGATGATTTTACAGTCACTTGTCATTTTTTTTATATAATTTGCAAATTAAAAGTACCTTCTTTCTTAATTGAATATTATCTTTCTAACATTATATTTCGTATTGGAATTGTTTGTTCTTGGTTTTAAGTACCTTGCAAGAAGTTTCCAAATAATACTTAGCGTTTTCTTAAGGGATAATCCTTTCCTTATTCTGACTTCTTAGAATTGTTTGTCTTTTCTCATTTTTATTTTTCTAACATGTGTATTTACCTCGATGCATGCATGCATGCGTACACACACCTAGGCATACACAAAAAATAAAAATTTATTTTGACTTTTATTTTCCTATCCATGAATGTGATGTGCAAGTTGTGGCCGGTGAGTGCTGATTGGGTCACTGCAATGTGAGGTCATGCTGATACAATCATTTTTTTCATTTTATATTGTTTGTTCTACGTAGGCTACCTTCTTTGGCAGGTCCTATATTGGTGGTTCTGAAGGTGTAAGGTAAGCTGGTAGTGTCAAGATTTATATATTATTTTTCTAGGTCACAATTAGAAGGGGCTTGAGTTTTTCACATGTTTCTAAAGAATTCATGTTTCTCTGGCTAGGATTTTATTTTTTTTCTACTGATTTACTTAGTGATTTGCAAAATTATTGTTACACTATTCACAATTTTTTAAATGATTTATAAGTATCCATATCTGTGCTCCAAACTAGATATATCCTCTTGATAATGACAACACTTTTGGAATGGGCTTTGTTTCCTCTGTATATTTAGCACCAAAATCTACAGGTAAATGAAAATTTTGTCAAAATGTGAATCAACATCTTCTATAGTGTTATCCCTTCCTAGATTTTGAATTCATGTACTTTGTCCACCTTTCATTTATTTGTTTAGGTTTGTTCATTTATTTTCTGGTGGGTTTTACAGGGAAGATGGGCAACGAAATGTGTGGCTGTGGAAGGGCAATGGTTGGAGAGTACTATTTCACTTTTATGTACGTCATTATGATTTATTGCGCTTACTGCAATCATTATTGTTTTGTATGTTCAGTCTGAAGCAACTATCTTCTTCCACAGGCTCTCGATTGGTTATTTTCATGGTGTAGGGCAATCTTGCAGTGCCAGAGTTCTTGTATGCATCATTAAAGGTATTAGATACCCATTTTCAGCAAGAGTATTTGGTTGGGTCTTTATCTTTGTTGTCCTGATTTTACAGTTACTTGATATTTTTAATAGAATTTGCAAATTACAAGTACCTTCTCTCTCAATTGAATATTATCTTTCTAATGTTATATTTGTAACACCCTAAATTTCAGGTACTAGAAATAAGCCACGAGGTAGCTCTTAGTAAGACTCTTCCTATATGTTATTAGACAAAAGACGCCTTAAGAGTTATTGTTATTAGATCACTTATTATTATTATTATTATTGTTCCTATCATTGTTATTATATTTTTTATTGTTGTTGTTGTTGTTGTTATTATTATTATTATTATTATTATTAATTCTTTGTTATGGTGTTGTTATTATATTATTATTATTGTTATTATTAGTATTATTCTTATCGACACCTTAATATTAGAAATTAATAGGAATATTATCATAGAACCCAAAAGAGCATCTAGGATCCAATAAGGGACTAAAGCCCACTAAGCCACATACCCACCCACATGTTATAAGAAGAGAATAGAGAATGAGGATTAGGTTTAGCCGTCAAAAAAATAGAAGAAGAAAGAAGGTAGAGGGAATGAGGAGAAAAAGAAGAAGAAGAGGAAGAGAAGAAGAGGAATAAAAACTAGAGAATCCAAACCCTAGAACTTAACTTTGCATGTCCATAAAGGTTAGTGCTCTCCCTCGTGTCCTTCCTTGTCCTTTATGTTGTTCTTGTTCATCTATTTATCTTTTTCCCTCCTTATACCTAAATTTAGGAATTTGATGGGTTTTGAGGGGATTGTGAGGGAGTAAGAAGTTTATATATTAGATAGTCTTTGGGTGACTTTTTTTCAAGAATTGGATTTTGTGTTGGCGCTAGGCACACGGACCCGCTGGGTGGGGTGGGTTCTGACATAGACCCGCTGGGCGGATTCGCTGGACCGCTGGGTAGGATTTTCGTCCTGCCGGGCAGATACGACCTTTGCTATTATATTCTTTATGCTTATGAATTCTGTTTTGCAGTTTTTAACTCATTGTTATTTGTTTATTTTATGTCTTGTTGAGTTTAAAATGTATGATTATCATTTACCTTGAAAAAACTGAGTATGATATGAAATTGTGCCAATGTTTCATGATAAAACTCTATGAAAAGTTGTAAGCATTATATGTGACCATGCATCATAACATTTAAGTTATGTGATGAGGAAAGTATGTAGGAATCTGGCTGGTGGAGGCCGTGATGGGTTGTCTAACCCTAGCCTTAAGGGTTATCTGGCTAGGAAAACTCCAATGGTCCATGCTGATCCCATGGAGCTGGGGCGTACTGGCAAAACTCAGTAACCTTGACTAGTTGTCGGGGGATATCATACTAGTTAAGGGTGCGAGAGCCAAAGGTATCGGACATTGATGACGCTTCTTATGGCTGTCCATTTACTCCTAGTCTACTTTCTGACAAGTTTAGGTTGGTACCACATGTGCATGAGTAGAGATTTAGGAACTTAGTATACATATGCATCTTGCTGTAATGTGATATGTTGAACTGTGCTATGTTGTAATTGTGTGAAGTTTGTGTGACCTTGTTCATAAGCGAATAATGTAATGTGTACACGTGTGAAAATGTGATTGTGTATTGTGATAAATTGTCAAGATTATGTATATATGCCCATGTTATGCATGTATGTCATGCTTGTTTGATAAAACAAAACGATGCGTATGTCTAGTTACTAGGTAAAAGATGTGAAATAAATGTGTGTTTGTAATTAAAATTTTGTTTGCTACCTCAAGGATAAGTGAGAGGATAGGCCTTAGGATAATGTTGAGAGGGTTCTAGTCAGATAATAATAATTGTGAATGAAATAGAGAAAGAGTGAATCCCCACACAGCGTAATAGAAAGGTATAAGACAAGTAAGACAGGACAAAATGAGGGTATTAAGGTAAGTGTTAAGAGAGTGTCAAAAGTATTTTAAAATATCTGTGGCCTTAGACTTGACTCCTAGAGAACAACCTTAAATATCAAAAGGAAGAAAAGTAAAATCTAAACATGAAGGGTTTAAATACTAGAGAGGGTTTTGGGTAAGAAAGAGTTCTTAGGTTAAGAATGAGATAGTAAACTAATATAATAGTTGGGAGAATGAGAGAGTAGTTAACACAGGAAGTATTAAAGATTAAAAGTTATAGATCGGACCATAGGTAGAGAGAATTACGAGAGATCTAGTGAGGCTTAAGCCATAAGAGATAAGTGATGAAGGTTGTCCGAGTAGAAGAATCTAACCTAGCCGTAGAGTCCTTAGAGCATTCACTGAGACATTATGTCTCACTCCTTTAAGTTTCCCCTTTTTCAGGATATAGGTGAAGATATGTACAGATGGAGCTTGGAGTCACATGCAAGAAGACGTAATCTAGTTTATAGTGCTTTCTTGTATTCCTCTTTATGTTTTGTATGACACCTTCGAGAGATAGATGAGGTGTATTAGCCATGTATGATATTTTATACTATTATTCTTATATGAATGTAATTGTATTTATGAGTCGCTTCAACATGTTGTTTGTATGTTTTTAAGTCTTTCTTTTTTTATTCTTAGAAATCTAGGCTTAGTTACGGTAATATCCCTTAGGGTATTACAATATTTGGAATTGGAATTGTTTGTTCTTGGTATTAAGGACCTTGTAGGTAGTTTCCAAACAATGCTCAACGTTTTCTTGTGGGGTAATCCTTTCCTTATTTTTACTCCTTAGATTTGTTTGTCTTTTCTCGTGTCTATTTCTCGAATAGCTGTACTTACATACATGCATACATACATAGAAAATAAAAATTGATTTTCTTTATTTTTATTTGGTTGTCCATGAATGTGATTTGCAAGTTGTGGCTAGAGGATATTGGTCGATTCACTATAATATGATGTTATGCTGACACAATCATTTTTTTGTTTTTATAATGTTTCTTCTGTGTAGGCTATCTTCTTCAGTGGGTCCTGTATTGCTTGTTCTGAAAGTGTAGGGTATGCTGTCAATGTCAGTATTTTTTTTTTTTTGGATCACTATTGGAAAAGGTTGGAGTTTTTCACATGTTTCAAAAGAATTCATGTTTCTTTGGTAGGGAATTTAATTTTTTCCTACTGATCTGCTTATTGATTTGTAAAATTATTGTTGTAATATTTATAATTTTTTAAATGATTTATAAATTTCCATATTTGTACTCCCAAATGGATATATGCCTTTCATGACGACAGCACCCTTGGAATAGGATTTGTTTCCTCCACATATTTAGCTCCAAAATCTACAGGTAGATGAAAATTTTGTCAAAATGTGAATAAACATTTTCAACAGTGTTATCCCTTCCTGGATTTTGAATTCATGTATTTTGTCCACCTCTTATTTATTTGTTCAGGTTTGTTGATTTATTTTCTAGTGGGTTTTACAGGGAAGGTGGGCAATGCAATGTATGGCTGTCGAAGCACATTGGTTGGAAAGTATTGTTTCACTTTTATCTAAGTCGTTTTGATTTATTGTGTTTGATGCAATCATTATAGTTCCTGTATGTTCATTCTGAAGCGACTATCATCTTCCATAAGCCATCGATTGATTATTTTCATGGTGTAAGGCAATCTAGCAATGTTAGAGTTCTTGTATGCATCATTAAAGGTATTAGTTACCTTTTCTGGGAAAAGTATTTGGTTGGGTCTTTATCTTTGTTTTGATGATTTTACAGTTACTTGATTTTTTTATAGAATTTGCAAATTACAAGTATCTTCTCTCTTAGTTGAATATTATCTTTCTAACATTATATTTGGAATTGGAATTGTTTGTTCTTGGTATTAAACACCTTGTAGATAGTTTCCAAACAATACTCAACGTTTTCTTGTAACGACCCACGGTCGCTACAGTACTACATTACAACTTCATTTATTAAGAAAATACTAAATAATAGAGATTAAGTACTTCAACGAGGTCATTCATACTAAAAACTATATACAATAAGACAGCTCAAGGGAAAGGAATACAAAAAGAAAACTCCCTACAACTGGTCATACTATACAACATATACAGGAACTATCAAAAAGTCACCCAACTAGGGCCTTTTAATGTTTTCAACTGAGACCTCCATCATTCGCTATGAGAAGCTGGATCTACTTACGCTTCACCCTCTGCTCCCACGCCAAAAGACGTGACCATCACAGTCACAGCAACATACAACAACAACTAGTAACAACGGCAACTACAACAAAACAAACAGCAAGGCAAGGGTAAATTACGAAACAAAACAAACATATAATAGATAAAGGTTCATCATCCATTTCATAAAACCATCAACATACTAATATGAATTCCAATTCACAAAAGAATGAGTTTCCACAATATTACTACACAACACACCATGCTTTTAGCACCAACATGTGAATGCATAAATGACACGACTCTCGAGAGATTTACAACATCTCGAGCAATCAGCCAAGTCTGACCCCCTACCATGGCCTTCCAAGTATCATTCAAGAATTGTCAGAACTTTGATCTACAGATAAGCTTAGTGGTTTGTCGGGATAATTGTATGTGGGTGGTAGCTTATTGGACACAAGGCCTGCACCACCTTGGGCCCCTGCGAAATTACCCATCCACTCATCCCCGAGGCCCATCTTTTCGACCCCACTTCTTATCTAGACACTAGGTGGAAGGCTTGTCTGAGTCGTAGCTCTTGTCAACCAGCCAACTTAGATGCCTACCCACACATGGCTTGAGTCTGGCACAACCACAACCAACAACATATGCATGCAAATGCATGTATCACCACAACGTCAACTCAACCACAACAAATCATATATATATATATATATCATCAACCTAACACCACGTGGCCTATTCAACGCCACCTATGGTCCAATGATCACTACCACCCCCATGCAGCCTGATCCAGCCCCATGCATGGTCAACAGGTAAGGCTCTATCCAAGAGTATTTACCTAGTGGGAAGTCTCACATGTCACAAGTGAGGTTCTATCTAAGCAACTCGCACTCTTTGTGAGATGTCTCACCACCACAACACAACGTAACCAGTGGAGGTTCTACCTAAGCAACCTTCCACCCAACTACTGTAACACCCTCACTTTTACTTAATTAATTGTTTTTCAATTTATTCTATATTTACTTCTGAAAAATCGGAAAGGAATATAAAAATTCTGATTAATTAATTAATAGTAAAAAATTACAATGGAAATCTTTGGGACAACTGCTATCCCACGTACCAGCCCTAGCAAGAAATGATTCACCACCTAAATGCAATATGTGTCCCTAATTAAGTGAAAAAAAAATAAAAAATAGGTTTTGGATGTCATGGATGATCTCACTTCCTTGGACACCTAAGCCACCATTTCCTTTACAAATGCCCCTCCATGGAAACTGAATTTTTCATCCTCTTCCTCCACTAAGGTAGCCAAAATGTCCTCCATAGCCACCTTCTTCCATAAAAAATTTTCTTACACCAAAATTCTACTAGTTTTCATTAATTAGTAAAAATCCTCTTCTTAGGAGCTCTGCACCAACAACTTCACCAACTCTTTGAGGTAATGGAGGAAGTAGAGTTGGTTCTAAATTTTAATTACTTTGCATGTTGGTAGGAAAGATTTTCCTCTAAACATTTCAATGTTTAAGTTTATTAAGTTTTATAAATGTTATAATGTTTAGTACTAAATTTAAACTTTTACTAAGTTGTTGTGTTGCTCAATTTTAGATAATTAAAATTTACTTATTAAGTAGTTATGCCGTTCAAATTTAGACAACTATAGTATAATTATTAAATTGTTATATTGCTCAAATTCAAACAATTATAGTAGAATTACTAAGCTGTGATACTACCCAAATTTAAATAATTTTTTTTATTTGTTATATTAGATAATTAAATTGTAATACTACCAAATTTTAGTAAAACTTAAATAATCTAGCAAAAATAGTAAAAGAAATAAGTGAAATAGTTCACAACATAAAACTAAAAAAAAATTATTTTATGAGCTATTTATGAATTTATTTTAAGAAAACTACTGTAGAAATTTTAGTTTAAGTTTTTATCATTTAGTTAAGGTCGAGATACACTAATAGACCATCTGTAAAAATTTCATAAAATTTAAAGCTTATTTAGTATTTCTAATTATGCTCTATAAGTGCTTGTGGACACATTTTACTTAAAAACACTAAATTTCAAAAAAATTGAAAATTTCTAAAAATTCATAATAAAATTCTAATAATTTTGCTAAGCTTAAAAATTATTTTTATGAAATTTTTGACTATTCAATGATTTATTTCTTAATTATCAGTAATTTGTTTTAATTTTTAGGTCATTATTTTTATTGAATTATTGGTTATGTGTTTTATTTTGAATTATGAATTATATGAATGATATGTATGGATCAAATCTCTATAATATAAGGCAGAGATATCAGTAGAAATTATATTGATACTCAAAATTTTGAGACTATAATGAACCTTAAGAAATTAGTAAATTAGTGAGTAATGTAAAGCAAGGGACATGCAGTGGCATGACACCTTGTTGGGGAAGCTACAGTTTGGTACGTTGAATAATAAAAGACAAGGACCCATTTGAGGAGGTCTTGGGGGTATGCATCAAGTGGTGAAATTCCCAATGGCCAAGGTAACGCTCGTGAGCTGGGATATTCACCTGACCAAGCTCGATAACCTCGACAACTACTTAGCATTCCGGGATTAGTCTGAGAGTATACCTCTATAAATAGACATCCTGACTGATAATTGTTACTCATTGATGATGAGGACTGTACCATGTGATGATGTTAAGAGAGGTATATGTACTCCCAGTCACTTCCCAGGTCCAATTGAGAATTATTATTCACTAATGGGAAGTGTGGATCTATACAAAGTCAAGGGTAGTGTAGTATAACTTAGAATAAACCCTAGGTTCCCTTCGTAAATTGTGTTTTAATGCCTACCATACATGTGAAAGTGATTTTAGAACGAATCACCTCACTTTATTATTTTTGTGTTGTGCATGTTCAATCATGATCTTTAAAGATGGCTCTGCCAGTTCTATTTAGTCCATGTATACCATATCCAGATGGAGGAGTATGGGATTATGATCATAACACAAACATCTTAACCTATACCGGTATGATGTCTGTGACTTTTCTATCCCCTACTCCTAGGGCTGAGATGTTTCCATTGACATATATGATACCTATTTCCTATACAATTACTCCCTAACCAAATTTTATTTACGCTCCTTATGTTCCACCACCGCTACCTTCACTAGTAGGTCCAGATATCCTTGTGATAGCTCCTTATTTGGATGCCTCTCCACTTCCTCCAGAGTTACCTATTATGGACGCTCCAATTATAGACAAGCCAGCACCCATACCTGCCGATGATGGATCTTCTATGGAGGTAGTACTCGCTGAGTCACCTATGGCCTCCCTTGGCATTGTGTACCAAGTGGGGATGGCTAATGGGTGGCATACATCTTCATCCTCTTCTTCTAGACTTGGGGTACCACATGAGGTACCTAATGGATAGGCATACCATGCAGCAGAGGATGCATCAGAGGGCACCCTTTCAAATGAAGACCATTAGAGACTTTAGTATTTAGTAAGGGATAGGGTAGATGGTACTACTCTGTATTGGGACTTTTTAGATGTATATATAGGGCTAGGTAGTTTATATCTTTTGATGTACTTTTGTTTTGATTGTTATGTATTACTCAAATCATGATGTATAGTTTGATATATATACATAAGTAGTTTTTATCATTCTAGAATTTTTCTATTATAAAATCGAGAAAAAAAAATTTACTCACATTTTTATCAATTTGATTTAATAATTAAATTAATATGAATTATATTTAAAATTAAAGGAGTGTTACATTAAGTGGTATCAAAGCAGTTCTGTCCTGTCAAAGCCTGGGGTATGGCCTTGACCATTCTTTGTGCTATGTAACACCCACTAAAATAAGACAAGTATTTAATTAATTTGATTATTCCTTAATTTGTCCATTAGGAACGACGGCTATGTTTAAAACTTTACTGCACCATAATTTTTTTTTGTGAGTTATGGAATAAATAAAGAAACGTCATATAAAGGACCATAACCGTGAAATAAACATCATCATATATATGTATGCAACAAACCTTTGTACAAGGTCAGATGAAAATACATACATTGAAAATACATAAAAAGAAATACATCAAAAGAAAGCCTAGATACCCGCCCGTAGCTATATTACAAAAATCTATGTCAGAGCAGTATAAACCTATACTAGGCTAGCCCATCCTATAAAATCTACAAAAGTTTTAAGTAGAGTAGTCATCATTGCCAATCCTCAGAGTCCATCTGCTTGTACCACGATCGTATATGAAAAGAAACAAACAAGAAAGGAGTGAGGTTTTTACAAAAGCCTCATTTGTTTCTTAATAGGATACAAACAACAAATTAAACAAGCAATCGGGGAAATTCTAAGGTCTGACCTACGTTATTACGACTCAATCTCAACCTTTACTAGACGTATGGATCCATACCTATCTCTGATGATTTACTTTAATCATTAGGAATCACTAGGAAGCGATTGGTAGTTCGTATAATCCCTTACAAGGTACAGACATCCATGTCGTAATTATCATCCTTGAGGAAAGGGCCACACGCCCATCAGGGATATACACTACACCAATCATGGTGACGCTGAGCAGGCGTCAGGGTTGCCAAGTCGATTTACATGATTTACCCCTGCTCAGGGTGTTAACTAGGCCATTAGGATGTTAACAACTCAGCACCTTTACCCTCAAGACCGACCAATGGTCTCTACCTTTCATCCCACAGTGTACCATACTATGACTTCCCAAACATCGGCACTCATGCTTCTCAGCATGGTCCTAACTCAATTGGGGTTTTCCTATGATTTTGCTTTCTAAGTTTCAAGACATACTCTCTGGATAATCCAGCAAAGTTCCAGAGTTACTCATCACAGATATTTTATTCATCCATCACTTTTACTTAAAACTTAGAAATAATCGATACGAATGTCATAGGAAGGAAAATATCAACAATCAAAGTTACATACATATTCATTCTCATACATTCATACATTTATTGTGACACCCTTTACCCCAAAGCTAATTATTAAATAAATATTACGAAAATATAACATACTTTTCATTTGTAAAATAAAACGATAGTTTATAATCTTTTTCTTCACACGATAAAGGACATCACATGCACAACTCACATTTACTAAAGCTCCATAAGATGCTTTACTGATTAACCAAATGATGGTGGCCCATAGTTGACCATACAAGTCCAAATAAAATAAAATAACCCAATTTAAAAGTAAAAATATTAGTCTAAAGTTTAAAAGCAAAAATAATAAATAACTAAGACCCCGATGTCACATTACTATCAGAGTTGACAAAACCATAAAGAAACTGTAAAATAAACTGCAATGAGACCAATGCCCCTACTCTAAGACTGCTCCTCAAGGTCTTGCTGAACATCACCTGTATATCACAGACACATACAGAAAACACCAGAAAACAAGGGGGTGAGATACATCTCACATCATACTCAAAGTATGACAATGGAGATAGGTAGAATACACATCACATACATAATCAATTAACAGTAATTTGCAAAAAAACCAGAATGCACAAAAACATATGTAATGCAATACCTAGCTTCTACTTCTTATGCACATGTGGTACCAACTTAAACTTGTCGGAAAGTAGACTAGGAGTAAATACAGGCCATAAGGAGCGTCATCGGTACCGATGCCTTCGCCTTTCGCACCCTCAACTAGCATGATATCCCCTGGTGACTAGTCAGGGTTACCCAGTTTTGCCAGTACGCCCCGGCTCCATGGGATCAGCATGGACCATTGGAGTTTTCCCAACTGGATAACCCCCAAGGCTAAGGTTAAACAACCCATCACGGCCTCCACCAGCCAGATTCCTACATACTTTCCTCATCACATAACTCAAATGTTATGATGCATGGTCACATATAATGCTCACAACTTTCATAGACTTTTATCATGAATCATAGGCACAATTTCATGTCACATTCATTTTTTTAAGGTAAATAACAACCATACAATATAAACTCAACAAGACATAAAAAAACAAATAACAATGAGTTAAACACTGCCAAAAGGAGTTCACAAACACAAGGAACGTAATAGCAAAAGTCGTATCCGCCCAGCGGTCCAGCGAACCCGCCCAGCGAGTTCGCACCGGAACCCGACCCGCCCAGCGGGTATCGCACCCCGCCCAGCAGGACTGCGTCAGGACCAAACCCGCTCAGCGGATTGTTCATCCCACCCAGCGCCAACGCGGGATGTAGTTTTCAACGAAAGCTCGTCCAGCGGCTATTTAGCCCCGCCGGGCGGATCCAAGGTACAGATTTTAAAAAGACAATCCATGATAATCCATATAAATTAAACATAGAATTTTCATAAAGCATATTAATAATTTGGGGAAAATCGCATTCCCTTTTGCACGTATACAACCATATAATTCACAAACAATTGGGGTCTAGGGCCAACCCCTCTACCCACGACCAAAGCCATACCCATGAGTGAGATAACTCACTCCCCCCTTACATTGAAAGAGGCGATCTCCAACAAGAGGATGCGAATGGTGAAGTAGCGTCTTTCTAAGGTTCCTCACTTCTTGACTGCAAAGGCTCTGACGGCACGGTATCTCCAAGAAGGCACAAGCGAAAGAATAAGGAAGAAGGATTAGGTTTTCAAGAAACCTAAAGAATACTTAAAGCTAACTTTGGACCCATAAAACTAAGCCCAATAACAGGGTTTTAAAACTTTTAAAAACACTCTAATTATAAAACCCCAATTTAAAAGCCCAATATTTCTTTTTCTCAAAATATCATTTTATTAAAAACACGGCAAACGAATAATAATAATAATAATAATAATAATTAAAGGAAAACATTGGGGTGTTACACTGAACGTTAGCAAAGTCCTTACGGTTCTTGATCTCTCATATAATGAACTTGATGGTAGCATAATAAAATCCTTTCAAACTTTGTGTCAACTTAAGGAGTTGTTCCTGGGTTTCAATAAATTGTCTAGCCAACTCAGTGACTACTTACCAAAAATGTGTTTTGCAAAACATGATTTAAAGGTGTTAAATCTCAACCAGAACCTATTTAGTAGTGGGCCGCTTCCCAATTTTTCATGGTTTTCATCCTTGTAGAGACTTTCACTTCAAAATAACAATATTGTTAGACCATTATTATTTGGTCACTTGCCTCAACTTAAAGCTTTGGATCTTAATTTAAACAATTTGAGTGGATCATTGCCTATATTCGAGGTTACTAAGTTTGCCTCATTACATTTTTTGGATTTTTCCCACTATTAGTTGAGTGGGACACTTCCATATACTATTGAGCAACTTTCTAATCTCTAGTTTTTGTCTTTCTCTTTGAATAAGTTGAATAGGATCATTGGTAAAAAACATATATTAAGCTTATCTGGATTGGAGATATTGGACGTGAGTCGAAATTCACTTTCATTTTACTTGAATCCAAATTAGATTCCACCTTTCCCATTGCAAGCATTATATGCATCATCATGCATTTTGGGGTCTCAATTTTCAACATGGCCCAAATATCAAAGGGGACTTGAGGTGCTGCAAATCTCTAATATTGGGTATTATGGATTCCTTTCCTCAATGGTTTTGGGACATATCTTCAAGTTTGTCATACTTAAATGTATCACATAATAAACTTAGTAGAGCTATACCAAAATCATTACCAACTATAAAAACAAGGTTTCCGACTAAATAGTTTCAACAATTTGTCTGTTCCACTAACTCCTTTTCCTCAAAAACTATATGGCCTATTTCTCTCAAATAATATGTTTTCGGGGTCTTTGTCTTCCTTTTGAGCAATGTTGATAAAGAATTTAACTTATCTTGACCTGTTTAGTAACTTGCTAGTAGGGCCACTTCCAAATTGTTTGTAGAAATTTCAAATTTTAAAAGTTTTGAATTTGGCAAACAACAGTTTATTAGGGAGAATTCCCAAGTCATTCGACACTTTATGGCAAATTGAGTCAATGCATTTAAATAAACACTTCTTTGGTGAAATTCCACCCTTGACTCTTTGTCAAAGCTTAAGATTCATTGATTATAGGGATAACATTCTGGGAGGAGCATTACCAACATGGGTAGGCCATAACCTGCGTCATTTGATTGTTTTGTGTCTACGAGGTAATAAGATCCAAGGAAACATACACACAAGTCTATGTACTCTATTATTTCATCAAGTATTGAATCTCTCTACAAATAATATTACAGGGGAAATACCAAAATGCCTTAATCACATAACTGCTTTGTCAAATATGAAGTTTCCAAGGGAAACCATTTTTTATGACACATCTGTAGCTATTTCATCTCATGATAGTTCAAGTATCTCTTTTGTTGATGAAACAATATTGGCATGGAAAGGAGAAAACATAGAATAAGGGAAAATTCTTGGACTTATGACAATGATTGATCTTTTTGGTAACCCCTTAACAGGAGAGATACCCCAAAGTATAACAATACTTATGGCAATAGTTGGCTTAAATCTTTCAAGGAATAATCTCCTAGGATTCATTCCCAACAGCATTGGCCATATGTAAATGTTGGAATCACTTGACTTGTCAAGAAATCATCTTTATGGTAGAATGCCAGCAAGCTTTTCAAAATTAAGTTTTCTAAGTTACATGACTTGTCTTTCAACAATTTATCAGGAGAAACTCCACTAAGTACTCAACTTCAAACCTTTGATGCATAGTTCAAAATTGCGGTTGCAGTCATGGTTGCAGTTTTGTTGCAATTCTTGATATTGCAGGAAATTGTGAGAAAATGCGGCCAATGCAGCCACAATTGTGGTCACGATGCAGTTGCAATAAGTTAAAAGACCTTTACATTGTAGGTGCTATTGCAATAATGGACTGCAATTTAGAACCATGCTTTGATGCCTTTACATATGTAGGGAACATTAGGCTTTGTGGCTCACCGCTCACAAACCAATGCCCATGAGATGTCGTCCCACCAATTAGAAGAGTTGATAAAAATGGCATTAATGAAGATGAGGATGAACCCATAAACTTTGGGTTTTACATCAGCCTCGGATTTTGGGGTGTTTGTGGAACTTTAATTATTATAAATTCATGGAGACATGCCTACTTTCAATTCTTCAACATCATAAAAGATTAGATATGTGCAACACTTATCTTTACGGCTAGAGTGAAAAGAGATTCCAAATCCATGATTAAAAGGTATAGTGTTTGACACCTCTTATTTCGATATAATAATGTATTGATGATTCATTGCTTACTATACACCAATGTAATTTGTTGAAAAACTTTAAAATCCATTTATAACTTGCACACACTCAATGCTATTTGAGATCATGACTCTCTTCTTTTAACTTGGTAGGTAAAGCTCTATCCTAGACAGTGATGCTAAAATGTATTGGTTAACTTGAAGTGAGACAACTGTACGTGCCATCATTTGACACATGCAATTGAGCAAGCTTCGTGAAAGATTTTGAGCTAAGTTATGCCTAATTAGATAAAAATCCATGGGTATTGCGGATGAATAAATAAATATATTTTACTGATAATCTATTTGTATGATTGAAAATAATTTAATACCATATTATCTCAAGATGCATTAAAAATAATATATCTTACTAGTGGGCATTCTTTTAATCAATAATTATTAGATGATGTCATTTCATTTTCTTTTAATCAATGAGTATATTTTTTTAAAATAAAAGAAAATTTAATTAGGTGTATGTGAATCATATTTACAAATTTACTATAGATTTTTTTATTTTTTTTGTATTAAAATAATGGAGACTAAAAACAACTAATGTTAGAGTTGGCGTCTCAAATTTTTGGTCCAACTGGAAAAGCTTGTGGTGCGACTAATTTGGTGAGGAAATATTTTTGAGATTCTTTTTGGGTTTTGTGGTGGTAGCAAAGCCCCTTATGATATGGACTTTTATGTTTTTGGGATAGGGTTTCATATACACTAATATAATATAGTGCTATAGTAGTTACTCTCTTTGTATCTCTCTTGTACCAAATTTTAGTATAGTGAATTGTTTCTCATCTACTCGTGGTTTTTTCCTATCAAGGGTTTTCCACATTAAATCTGTGTGTTTATTCTTTTCTCTTTATCTTTATTGTGCATTATTTCTAATAAACTAGTACCAGAGTTGGTTCGTTTTGGTTTCTCAATTACAATGGCTACTGTGAAGTTAAGCATATTAAAAGGACTATTTCACAAAGATTAAAATCTATTATGATTTGTGTTAAAATGATTATGAGAGTGATTAGTTAAACTAATTAAATTTGTTAGTAATTAGTTAATTAAATTGTGTTTGAATCGTGTTCCATTTTATTTTACCTCTTCTCTTTTCCTAACCTTCCAAATTGTGAAAATAAATAAATTAGTATCTTGATTATTATTACTATTATTATTATTATTATTATTATTTGTTCTTGAAATTATTGATAAATGCATTGTTTTAGTAAAATAAAGATCTAAAGGAAATTTTATTTATCTAATTTTTTTAGAAAACTTTCATAAACTTAATTAAGGTTAGGATTAGGCATAAAAATTAATACTTTAAGTAATGTTATTAGTACTAAAAGAGACTAGTCGATAAAGCTGGATAATTATGAAAATCTATAAACAACTATATATATATATATATAGTTATGTATTTTTTTTCCTTTTTAATATTAATCGCATTAATTACAATATAGATTACCATTTTTAATTGAAATCAAATTAATTACGATATAAGATACAATTTTAAAAAATACATGCTTGTTTTGATTTTGAGAAATTCAAGGGTAGGCTTCCTTTTGTTTAGGAATAGGTTTTTTCTAGTTTCTGAGTATTAGTGATCAATCAAGTTTGTACGATAGGTTTCCCTGTGGTACCCTAGGGTAGGTTTCCCTAATGGGTGATTAGAGGCAAAAGGTGATGAGCATCCTGGGTTAGGTTGGCAAGGTAGGCATTCTTGGGTGTAAAAGACTTGTTGCATTATAAACTCTAATCAAATAGTGGATAAATCTCAAGTGTGGCTTAAGGACTGGATGTAAGTTACAGTTTGTCAACAAACCAGGATAAATCTTGGTGCATTCTTCTTTAACCCTTTTCTTTACTGCTTTATTTGTTTAAATGTTTGATTTGTATTGTTTTTATTTTAAATTCCATTAACCAAATCAAAACAAAAGGCCTCTCTCTTCATCTTTTTTCTCAAATTATATTCTTCACGATCTGAGGTGGACACTTTGCAAAAAACTATTTATTATAACTCAATTCACCTCCCCTCTGGAGTTATTGAGGCCACTTGGTTAATAGCTTGTGGATGGGAGAGAACCACCATGAGTTAAAGGTGGTAAGCCATAGGAAGAAAATGTTTTCCTTCAAGCCAGAGCATGAGTAGGTGATGGAATACGTGGAGAGGTCTTGGTTGGAGCCCCTTTTACAAGCATGCTACCGCATGGTGTACAACGATGTCTCATCTACTTTTGTTGAATAATGGCAAAAGGACACCAATTCCTTCCACCTTCCAATTGGGAAGATGATCATCACTCTAGATGATGTGTCATCTCTCTTACATTTACCTATATTTAGGGCACTATGTTCGTACCTAGACATGCAAGTACCTGATGGAGCTAGTTGGGGTTGACATGGATGAGGCATTGACTAAGACAATGGAGACCCAAGGAATGCACGTGCAATTCAACTAACTGCAAAACTTATATGATACACACATCTAGGATAGGAACATCATCTTTGCAGCCAAAAATTTTATGTTGCCTTTGGTGGGATGCACCATTTTTGCTGACAATAGTGCCATATTTGTCGATGTGGCATTCTTGGACTTTTTTAGTGACCTTGACAGATGCGATGGGTATGCATAAGGTGTCTTTACCTTGAATAATTTAGAGGATATATGACTCTTCTACATACATCTACCAAAGTTGTTTTCTTATTTTTGGTGTTTTCTCGTTTTACAACAATTAATTATGTTAATGGTTTTACAGGCATGGATCTTTAAGCACTTTCCACTCATTAGCTCCCACCAATTGGTTGCTGGATATATTGAGCAATCACTCTGTGCTTGTCGATGAGAGGTTATGAGAGGCTTTAGTGACATGTTCATCACTCGGATTGTGCTGAATGTGCTACAAATGAAAAAGGTCATCTAGATGCCTTATATAGTCCATAGAGATGAGTGACCTTTTCATGAAATCTCATAGTTCTCAAGCTTTATCACATTAGGGCAACTGTTGTTTGCCCATCTATCGGAGAGGGTGCTATGACAGTTTGACCATTTACAAGGGTTTCCTCGCTGTTACAACCAGGGTCACGACGAATGGTGGAAAAGAAATAAAAACAGAGGAGCCACCACCATAGTTTATTAAGGGAAAACATGGAAAAACCCTAAAAAAATTGTCTTAAACCAAAGATTGGATTCGAAAGTCAAATACGCATAAGGAAAGTGTTAGCACCCTACGACATTCGTTATAAGAACGGTTACCCTTTAACTTAATGTGTGAAATAAATCAATTGTCTTTTCCTCTTGCTTATAAAATTATTAATCCCATTTTTGTAAATTTTTAATTTAAATTTTATTGTAGACTTTTTAAAAAAAAATTACTATTGTTACTATTTTTATTTTTATTGTTTTTTTGAGATCGACAGGAGTAGACCTCTGCTCCTACGTATCTTCCAGGGCAATGAAGAACTCAGACTCACGTAGTTCTTTGGGTAAAAAATCATTTTGTAGGTTTATGTTTTTTTTAGTTATATATTTTTTATTTTTTATTATTTTATAATGATTATTAAAATATTAAATCTTAAATATTATAGAGTATTATCCACAATGATAGCCAGCCTACCAGATGAGGAATACTCCTACAAAACAAAGTTATATAAGATTTTGTGATATTCAAGTAAGTCCTAGACCCAACATGATAAACCACTAAATCTATTTTCATTTTTATTAAAAAGAAATATCCATTAACAATTTATTGATCAAACTTAAACTTAAATAAAGCCTTTTGTAATATTCAAGTGGATCCTAGGTTACCAGTAATATTTTAAAACTTTAACAATGTCCAAATAAGAAGTGTATCTAAGATGGCCATTATTAAATTTAATTAGTTATTCAAACAATAAAAACAGAAGCTTAACAAGAACACACAAAATGATCATTTTTCTTAATTGCCAACAAATAAATATTTTGATTATTAGACATTTTTCCAAAAAAAAAAATAACATGTTACCAAAAAGCTATAGTAAGAAAAAGCCTAGATTGACTTTCACTGTCGTTACGTTAGCAAGTATTTAATCATGCCTTTATTTATCCTTTTAATCGAATTCACAAGTCTAGGATATATAGGAAAAATAAATAGACTCAATGTAAAAAAAAAAAACAGAAAAAATGAAGAGAAAAACGTAATTCAGGGGCCAAGCCTTATTTCCTTACACATTAAAAGAACAAATCAAAAAGCCCATTGGGGCCCAAGCCCATTTCGTACTGCAAAAGGGGGTCTGGGGAGATCATGGGGCACATAGCCCTTCCCCTCGAGACAGAAATTTGAGAATGCGAAGGTTGCGAGACGGAAACATGGCAGTCGACGGCGGATCACACATCATGGCGGTTGGGTTGGGCAAAGGTTTGTGCGACAGCGATCTACACCCCGCAGCGGTGGCGGTGCAACGGTGGCGAGGCCTTGGTTGATGATTCGTGGAGACGGTTGGAGCGTGGCGGACCACGCCGCAACAGTACGGCCCCGTGACGACAACGCGATAAACGCGTGATGGCAACGAAGTGCGTGAGAAGATGTTGGTTCCGGTCTGTATTGAAGATTGCGAAAGTTTTATGGTGACACGAGAGAGAAGCTCGCGCTAGGGCTCGAAGAACAGGGGGAACGAAGAATTTGATGGACACTGATTGCTTTACAAGGACAAAACTTATTAATTTTTCATTCTTCTTTATTTTACTTTCCTTTGCATGAACACTGATGTACTCTAGATTGGTGAGATGACAGATGTGAGGTGCAGGTACATGAAATTAAAAAGACCGATGTGTGTGCTGAAATCCGTATTAATGTGGTGATTTTTGAGAAGAAAACGAGTCGATGTATTATGTTTCTATTTGTGATTATAAGATAGAATTGAAATCAACTCATTATTCTGTGAACTGTGTAGTGCTCGAGCTTTTAGGAGTAAATTGACACCAATGCCTGTGAATGTATGATGATTTAAGAAAATTGCATTGTTTCCTATTTTCAAACAAATTGAGATTCAATTATCAGGAATACACAGCCACATAATCAAAGGAAAATAGAGACATCAGTATAGCAAGCATTTGAATGAACCATAAAGATCTACAGTTGCCATTGAGAACAGACTATAACAGAGATCGGAATACCTCTGTGACTTGCTTTTTCTTCTTCTTTTTCCTCGACTCTCTTCTCCACTCTATTCTACTTCTCCTTCTCCCTCTTAATTCCACTTTTTTTTTGCTCCTCCTCTCTTCCTCTCCTCTCTGTTCTCCCCTTTCTTTTCTCCTTTAGGATTCTCTTCCTAGAGTTTCTCTTCGTTTTTCTCAATTCCACAACCTCCCCTTCTCCTTTTCTTTCTTTCTTATTTATAGGCTAATGTAAGGTTTAAATGGGATTGTTTAAGTCCCTTGACCATTTCTTTTTCTCAACTCTTCACTTTCTTTTGTCATTATTATTCTTATTTTGTATTTATTTTTTATAATGATGATGAATTCTTGAAGTACTATTATGAATAAATATATATGGCTATGGTCTTAAAACTTTTAATTCAACAACAAATTTAATATTTTTTAGTTAGTTACGGACCAGGATATTTTTAGTCCAACAAAAATAAAAGATAAACATATTTAATCCAATATTATTGTTATTATTATTATTCTATTTATTTATTTATTTTAAACTGCAATTACCCGAATAAAATTGAGTGTTCACACTTACTCATCACTCTTGATTACTAGTCACATGCTTACCTTTGAGGAATGTGATCAGAGGTTTATTCATTATCACAATCACATTCTAGACGATATCATTAAAGGACTATGGGCAGCTGATCTAGCACAGTGCATGGATGGATACATTCATTATTTTTACCACATCTCCTATCCATACCTCATACCCCCTTTGAGGAGAAGATCCTCCAAGAGTACTAGTGAAGCTCCCTACAAGCCAAGCAGAGTCTAGTTCGAGTGACTCTCATGCTTGTCCAATAAGTATATACGTATTTTCGCTATGTATTGAATGACAATCACACTTTCATGGTACTTAATAATGTTAAATTCTTTTTTGTAGAAACGATCTAAGAGAATTTTTGAGCTACTTCAATTCATGCTTGATCTGAGAATGGTCATTGAAGGGACTGAAGCTTGGAATACCATGCAAGACGCATTGAGAGTCGCACAGGCAAATAGTGAAGCGACACGGGTTGTACATATCAAAGGAGAAGGAGTTATACATATCAAAGGAGAAGAACAACTTGCACATGATCTTTTTGCTTTTTCATTTTATTTGATTTCAGTTGTATTATTTTGTATCTAACTTATACACTATACATATTTGACTATGTTGATTTATTTTAATTTGTCTAATATTTTTGTCTCATATTTTATTTATCAAGTTATTCAACTCACAAAGGTTATGAATTATTAAAACAAAAAATAATAACTAAATTAAGTATATTACAAAAACTAGTTTCTATAATATATTTCAACATAACAACATTATGGAAACTACTTTCTAGAAAAGATACTTTTGTCAAAAAAAAATAATTAAAATTTTGGTTGGGCAGTGCAAAAAGAAACTCCTTAAAGACAAAACTCTAGATTAGTCTAAAAGATCTTTCATAATGGCCCATTGAGTGTTATAGGCCATATCCTAACTTTGCAGTATTGGTTCCCAAATTTGTCAATCTTTGACGTTTACTTTGATATGGCAACATTTTGGATCCAACTTCATAGCTTACTTCTTGAAGCCATCATGATTACAGTTTATCATCTGAATGATTAACATACAGAAACGACTTACAGGATTTTTTTTTTCCACTCAATACCAATCAATTTTGTGCTGCAAATTGTGTTAATTCATAGTCTTCATATAACTGGCCTCAAATGCTTTTTATTCTTGGTTTATTATTTGAGTAAATTACACTAACACTCTTGAGGTTTCGTCGAATTTCATCTGATACCCCCTTTTTTTTTTTTACCCTTACAGTAATCTCCCTTAATTGTTTGAAAAATATTATACTGACACCCCTTATATATTATATTGGTTCCTTCAACTGTTTGAAAAACATTACACTGTGTACTCCTATAAGGGAGGAGGTTGTTGTAAAAGTTAAAAAAAAGGAGGGTTTTGAAAATCTCAAAAAATCTCAGAAGGTATCAGTATAATTTATTCTTGTTATTTTGAACTTAAATGTTCTCGTATATAATTTTATTTTGTTAATTAACATTTTTTTTCAAATAATATCATGCCTTTATGACAATTGAGTTCTCAAATGCTCCAGTGGACCATGAATTTGTACTGAAGAGACGCCTTTGGATTACTTCCAGCTAGAATATATATATAAGTAATGACAGTTCATAATAGTACTATCAATGCCTCAATGGGACACCATAATCTCTTATGAAGCCCCATAAACATCCTATAATAAGGAAAAAATAATCCAAGAACTACAAAAACATAAGGAAAAACCTTGGTCAAAAAACTGAGTTGAAAGGATATTTTCATTGAGATAAAAAGCAAATCCTTAATTTGACTGTTGTTGATCAGATTTAACCTCCACATGATTCACTTCCATTTCTAATGAAAATTTGGTAGGTCCATAGAAATTATAAATTCATGAAGCTGATAGATTATAGGTTCAAGCCTGACTTTATGGGTTGAAAGGAAGTCATCTTGCAAAATTTTCATCGAGACAGAACCTCATATCTTTGAAAGTTCTAAGCTTAAAGACAATTTTTCGAATGTTCTTCAAGCAATGTTTAATACATAACACTAAGCCCGGTCAGTAACACCAAAGCAACTATTTCTAAAGGAATGATAGTTGAAATCCATGACCACTCAACAACTTTGTTCCTATTGTGGTGGTTCTCTTTAAGGCCAAAAAATCTGTTATTTTTTATTTTATTTTGGCCACATCAGAGACCCTAAATAGGAAATCAAAAGGGAACAGGGCAGGGATCAAATAAAACCCATAACTTCAAGCACATTTATAAAACAATTGATAATAGTTCCTTTTTTTAACTTTTGATTTTAATAATTCTTCTGCTTACAACTTTCAGAGAAATTTTTGCTCTAGTTTATATAGTTTACTAGTCTAGAGATCCAAGATGGAGCCAAAATGCTTTCTGGCCATTAACTGTTGAGTTTAATGGTTACACACTGTCAATGTAAAAAGTTTTACATTGTCAACCAATTAGAATTCGCCATTAGTATGACTTTTAAGGCTATTATTGTAAAAGTCAACAAATTTACCATACATAATAGTTTGTGATTGAATAACAGTGTAAAGCTCAGTGTATGACCTTTTTTCTCTTAACTTTTTACTGGCTTTCTCAAGAATTCTAAGTGGCCATAATATAAATTTATCAAATTAAATATGACCTCCTTTGCCATACCAATCAATAGCGAAGATTCTTGTAGTGATTCCCACCTCCTATTAGTTTTAAACTTTCTACCAAACCTACCAAAGTCATTTACTCCGTGTAATTAGCATTTGGTAGTGTAAATTGATGGCTCGCAATCCAAATCGATCAGCATATTTTGCTAAAGAATTAAAAAGGGTTGAAGTTTCATCTTGAATCACTTGACTGGTAGCTTACAATCCAATGGCAAATCTTATTCGCTGGGCTTTCTCTTTTGTTTTTCCCTCTTATTGTGATGTGTTGGCAGGCAAGTATGATATATTTCAACATTCATACCACCGGGGACTAAAAGAATGTTTACAGTAAATCACATCGGAATGTCTTTTTGCCTTTTTTTTCTTATATATTCATCCAAATAAAGAAAACGAGTAATAATGTACTTAGTTCCAAGAAGAAGATGGGAAGAAGCAAGACTATTATCGGGGACACTTCACACGCGAAAAGGAGGGACATCATGGTGCATATGTGGTACCTTCTTCCATACAAGTCTTGCCCCTTAACTTAAGTTTAGTTGAACTGAAGATCTTTTGACTTCAATAAAACTAAAGTGTGCTAAAATACTAAAGTAAACTGTATAATTGTAGCTATGAGATAAACTAACAAGAGAACTATGCACATACAAATAAGTAGCTCAATAAACTAACACAATTCCATATTAAAGTAGAATATACTCACTGTCTACATTGATATTAATTAACTTTAAAATATGTGTACATCACTATATGTACACGTTCATGCTTGTAAATGTATTCTTTGTCTTATTGGTCAATCTTTCCCAACTAGACTATGCAACCATATCAATCAATAGTTGAACTTATTAAATGGTTTATTTATGTTGTAAAATTTTCAATTTTGCTAGAAAACTGAATTATTGGTAAATTTTATTGAGTTATGACTTATGTTTGAGGAAAATACTAATAATATACCAAAATGTTAAATAATAAACAAAGAAAAAATTATGAAATTGGAGCAAACACTACACTAAACTACACTACACTTGGACAAAATACTTGTTGTCTGTGAACTTACTAGGTTCTTCAAGAATTCTAAAGTGCACATGCTAATTTTGAATTCATTGAGTTAAATGCGTCCTCCTATGCCATACCATCAATATTGCAAATTCTCAAAATGCAATTATTCCTCTTAATTACAATTGGAGACTAGAAAAGAATCTTCACAGCACAAAGTCATATTGGATTACTTTTTTGTCAAATAAAGAAAAGAATCCAAATGTGTATCACGCATTGCTTTAATGCACACAAATCTTGCCCCTCAACTCTAGTTATGTTGACTTTGAAGCTAGTGACTATCATTGATAATAGGGACGATTTCCATTGCTTGAAATGATACGTGATCATCAATATAATAAAAAACTAAAAGTGCAATAAGCTTGCATACTATTGAGAACTAAAAAAGAATGTTTAGCATGAACTCACCTTGGAATGTCTTTGGCTAATAAAAAAAACATTAGAATGTCTTTTTTTGTCTTTTTATTTAATTTTCTAAATAAGAAAAATGAGTACATAACATAATGTACTCTATTCGAAGGAGAAGATCATGCGAAGAATGTATTTACCGCTAGAAAAGGACATATAATGATGTGAATCCCAAGGACATATAATGATGTAAATCTTGTCCCTTGTTCAGGTGCATTAGTGAGAATGATTGATGCAGGGGATGATCTTCACAAAGTGATACCAATTATATAATAATAAAACGCAATAAATTTCTTTCAGTGCACTGAAGAAACTTTATACAAAAGTAATATACTAATGTTGAAGTTAACTAGAAATCTACCATGATTTAAATATTGAGCAATGGAATAAACAACAACATAAGTAAACATTTTTCATGGACTTCATCTTAGCTTCTTTTAACTCTTCTCTATAAAAGGCCCTAACTAAATTTCACTTCATAATTCACTTTACACATCGCCCTTATACTCTTCAATTTTAATATCCAAAAACATTTCCACCAAAGTTTGAGCTAGTTACCATGTATAGTTGTAGGTTTTGTCTCTCTTGTGTGGTGACTTTTATGCATATATTTATGCGTTGGTGTTTCCCACACAAACAAGTGCACAGAGACAAACAAGCAAGCTCTTCTTAAGTTAAAACATGGTTTCATTCATGGAAGGCACATTCTATCTTCATGGAACGGTGCAAATTGTTGCAAATGGAAAGCAATTTCATGTAATAATTTAACTGGCCATGTAACCAGATTGGATCTCCCATCATCATATTATTCTACACAATTGGAAGGTAAGATATAGATTCTTCGATATGTGAACTGCAGCTTCTCACTTTCTTATCTCACTCATAATGAATTAGAAGGAGAGATTCCAAAGTGCATTGGTTCACTTGGTCAATTGATAAAGTTGAAACTTGCAGAGAATGAATTTGTTGGTTATATTCCTTATACTCTAGCAAACCTTTCCAATTTACAAAATCTTGACCTTCAGGATAATCATTGGGTTGCAAATAACTTTAGATGGCTTTTTCACCTTTCTAATTTGCCATACCTTGGTCTCTCAAATATCAATCTTAGTAGAGATATTGATTGGCCATCATCAATAAGTAAAATCTGTTATCTAATGGAGCTTTATTTAGATGCTTGTGAACTACTTCAAGTCAATCCTAAATCTATTGTCCATGTGAATTCTTCCACTTTTCTCCAAATCCTCAGTCTTTCAGAAAATGAATTAAACTCTTCAATTCTGTCATGGGTGCTTAATGTTAGCAAAATCCTTACACCTCTTGATCTATCATCAAATTATTTACATAATATTTTAGATGGCTTTGCAAACATGACTTCTCTTCAATATCTATATCTTAGAGATAATGAACTTGATGGTAGCACAATAAAATCCTTCCAGACTTTGTGTCAATTGAAGGAGCTATTACTAGATTTCAATAAATTGTTTGCCCAACACAATGACTACTTAACAAAAATGTGTTCTGCACAACATGATTTAGAGTTGTTGGTTCTCAACCAGAACCCACTTAGTAGTGGGTCACTTCCTGATTTTTCATGGTTTTCAAACTTGAAGACACTAGCACTTCAAAATGCCAATATTGTTAGGCCATTATCATTTGATCACTTTCCCTGTCTTGAATATTTGAATCTTAGTTTAAACCATTTGAGTGGATCGTTGCCTAAGTTCAAGTTTACTAAATTAGCCTCATTAATTTATTTAGATCTTTCCTAGAATCAATGAGTGGGACACTTACAAATACTATTAGGCAACTTTCTAATCTCCAGTACTTGTTTCTCTCTTCGAATAATCTATCTGGTTCACTACCTCTTTTTCCAAAACTACATTGTCTATATCTCTCAAATAATATATTCTCATGGTCTGTATCTTCCTTTTGTGCAATGTCGCCAATGTATTTAACTTATCTTGACTTGTCTATTAACTTACTAGCAAGGCCACTTCCAGATTGTTGGGAGAAATTTCAAAGTTTGAAAGTTCTAAATTTGGCAAACAATAGTTTATTTGGGAGAATACCCAAGTCATTTAGAACTTTGCGGCAAATTGAGTTGATGCATTTAAATAACAACTTCTCTGGTGAAATTCCATCTTTGACTCTTTATAAAAGCTTAAAAATCATTGATTTTGGGGATAACATTCTAGAAGGAGCATTACAACCATGGGTAGGACATAATATGCTCTATTTTATTGTTTTGTGTCTACGAGGGTAATAAGATCCAAGGAAGCACACAAGTTTATGTAATCTGTTATTTCTTTAAGTATTGGATCTCTCTTCAAATAATATTATAGGGGAAATACCACAATGCCTCAGTCACATAAGTGCGTTGTCAAATGTGAAGGTTCCAAGAGGAACTATTTTTTATGGCATTACCTCTATTTTTTTGATAAAATAATATGTTGACATGGAAAGGAGAAAATGGAGAATATGGGAAATTCGTGGACTTATGAAAATCATTGATCTTTCTAGTAACCACTTAACAAGAGAGATACCTCAAAGTATAACAACACTTATGGCACTAGTTGGCTTAAATCTTTCAAAAAATAATCTCACAGGATTCATTCCCAACAACATTGGTCATATGTAAATGTTGGAATCACTTGACTTGTCAAGAAACCATCTTCATGGTAGAATGCCACCAAGCTTTTCAAATTTGAGTTTTCTCAATTACATGAACTTGTCTTTCAACAACTTATTAGGAGAAGTTCTGGTATGCACTTAATAAGTGTCAATCTTTCATATCTTTTTGGCACTTATTTGTGCACTTATCACACTTTTTTTGGATTTAATGCTTTGTTTAATCCTAAATTTTAGTTAGTTGTAAGTAATTAGAATAGAATTTAGATATTTAGGACATTTAATTGTTGTTTTAATGATTTTTTGTAAGAAGTGAAGAAAAAGGCTTGGAGTAAGTTTAGGAGGCAAATTCCATGAAGTAGGCATGTAGCCAAGGCTAGCTGAGTGAGAAATGCATTCGCTCAATGAGATTCAGTCCAGAGAGCAATCAAGCTCGTTGCTCAACAAGTGAGTTGCTCACTGAGCGAAAAACACTCCAGAGACCAAGAAATAAGGGTTCGCTCAGCGAGAACAAGTGTCACCTTACTTAATGAAGGTGCAACAAAACACATAAAGGGGACCTAACTCTCGAAAGGACACAACTTTCTACTCTAAACTTCGTCCTCGAGTTGAGGAATAGTGCTGGGAAGCTCTCCTTGGTGTTTCAATCCATTTTCTTCATCTCTCCATCATTTTGGTTGGTTCACTCTTCAATGAGTGGCTAGACTCACCCTAGTTGAGGTTTGATGTAACTAAACATACTCTCATGTATACATTTTAAGTTGCTTATTGAAGTTTATGTTT
This sequence comes from Spatholobus suberectus, assembly GCA_004329165.1. Taxonomy (NCBI): domain Eukaryota; kingdom Viridiplantae; phylum Streptophyta; class Magnoliopsida; order Fabales; family Fabaceae; genus Spatholobus; species Spatholobus suberectus. The sequence continues at coordinate 56,773,960 of CM014736.1, forward strand.
CATTCATTTGTATCTCTACTTTTATGCTTAATGCTTGTCATAGTTTGATCTTCCATGACTTGATTTCATCGTTTTGAATGTTGTTGGAAAACACTTTCTTTTCATAAAGCTGAAGTAAGCACCTAATAAACCTTGCACCTAGAAATGGAACATGGTTTAGGTTTATTAGCCATCTCTTAACCTCTTTTCTTAAAGAGCATGTTGTTTGGGTAAGCTAATGAAGGAATTGTTAGTTTCAACAAATGACTTAGGTTCATTCCACTAAGGAATTAGGGTTTGGTTAAATTCATAGGTTGATGGTAAGAAATGGAACGTAAACTCAATGTGTAACCTTTGTGTCACATGAAAGGATTGTTTAGCATAATCAAACACCAACGCTTTCTTCCTTTGTTGTTTAATCTATTTTTCTCCTTTTATATGTTTGTAAAAATACCCAAATAGATATTATCGTTGGTTTTCGTTGTTTTAATTACTCCCTTATATTTCCATTGCATAAATATTTGAATTACATTAATCTTATTCTTTATAACATTAATTGTGAATATTATGCAAGTTTCTTGGAAAACGATACTCATACTTTCACTTGCGCAATTTGATACGCTTGCCAATGAACTCACAACACTCAACTTCAATCCTTTGATGCCTTTACATATGTAGGAAATATTGGGCTTTGTGGCCCACCACTCACAAACCAATCCCAAGGGATGTGATCCCACCATCTTGAAGAGTTGATAAAAATGGTATCGATGAAGATGAGGATGAACTCATAAACTTTGGGTTTTGCATCAGCCTCGGGTTTGGATTTTGTGTTCGATTCTCAGGTGTTTGTGGAACTTTAATTATCAAAAATTCATGGAGACATGTTTATTTTCAGTTCTTCAACAACATAAATGATTGGATATAAGGATGGCAAAGTGTACCCAGACCCTATGGGCACTCGCAAAAATATCTACAAATGAGTAGGGCAAATACCTGCTTATTGGAAATGGGTCAGACGGTGGGTATTTACCTATAAATTTTAATGGGGATGGGTGCCGGTATGAATACTATAGTATTCACCCCTGCCTTATACCCTCACTTATTATATATATATAATAATTTAATTAAAATATCTTTTATATATATATATATATATTTATATATATATATATATATTTATATATATATACTTTATTAATTTAATTACTAAAACATAGTATTGATTATCAAAGACATGAATTAAATATGTGCTAATAATTTAATTATTTGTGCTTAATAAATTGTTTGAAACCATTATATTATTTGTTATATTTATGGTATATACAAGTTTCAACTTTGAATGTGCTTGTGCGCAACTTTGGGTGTCCATATTGTCCATAATTTGCAACTATTTATTATAGGCAATATAATTATAAGATAATTAGAGTCAATGTCCTATTTTTAGGCTGGTCTTGGAGTGTACCAATACATGATGTCCAAGTTTCTAATAATTATGTTAAATAATTAGAACATTACATTTAAGAATGATTATGTTAGATGATTATGTTTCTAATATTGTTAGGTTATAACTTATGTTTGAATGATTTAAGGTTATGTTTGAATAATTTTAATATTATGTTTGGATGATTTAATGTTATGTTTGAATACTTTTAATGTTATATTTGGATGATTTAAGGTCATGTTTGAATGATATAAGAGTGAATTTTTAATTTGGTTGTAGCATTTTTTTAATTAACATATTTTTATTGATTTATTGATTTTACGCACAGGTAAAGTGTGGGTATCCAATGGGAGTATGTGTATATAGGTATCCAGCGGGAACAGAGATGAGAATTAAAGTTGTTATCCAAACGGGTATGAAGGCGGGTACGAATACTTTTTTAAAACGCAAGTATATAGACGAGTACTACAATACCTTACCCAGACCCTACCCATTGTGATCCCTAATTAGATATCTGTAACGGTTGTCATTTTTACGGCTAGTATGAAAAGGAGATTCCAAATCCAAGCCTAAAAGGTAAAGTGTTTGACACCTCTTACTTTATTATAGTAGCATGGCAATGATTTATTGCTTATTGTGAACAATGTAATTTGTTGAAAAAATTTAAAATTTATTCACAACTTGCATACAATCAATAATGCTTGTTGAGATAAGGACTTTCTTCTTTTTAATATTTCGTAGGTAAAGCTTTGTTTGAGACAGTGATATACTGCAATGTTTTGGCTAATTTGAAGGCAGACATCTGTACCATTTGACACATGCAGTCGTGCAAGCCTCCCGAATGAGTTTGTACTAAATTATGCCATACTAGATAAAAACCTGTAGCTGTTGCGGATGAATAAATAAATGTATTTTATTGTTAATATATTTGTATGACTGAAATAATTTAATACCGTATTATCTTAAGATGCATTAAAATAATATCTTGCTAGTGGGCATTCTTTTAATCAATGATTATTATATATATATATATTATGTAACTTCATTTTCTTTTTATCAATGAGTTTTTTTTTTTTAAATAAAAGAAAATTTAGTGTAGTGTGGATCATATTTACACATAGTGTGGATCATATTTACACATTTGCTATAGAATTTTTAAACTTTTTTGTAATAAAATAATGGAGTCTAAAAACAACTAACATTTAGCAATTTTTTTATGCATTGTATATATAAAATCCTGATTTTTATCTTAAAGAGTGTGAACTATAATTTTTAAATGGAATCCAAGTTTTGTGACCACCACCTTGGATATGTACTAATATTTTGACTTGTTTACTCATACAGGTTGTGTTTGACTTTGCATAGTATTAAATTGATATGTAAATATAGTAATAAGTTAATAAATCTATCCATATAATTTATGACTATCTATTTATCTATATATTAAAATAATGTCTTCATAAAAGTAATTTTTATTATTATGTTTTTCATTAATATTGTGTAGTAAAAAGATAGGAATTTTTTTTAAAATTTTCTAAAACACTAGTCCTCTGGACAAAAAAAATACAAAATTAAAAAATATAAAATAAATACAAATTAAAAAAAATGAATCAAATAGAATCATGTGTATGGTAGAAAAAATAAGGTTGTAGAATGTATAGTGTGTATATAAGAAAAGTATTGTTAATTATGTAGTAAATTATTTAATTATAATTTATTTTGATTTTAGATTTAATTTTGATATATTATCAATGTAAAGTATGGCTAATTAATTAGAAATGACCTTAGGTATAATTTTTAAAGTGATTGTTATAAGTATTAATAATTTTTAATTATATAAGAATTTATAAATGGATGAAAATATAAAAAAAATCACATTGTTAATTTTTAAATTATCTTCACTTTTATAAAAAAAAAACCTTCTTTTTTATATTTTAAAATTTTAATTTTAATCTTTATATATATATATTTTTGTTTAAGTTTTAGTCTACTATTGCCATTTCCTCTATCATTGAGTTACATATTGCTACATACCCTTGCTTATTAGGGAGTGTTTGGTAGAGGAATTCTTTTAAGTTTTTCAGGAAACTTAGGTTGAAAATGTTAATTTCTATGTTTGGTATGAGAATTTTAAAAATCATTCTCAAAATTATTTTTAATTAAGATTCTCACTAAAAATTTCCTATAAAGGGGGGTGGGAATTCAAGATTCCCATGAAGGGAATCTTTTTTTTTAATTATGTCTCTTATTCCTATGAATATTTTAGACATACCAAACATATTTCTAACATTCCTAGGAAACATGATTCTCAGGAATTATAATTCCTAGGAAACATTTGGTATACGAAATATTTTTTCAATCCTAGAAATCATGTTTCTTAGGAATTTTCTTAGAAATCATGTGTTTCTAGGAATGTTATAAATATGTTTGGTATGTCTAAAATATTCATAAGAATAAGAGACATAATTATATATATATATATATATATATATATATATATATATATATATATATATAAGGTTAGGATCCATTGACACCAAGTGTCAAAATTAGTTAAATTACACCTTCAAAAACTTTTTGTAAAATGCAAATTTAACGAATCCAACTGTTGAATTTGATATTCCTATTAAATAGATTAAGTATACAAAATTTCAAAATATTTTAGCAATTCATCACATCACTTTATTTTAACGTACAATAAAAAATTAAAATATTTGTAAATATTCAATGTTAGATGACATATTTAGAAAAGTCTAAATGATGTGAAATTTGATATATATGTTCGTGAAGATAATATCATACAATTTAACGATTGGATTGGTTAAATTAGCATTCTATAAAAAGTTATTAAATGTGTAATTTAACTAACTTTGACACATGGTATCAACGGATCCTTATATATATATATATATTGAATTCTCACCCCCTTCCATGAGAAAGTTTTAGTGGAAATCTTAATTAAAAAACGATTCTTGGGAAGGTTAGATTCTTATGAATGTTTTTTAAAATTCTCATGCCAAATATAGAAATTTAACATTCCCAATTTAAGATCTTTGAGAAACTTAAAAGAATCCTCCTATCAAACACTCCCTTAAGGATTAGTGATCCAATAACCTGCAGAGGGACCTTGAATGTTTTTTAGTGTAGATTCGGGTGTTTGAGGATTGGAGCATTACTTTACTGCATTACTCAAAAAGACATACATGAATTAATTAAACAAATTTCTTATATGATAAAAATAAATCACATATATAGCCTTCTCAGTGTGCAAATAATTACTCGTCTATTTATAACTAGTATTTTGACTTGTGCATCATCACACATGGTAAATGCTTATTTTTATATAATTAAAATTTAACTTAAATATCTAGGGGGTCTAGCTCAATTGGTTGAGCTGTACACTTGAGTTGTTGTAAACTCTCTTGTACAGGAGTTTGACTCCTCGCTTTGAACAAAAAAAAATGACTTAAATATGTTTTTGATATTTTAGTTCTTTAACATTTTTGTTGGTTTTGGATTCTATAAAACTTTGTTTAATGATTTTAGTTTCTAGTGTTATTTTTTTTAGTCCTTATAAAATCGTAAAGTTTTTATATAAGTTTCTCTTATATTAGACGATATTCATTTTAGTCTTATTATTTAAGAAATTTTAAGCATGCCCTCCAATACAAGATTGTCACATCATCAGTAGACAATGACATGGACTGAAACCATAAAATAAAATTTTATAAGAACCAAAACTAACAAAAAAATTTATAGGGATTAAAATTATAAAATGAGTATATTATAGGAACTGGAAACATATTTAAGCCTTAAAATTTATAATAAATAAAAGTTTTAATATATAAATTATATTATAATTAAAATTCATGATAATAAATAACTATGAATACATAAATTATATTTTGAATTTACAATAAATAATTTAAATTGTGATAAAAAATTGTTTTTAACTATTGACAATTTCTTTTAAAAATTATTGAAATTCAATAAAGAGATAAAGATAAAAGAAGATAAATTAAAAAAAATAATGATTAAAAAAAATCAAATATACAGATAAAGTAAAAAAAAAAAGATAATTTAAAATAGTTAAGATAAATTTTTTGGTTAGTTGTGGAAATAGTGTACAAAATGCAAGTCAAAAGAAGAAAAGAAAGAAAATGTTAAAAATGTCTAATCAAGATAGTGACGAGATCTAGGGAGAGTATCACCCTCCAAATGATGTATTTTAAATTTATAATATAAGAGTAGATTACAAAATTAAAAAATAATGTAGCGGGATAATCTTCATAAAATAGGGTTCTACCTTCTAACTTCAGAGACAAAAGCAGGTCTCTTCAAAAGAGAGAGAGAGAGAGAGAAGAGCAGCTGATCATTTGATACCATATAGAAGCCATGAATTGAGGAAAACTATACTATCCTTGAGAAGAGTCATTGGCGAAAAGCAATATTCCTTGGATGACTGAAATACCAATACCGCTAAAATAAAACTGAAAAAGAGATCAAATGAATCGATGACTCCTGAATTCAATATCAATATTATTCATTTATTGAATAATTACACTAATTAAGAGAATTACTGAATTAGTAATGTTTCGTTTAAAAGAAACTAAAAAGAGAGTTCTATTCTACAAAGAGAAACAATGGAGTGAGAATAAAGGATATGAGAATTGCATTAGGAGAAGATGACTAACGTGACTTAAAAGAAATAGAGAAAATTCATGGCAGTGTAGCTTGATATTATAGAATGTTTATGTTGCACTAGAATGTTTATTTCATTGGAAACTAAACTTGGTTTTTATACATTTTACATTGTTAAAGAATAAATTGATTAATTTTATGTATAATTTCTTATTAAGGTAATTGTGTGTTTGCGGTATAATGATCCACTTATACCTTGAAATTAACACCTTTTATCATATACATACTTGTTATTTTTGACATTTTAAAATATTCTTTTGACACTTTTGTAGTTGATGTGAAAACTCTCACACCAAACACATGTCATAATGTCATGGCACTTATCATATTATAATATTTTCGAAAATAATTTTCTGTCTATAAAGATCATTTTTTGATTACTCCTATAATTCTGTTAACAACAATAACTTACATAGTTTGTACCAACCATCCAGCAGCTGTCTTAGAAGTTGTGCACTCTTTTAGCGGGTACTAATTTTCTGCATAAAGAATTCTATAAATTAAATCTGATGACCTCGTTTCAATATCTCCATGGTTCGAGGAAATGGGTAAGACAATTGATAATAGTGCCTTTTTTTTTTTCTTTTAATACATATACTTCTTTTGCTCGCAACATACAGAGAAATTTTTGCTCTGGCTTATACAGTTTACTAGTCTACAGACCCAAGATGGAACCAAAATGCTTGCTGGCAATTAACTTATTTATTGGCTTCCTCAAGAATTCTAAATAAACTGCCCTGATATAAGATTCATCAAGTTAAATATGACGTCCTTTGCCATACCAATCAATATTGGAGATTGTTGTAATGATCCCCACTTCCCATTAGCGTTGGACTTTCTACCAAACCTACCAAGACTATTTACTCCGTGTAATTAGCATTTGGTAAAGTATATTGATGCCTTACAATCTAAATTGATGATCATGTTTTGCTAAAGAATGTAAAATGGTTGTAATTTCATCTCGAACCACTTGTCTGATCTTCCATAGATTCTTGTAATGGCAAATCTTACGTGCTTGGCTTTCCTTTTGTTTTTCCATCTTATTGTCATGTGCTGGCCATTCTAAATATGTCAACATTCATATCCCCTGGGACTAGGAATGTTTGCTGCAAATCACATTGAAATGTCTTTTTGCTTCTTTATTATATCTATTAATATTTATAAAGTTATTGTTAGATAGTGAAAAAAATTTCCACTCAAAGGAAGGGCAATTCTGACAAACTCTGTCAATAATATTGCATTAATTCTTTTATAATGCTATTAAAACAATTTACTCTTAAAAAATGGAAACTGTGCAGATAAATTAAGAGTGATAAGTCGATTATTGAAATCGAAAATATCAAAAAATTAATATTTATAAAGTTTGTCAAAGAGAGAAAAAATTTTCGCCCAAAGTAAGGGCAATTCTAACAAACTCTTTCAGTAATACTGTATTAATTCTTTCATGACCTTATTACAACAATTTACTAGAAACTATGCAGGTAAATCAAGAGTCATAAGTTGATTATTGGAATCGCAAATGTCAAAAAATACTCTATATATACTTGGGGGTGTTTTGTGTTTCCATAACTCTTCTTCTTGCAGTGTCTCCAATTTTCAAACACAAGTTGTGTTTTAAATATTTTATTCATATAATTTTTTTTTCATTATTCTTCTTCTTAATTAGTAAAATTAAATGTTTTATTTAATTTTGTTTTTCTCAGTCTTACTTCTTCTTAATTAAGTATTTTTTTGTAATCGTAATTCTTACTTCTTTGTCTTCTTATTTCTTTTTCTTTTTCTTCTTAATTATTAATTTACAATTCTTCAACTCGGTTTTTATTTTATTTTCTTTACGTCTTATTCAATTGTTAGGTAATATTTATAAAGTTGTTGTCAAAGAAAAAAAAAATTCTCGCTCAGAGTAAGAATAATTTTGACAAACTCTTTTAGTAATATTATATTAATTCATGACATTATTAAAACAGAGCATTTAAGTGATGGGACGTTCGCCAGGCCCATAAGCAGCCTCCATACTGTCTTCTGGACGTAGAGGGGTTGCCCATACTATGTCACGACGTGGTTCTAGGAAATATGACTAGAATTCCGTTACCGAGAGAGGAAATGCAGTTGCCCATTATGTAGGTTGATTGGCCGACTTCTGCCTTGCAAGGTGGATCTGGGTAATCCAGGATGAAAGACGGGGTAGTGAACCAAGGTGTGTGTTTGGTGGATTGGTGCTGCTGGGTTTTTGGTCCCTCATTCGGCTTGAGACTAGTCCGAAACAAATTCCATTTTTCGTCTTTCATGCGTTGGGTATTGGATGGAGTAATATCTATACACTTCATATTTATTTTCATGTCAATTCTTAGATTGAATATGGCAATATCTGCACTTCTGCGTGTTCAGGACCTTGCTCAAAAGTGTGGTTTGTAGTTTTGGAATGAAGGAATGGGAGCTGGACTTGTTAAAATAGCTCATGGAATACTAATGAAAGTCCATGTTCTGTTCTCTGTTTTAACAAGTTCATGACTAGTTCCTTGCTTAGACCCTTTTGGTTGTCCTGTATTTGGACCAAAGAGTTTGCAAATAGAGCGGTTGTTTTTGAAGAATTGTATTGGAAAAAGTTAGACCTGAAATTCAAAAGGTATTGATGTAGGTGTGTTTTGGTTTTATAGCGGAATTTTAATATGAAAAATGCCACTTCAGTCTATAGATACTTACATATCATGGTTTTCTACTTGAATTCAAATGCTTTAACTCAAGTCAGATTTTATATCTGTGGGTCATTGCTTGTGCTCGATCATTTTAATATAGATCTGACTGCTCTCTTTGAATTGCCTATCTTAAAACTTATGGAAGGAACCTTGGTATCAGAAAAAGAAACTAATTGAGAAAGAAATCAGATTAGTCACTTTCAGCTCCATCCCAAACCCTCCCATAGTAACTCCATATGATTTCTCCTCTGTATGTACGTGTGGATCCGATTCTTAGAGATTACGATAAATAGAGAGGAGGATGAATGTTGGGGTATTGAGTGATTCTAACTGGTTAGTTTAGTTTTTGTTTGTTTTAAAACTTTGTGCCAAGTGAACAGAAAACCGAATTTTGATTATTATAATGAGAATAAGGTATATCCTTGATGGCTTCCTGCATGGTAGACTATTTTTATCTTTATTTTTCTGTTTTTGGATTAGAAGAACCAATGTTGGCTTTGTTTGAGCCTTTACGGTTGCCTTCGATTGAATGCTGAACTGGGTTAGTATTATTCTAGCTAGTGAAGTGATGACATGCATAGAAATTACTAAAAAGTAAAATGGTTGGTTTGTCCTTCAAATTGTATCTCACTTGCAATTTAGTTCTTGTGTAAAATTTAGTGTGCCATTCAGTCCTTAAACTATTTCAACTCATTCCATGCTACTTCTTTTACTATCACTCTCTAATGTAAACTGGCTTTTAATAAGTGAAAGGCTAAATTATACATCTGAATAAATTAAAGATTAAATTGCTAGTGAAGTATATTTTCAGGGTCAATATACCATTTTTCTCAATTAGAAAGATATTCGTCTCAAAGTATGAGGTTACTTATACACAATGAAAGGATATCTCTCTGAATATTGTCTTGGAAATTAGAATGTTTTCCCTGTAATGATGTGTTAATTTTGCTGGCACTAAGCATTTTAGGCTGCTTAACGTCTAACAGTTTTGCTATTCAGCTATTTTGACTTTAGTACTTGCATTTTTACTGGTCATACTCTGAAGATATATCTGCCAAAGGTATCATAAGATGTGTATGTGTACTGTGACTACTGTCCTTGTGAAAACCTATGTAATTTTCACATTCCATCTGTAGCTTTTGAACATCTCAAATTTGTTTCTAGAAGGTTATAAAATACATGAGAGGAGGGGGAGTTGTTTGAGATTGCGTGGCTTGATTAGTTGTTGATATATTGTGCTCTCCTTTTTCTTAAGTTGAGTTATGTTTTACCTAGATTTATTCTATCTTGTTTACTTGATTATGTTTTGATTGCATTTTAATATTCACTAAGCTTCGTGATTTCATAAACAGGGAAAAGTATTTCTTATTTCACCTGCAACTTTTGTAATGCTTAAAATTCAGGTGAGAAAAATAAAAGAGGGAACAAAGAGTTGGCGGTAGTAGAATGGTGGTCTCTAGTACAAATCCCCACAATAAGGAGATAGCCATCAGGAGGAGGATTGCTAGCATGTATATTTTTTTTCTTTCTTATCACATTGTATCTCCCTTGCTTGCTTTGTATATGTGACATGGGAAATAATAGATGCATCATATGTCTATCTGGTTTTCAACCTGTAATATGAAAAATAATGCAAATGCATTTAATTTAGACTAAAATAATCATTTTTTATTGTGGATGAAACGTTATTGAAGTTGCAATAGTTGTCAAAATTAATAAGAGGTACATTAGTATAGTGTTATTTTTGGTAGGTAGTATTGCATTAGTTATTGCTTTGGTTTCTTATTTTTGTTTTTGCATGTTTAGTATGGTCTATGGTGCTTATCATATGGCTGCATTACTTCACCACCAATTTTCACATAAAGTAAAATAAATTAATCAATTATAATAGAAAAACCTGTGCAAGTTTACAGAATACATGTTTACTTGTTGCTGAAGGGTCTAATTGTGCAACGTATAGGATCATATGTATGTGGCTGGGCAAGGAGGTACACGGAAATTGGCATGAAATGTAGAATCTTTTTATTTCTTTCAAGAGCTAAGCGTCCTAATCTTAATGCCAATCACATTTAGAGTTCTTAGATATACTAAGAATATGGGTTTTGTCATTATTTGAATATGAAGGTCTTTATTATATTACAAACATTTTGTAGAATAGAAATACGTATCATGGTCATGGCACTATATTCAGCATTTCATGTTAAATCAAATTCATTCAATTATCTAATTCTTCTAACTGTAAATCTATAGATTTAATAAACGTGAAGATGATTTCCCATCTTGGAGAGAATACAATGATTATTACTTGGAGGAAGTAGAGGACATGAGTAAGCTTCCATTCTCTCGTTTGCAACTGTTTCAATTTATATGTTTTACATTATTTTGATGATTTCTCCTCCAACACCCCCCCCTTCTCTTTCACCATTGCAGCATTTAACTTGATTGAAGGAATAGATGTTGCTGCTATTGAAGCAAATATTGCTAAATACCAGGAAGAAAATGCAGAACAAATAATGATTAATCGAGCTCGAATGGTACTTCTGAGAATGGACTTTTCATTGATGGTCTCCTTCATACATGCCCTTTATATCTTATTCATTTGTAGAATTATTTAATCTTTTTCAGGATATCTCTCCTTAATCACAAAGAGTAAAATTTATGTTTGTTATGCAAGTGTGAATTTCCTTCCATATCTTTTAATGTATTGTTATGCTGATATTAATTAAACAGGCTGAAGAATTCGCTGCAGCTCTGGCAGCAAGTAAGGGACAACCTGCACAAACTGATAATGATGTGGTGAGCATTAGATTCCTGTTTTCATAAATTGATTACTAATTTACTATTACTTTTTGGCACAGTATTCAAACTTAATTGAGCTTGGACTGTTATTTGAAATTGAGTTTATTTAGTTTTATTCTGTTACTTCCTTTATTAACATGTATATTTTACCTGCACAAACCGATTATTGATACAACTACTTGCTCTGTTTAATGCGTGAAAATCATTGGTAGCCTTTTGATCTACATTTGACAGGACTTGGAACCCCAAATAAATTAATAAATCCCAATCAGATTCTCTTAAAAAGAAAACACTTGTAGTTGTTAAGAAAGACAGAAAATGAGCCAATATTATCATTACATAACAAGCTCTAGGACATTGAATGGTTGATGGTACATATGAGGAGGATTTTGTAGCAGATAGGATGCTTGAAAGAAGTGATTTGACTAAGGTTGCCTCGTGTCTATGCAGCAATTGAAAATTTAGATTCGTTGTACATGGAATTATCAATTATGGTATCCCTGGTTGGGTTTATAGAAGGTCCTTCTTGGAATTGCTCTTGTATTTTTCATTTTCATTATGAAAATGAAACTTAGATTAGAATCAGATTACGGGAAGCATAAATGTAATTATGCATGTGTTCTTGTGAGTTGTATATTACTATAAATTATATGATTAATGTGGTTTGCTAGCTGTTGTGATAACAGCTGTGAGATTTTTTGTGAGATTTTTATGAGTAGTATGGTTAAAATTTTGATCGTCGAAGCCTTCAATTACCAACAAAACTTTTGCTTGAAGTCTTGTTCTTTCTTTTGGCAGTTTTATTTTGGTTGGGATTTAACTATGTTTGAATTAGCCAATACCATCTGCACGTTAAAGGGTTTTCTGTGTTTTGTTCAAATGTCTAGTTTGTGCTACGTAGTTATGGAGCAGATTTGCAAAAAATAATATATGCAAGATTAACTTTCTCTATTCCCTTGAGGCAGGCCGCAAGCCAAAACTCTCAAGCAGGATTTGGTGCTGTTCCTCAGGGACAATATGCACCTACATTTGGAGGACAACCAAGGCCCACAGGCATGGCCCCACAACCTTTACCACTTGGAGGGGGTGACATGCTGGGCTTTGCAGGTGATGATGAGGAAACGAAGAAGCTACGGGCTGAGAGAGGAGCAAGGGCTGGATGTCTTCCTTGATATTAACTTTAAAGTATGTGTACATCAGTATATGTACATGTTCATGCTTGTTAACATAGAAAAATTGCTACACGCACATCATTTATAGTGATACGTATTCTTGGGCTTATTGGACGAACCTTTCCCAGCTTATGGAATAATTTAATGTCACTGTTTAACCGTATCGATCAATAGTACTAGTTATTATTCACTGCTTGTATAAATGGTTTATTTGTGCTGTAAAATTTTCCCTTGAGAGCTGATCATTATTGGTAAATTTATGGAGTTATGATTAAAATATTAAATATATCAAGACATAAAATAATAAGGAAAGCTAAATTTATGAAATTGGACGAATCACCCCCCTGTAGGTTGAAAACTTGCTGGATGAGCTGTCCTAAAACTTTCCAGTATAAATTTTAACTGTAATTGATTAATCAGTACCGATAAAATCGTCCCAACTTTGAAAAAATAATTTTTAATATCAAAATAATGCATTTTAATGAAAAATTAGACAAATATAATATTTTTCATCAAAAATAAATTTCTAATAATAAATTTTAATTTTTATTAATTTATTTCAAATTATATATATTTATTTTGTGTTTTTAAGTTAGAAAATTTATAAAAAATCTATTTTAATTCAATAAATACCAAAATTTTTATGAAAATTCTAAAATAAAATATTTTACCTGTAAAGAAACTAAAATTACCATTTTCATCTTTTTGGATATCAAACTAATACTGGTTAGGCTTAACAGACACATAAGGACATTTTGGTTATTTTACATAGGAATTCCATAAAATTTTTAAAAAGTTCTCAAAATTATATTTTAATATATATGACATGATTCCAAACTCAAATTGACATTTTAATGTCATTTGAATATTTTTCTCAGGTGAGCAATTAATGTTGAGAAATAGAGACAAAATCGTCATTTTTTAATTTTCCAGGCTCCGACTCAAAAAAAATTATTAAAAATTATGATTAAATAACTCTTAAAATTTTGAACACAAGGGTGGGGATTGGAATTTTGAAATTCCTTCCTAATTTTTTAGAATTATATTGTCAAATATTATAAAAACAATTAAAAAATTGAAATAGGATTATTATACTTTTCACATTTTTCTTTCAAAATAAAATTTTTATAATGAAAGATACTTAGCATAAAATTTTCAAAATATTTTGAGGTCAAATAGTCTTTGGTTGGTTCCTATAGTCAACTGGAAGTATTTTTGTCATTTTATAAAAATTATCTCAATAAATCCCAAAAATTTCTAAAACTATTATTAATTATTCTAGGTACATTGATGACTTAAAAACAATTTTTAAACACTTCTAACTATTTTTGTTTATTAATTATGTTATCTAGCTTTTTACGGACGAAACAACCAATTTACAAATTTTTGAATTCTGTTCCTCAAAAATTATTTAAAAAAATCTAAATTTGGTACTATTTATTAATACGAACATAATCGTAGGAATCAAATTTTTGAGATTTCCATTTGATTTTCCAAAAATAAATACAGAATAATTTAATATACAAAAGTAAGAGTGTTACAGTGCCTCTACATTTGAATGGGTATTGGTACCTTTTTTGAGTAGAACAATAAATAATAAATACATATTAACATGGAATTAATTAATAATATAGCTTATTGTTTAGGATCTTGTTATTTTTTAATTGTTAAATTACTCTTAAGATTACTTTTTGTTGTCCACTCCATTTACATTCACATACTTTACATGTTTAATATTGAAATTTTAAAAAATTAAAATAAATCTCGATTGATGGATTTTTTTTTGCAATTATAAAATTTAAAACTCTTTTAAAATTAAATTCTAACTTATTTATGATGTAGTTTTAATGTACAAATAGTTATTTTTTATTATTTCAATATGAAAAAGTACCGGTATCCTCTTAAAATAAAAGGTATTGAAGCAATCACCAACATTAATAACATTTCTCATAATAGAATATGTGTTAAAAAAAATATGTTAAATAGTGTGTCGCTAGTAAGAATTTGTTAAGTGGTACAAAATCACCACCTGTCCATGGTCCCAACTAATTTACAAGTTTTTTCAATTTACGAAAAAGAATTAGTAACACTTGATTACATATGATATAAAATTTAGTGAGGATCATGATAGTCTAAGACCATCTAATAGTTTTTGATTGCTAGCACTCCTCTTGGAATGGATCTAAATCCTCTCTAACTAGATGTTGCAGCTAGGAAAAAGAAAAGCATACAAACCTACCTAGATTTTCTCTCTCCTTATTGTACATCTTAACAAGGAGAGAGAAACCAGGGCATGATGTAATGTAACCCATATTTCCAATAGTCATATTATACACCAAATATGAATTGCGAACGAATATTAATGGTATATCTAGTTTCCTAAGTAAAAGACGGAGCTCTCAAATAAAGCGATTTGATCCATCATTTGCACTAATATATTAAGCGGCGAAAGCCTTTCTTACAATATACACTTCGAAGTTATATGGCATTTCAATCAGTTGATATATAACAAAACTTTTGATTGAAACTGAAATTTTTAATAAGAAAATGTCAGGAAAAATACATTTATTGCATAAAAAATATAAAGTACTGTAATAAATATTCTTTCCCCATAAAAACTTACCGGTACTTTCAGATGCTAAAGACCCATAATAACAATACTGTTTTTATTATAATCTAAGTATCCAACAAGTATATTCTGCACAAACTGCATCTCAAGGCAGTAAATGTTAAAGGTTCAACACATGAATCAATTTCATACTTAGAACCCCTTCCATGGTGAATCAGGAGGCAGGCTTCCAGAGAGGAATGATAAGATCATGGTCAGAGACCTGGCTGGTTGCCAGCTTGGAGCATGATGTCCTGCTCCTCTTACTGTAACAAATGTTACTCCTTTGTATCCCACCACATATCCTCCAACCTGTGATTGTGAGAAATTGGTCATGTTTCAAAAAATATATACTAATTGGTCTAGAAGAAAATTAATAAGTTTTTATTTGAAGAATCTATCTATTTATAATGTATTAATCCTGAATCATGAACTATAGCGTCAACAATTAAGTTAGTTAATTTCTTACCACATCGGCATTTTAATTGTTGTGTCAGAATGGTACAATATTTCAACTCTTCACTTTTTCTTAACCAATTTATACTTATGTCTACAATTCTCATTCATTTTAGTTTCTCAAATGAATAAGAAACTATCAATTACATTTTACGAAATAATCATTAGTTATTCAAAATAATGAGTCATTTTTTACATCATACTTATAATTACTACAATATAAAACTTTTGCCTCCTTAATAAATATTTTCTCAATTACTCGCTTGATTTCTCTAATAACATTGACGATATTTTAAATCTTGCAAAAATTTCCATTAGATTATTTATTTTGCTCTTCAATAATGTATAATATAATAAAATTATAATATACTCTAATTAAATAAATCCAAAATAATTTTATTAATCTATCATGCGGGTCTAAATCTAGTCTATGTAATAGTTAACACAAACATTCGTCTTAATAGTTTTTTGCTGTCTGTTTGGTACCCTGAAAACCAAACCGTTCTGAAATCTCAGTTAATACTATTTGTTCAAACATTTGCAGTTCAAGCCGTGCACAGTCGTATGCTTGGCTTTATGACTCGTATCAGTACGCAACTGTGTTTTATTTTGACTAGAAAAGGTTGTGTTGGAGGCAATACTCAAAAATCTTTTAGTTATTCTTTGTGAATGTGAAAGGAAATGTTAGAAAGAGTGAAATAATACAAAATATTAAGAAATTAATTTCAATACCTCATTTCCAGAATACCATGGATACCAAGCAACCTGAATAGGGAGCTTGAGGGTGTTGATTGCATATCTGGAAGATGTGACTGGGACCTGTGCGCCAGTATCACCACTGTAGGAGAACACATCATCTAAAATTAAGACTTTGGATACATAAAACAATGTTCAAACCACATTATTCTAGTAGTGTGAAAGAATTAGTTGATTTTAAAATCAAGGTTATGGGTAGGGAAGGGAAGCTTCATCATTGCTATGAGATTCCCATGGAACTTAGAATAGGTGAGACTTCGTACAGGTTAATTCAGAAGAAAGAACGGATAAATATTCAAAAGTTTCTCTGTATCATGGTTCTTGTGGGAATATCATGGTTCCTGTGAGTAACATAGAACATAGAGCTATGTTATATCATGGTTCTTGTGGATTCTACCTGTCATAGCTTGTTTAGTATTTTAACATAATTAAATTCAGCTTGCCTGTATATCCACAATTTAATGTCACTGGCAATGAGATATTCAATGATGGGTAGGATGGTAGTCGGGCTGTCCTTCCAGTTAAAACCACTGTAAATTGTTGCAAAATGTGACATATGCTTGGTTAGCATAGTGTGATAAAGCCATACTAGCATCAAATGGTAGTATTTTGCAATTACTTGGGAGTAGATTACCTGCAATGGGTCCAATTTGTGGGTTTTGCATGAAGAGCTTTTTGGACCTCTGGCCTATTTAGGTAGGCTTCCACATAGAAATCAGAACACGGGTCAAAATCATATACCTGAAATTAGGAGTCAGAGGGTACTGAAAATCACTTGGAAAGTTCATAAATGAAGTTGGAAAATCTTGGATTCTTGAACACTTCTTTTGTCATACTAGTTAAAAGTAAAGAACTACTTTGGTGTGAACTTCGCAGGAACTTCTATGCAGTGGCATGGTCTATTTCTTACTTAAAATATGAATTTTTTAAATAGCATATCTCTAATGAGAGTCCACCAAAAAAAAAAAAAAAAGTAAGACGTAAGCAGTGTTAAAAAGCCAAAAGAGAGAAGAGAGAAGAAAGAAGAAAAGAAAGGTGGGGAGGAGAGTCAAATGATACATGATTGCCTTGATCTGCTCATTTTGGTTCAAAATTGGTGTTACTATTGAAATAAATGAAGTTCATATAGTTGTGCAATATTTATATTTTTACAGCCCTGTGTGTCACTATCTATAGAACAGTGCACATTACGTAGGAATACTTACAGAACCGGTAGATCCATTTTTCAGAGAAGAGTCTTGACACAGTGGAGCATAGATGTCAGTGACGTCTATGCTTCCTCTCTCAATTATGGCCCCTATTGTTGCATTAATACATGCTGCTGAAATATTTTCAGAAGTGAAGTCGCAGTACTTCTTAATCAGCTCATGCGTTTGATCTGAGTTCAAAGCATGAGTCCATAAGTAATCAAATATCCCCTTAATATGTGTAGCATCATCAATCAAAGCATTCCCTATCTGAAATTTTCAGCACAAATCATGAAATTAGAGGTATGAGATGGTAAGGGAGGTGATATAGGCATCATTTGTAGTAGTAGTCTTTGAACATACAGCAATGCCTTTGAGGTTAATATTTTGGTGACTGGATTTATTGTTAACCAAAATAGTGTATGCAAGCTGAGGCACATAATGGCCAGCATAGCTCTGTCCAGTTATGTAAAAATCGCGGGTTTTGTACTCTGGAAACCTCTCTAGCCAATTGAGCAGGAAAACATAGGCATCTTTAGCAGTAGACTTATCTCCTGCATTTTCATAGTCAGAAGTAGTGTTTGAGTAGGAAAAGCCCACTCCAGCAGGGGATTCCAAGAACAGCACATTTGCCACTGCATATGTTACACTATTCATGTCTGAGAAGTTCATCATAAAGCTAGAGATATAGAAAAACAATTAGACTGATGATGACTGTCTCACCTTCATTCCAAGCATAATTGTTATGAAACAGTGTTTTGCCATCAGAGTTGACTCTAAAGGGTCCCAGTTCCTCAAATGCCCCATACCCCAATGAGGAACAACCTGGACCTGCAAATTTCAACATTTTGTTGTCAGAACCAATGAATCATGTTTCACCATGTTATGTTATTTTATATTCTAAGGGGAAACAATATCATGTTATATTTTGGTCTTGAATTAGCTATACTACCATGCTTCATTACTATGGAAGATAAAGATATGCCATCAATTGAAAAGTGATAAATAATAATATATCCGTTCTTGTTATCTTGTGTAAATCTTTTTGAAAAATGACTGGATATGCATACAAAAATAATAGGAAAAGACACATAAGAACAAAAGTTATTATCAGCATAAAGAAGTTTCTGAGGTTATATTTACCTCCATTGAGCCACAATACTAAAGGTTTAGCTGAAGAGTTATATGGAGACTCAACAAAATAATAGAAAAGTGCTCTTCCAGCCTTTGGATCAACTGTGACATAGCCTGCATATTGGTCAAAGTTAACCCCATAGGGCTGGTCAGGCAATGCCACAATCTTGTCAGCTTGTTTAAGCCCCTTTTGGGGTGCAACATAAGCAGAAGAATGCATTTTCAATGCATCTTCCTCTGCCCAAGAAAGGGTCACAGGAGGATTCTGTGACCTCCTAGATAGGATCAACTCATCAAGTTTATCAGCCTGACTTGCTTTGCTATGGGGAAGAAAAATCAAAAGACTCAAAGTGAGTAAACAAGCATAAAGAACAAGCTTCTTCATCTTGTTCACAACTTGGTTTCTGGAGATTAATTTCAGGAGGTGCTGCTAATTTATAGATGCTACCGGGTGGTATGGTCCCTATACTTTCTTAGTTGATATTAATCTAAATTCTCTCTAATATTGATGACTTTCTTAGATGATTCCAACAAGAGGAAAGAGTGAAAGATCCAACGAAAATTCCCAAAGAAATTCGAACTGAAAACTATTGTTTAGTCACTTGTCTTGGTCAATGACAGGTGAAATCAAAGAAATTAAATAATTCGATATTGAATTATTATAGTTTCCTTTTTGTGTTTGCTTACAACATTCTTTGTTATTACCTGTATCTCATTCTAACACAACTACAAAAGTTGCAACTATCAATTTATTTATCGGGTGAAATCTATGTAAGCCCCACTTAAAATAATTAGTAATAGTTGATTCAAATATATATATATTTTTTTGTTGTTGTTGAATCTGGAATATGTCTTAGCCAAGAGTTAGAGACTAATGCTTTAAGGTACTGAGATTTATTTAAAGGAATGACTTCTCTCAACATATGCTCTACCATATACACAAACCTAAGGATTATGGCCTAACCACATGTTTAAGAGACATGGTTATTTGCAAACCACACCACACCATGTTGGTGTAGATACACTTGTTTATTTTCAAAATTTATTTCTTAGTTTTAAAAGTTTGATTTCTTTGATTGATTCTTTTTTTTTTATTACCAAGTTATAGGTGTGAAGTATCTACCGTTTTGTCGATGACTAATCTTTGTTAAGAAACCTAACTAGGTGCCACCTTTAGTGTGTTTTCCCCATCCAACTACTTTTTTTTTTATTCACAAAGTTCAAATTCGAGACCTAGTCTAGTTCCACTCGAACCAATGTAATATTGGTCTCTTTAATTTATTCTTACATAATGAAATAAAATTCTATTCTTAATAGTTAGGACATCTCTTATTATATTTCGTTCTTATTTAACTTTTTATGATGATATTGACAACCTTTTTATTTTAAGATTGTGAAAATAATAAATCTGGATAGTACAATTATATAGATGATGGTCACATGACTATTTAAAAAAGTCACCTACTTTAATTTTTTAATCATGATCATTCAAATATGATATAATGGTTTATATTTATTATTATCATTTCTGAGAAGAAGAAATCTTATTTAATACACACACATATAATGGTTTATATATGATAAGAAATCTTATTTAATACACACACATATAATGGTTATACACACACACACACACACACACACACACATATATATAAAGAATTTTTAATTAAAAATTATTGAGTGTGTATTATCCTACTAAAATTTATTGAGTGATATAGTAGTTAGTGAAAGTTATGCTAGTGTAATTTTATCATGTATAAGGGATAAATCAAATTACACTAGTGTAACTCTCATCAACTATTATAACATAAATAACTTTATAAAAAATGTGAACTTTATTGATCTAACTGTTGAATTATAACTTTGTTTTACATTAATTGTTTATGTCAAATTTTGTCAAAATGAACAACAATTAGAAAATGATAAAATGATTCATACTTTAGTATATTTTGAAAAGTATATATTAAGTTAATTTTGATTTATATGAGGTATCAAATAATTTTGGATTAATATAAAATTTTGTATATAGACCTATGTCAAAAAAAATTTCAATTCAACAGTAAATTTTGAGATAAAATTATTAAGTGGTGTAAATAGTTGGTGAGAGTTACACCAATATAGTTTGATCCATTCCCGTGTATTACCTTGATTGTTTGTATCAAATTTTGTCAAAATTGAACAATAATAAGAAGGTAATCAAATTATTCATATTTTAGTATATTTTGAAAAAGATATATTATGTCAAATTTGATTTATATGAATGAAGTATCAAATAATTTTAGATTAATATAAAATTTTGTATATATGATCTATGTAAACAGAATTTTTAATCCATCAGTTAGTTTTGAGATAAAATTATTCAATTAAAATTATTGAATGATGTATTAGTTGATGAGAGTTAGACTGATGTAATTTGATTCCTCCTCACACACACATACACACATATATATGGGGATTATACTAATTATTACACTATCGATAATTTTATATAAAATGTGATTTTTATTGATCTATCTGTTGAATTATAATTATATATTATCTTGATTATTTGTTTCAAATTTTTTCAAAATTGGACAATAATGAGAAAGTAATCAAATAATTCATATTCTTGTATATTTTAAAAGTATATATTATGTCGATCTTAATGCATATGAATGGGGTATCAAATAATCTTATATTAATATAAATTTTTGTAGATATGATCTTTGTGAAAGAAACTTTTAAGTTAACAATGGGTTTTGAAATAAAATTATTAAATTAAAAGTTATTAAAGAGTGTAATAGTTAGTATAAATTACATCGATGTAATGTTTTTTTTGCAATCATGTTATTGGTGCAAAGTATCCATCGGCTGTATATGACAAATCTTCATCAAAGAACCTGGCTTGGCACCTTTAGTGGATTATTCTCTTCCAACTACATTTTTTTCATCTACAAAGTTCGAATTTGAAACCTTACTTAAGAGATCAAAACCCAATTCCACTCAGTTTAATCTCTCCTTACCTATATCTAGTGATAAATAATACTAAAAAATAGTAAATTTTAAAACCCTGATAGATAAAACCAAAAAGTTATAACCAACATGAGTTGACTTCAACAAAGAGCTAGTCACTCACCAAATAGTAAACCAGAATTTGAATTTATGCTAATAATTAATGTTCACATTTATTGTCCAATCATTCTGAATGCATAATTATTTTTTATAAAAGATACTTGTGAGATATAGAAAAAAAAACTTAGAAGGTGTGAAAGTAAATGCCAACCAAAATACATTATTAATTGGTAAATAAAAGTAAATATTTAATATATTTAAATTGCTAAAAGTATGATAATTAACTTGTTCTTAATATATATATATATATATATATATATATTAAGGAGGGGCTAGCAAAGTATGAAGAAAGTTTAAAAAGCAATTAGGGAGAAGCAAAAAAAAAGTATCCCTATTTTGTTTAACAAATACCTATATGCTTTTTCTACTACTATTAATATTTTTTTTGGGTAAGTTATATTAATATATTATAATGCAACCAATTGATAAACATTAATTTACTAACTAGAGGGTTTTGAAATATTTATCTTTACTTTTATGTCAGTGATGCTCACTTAATTACGAAGTGGAGGCATCTGAAATGTGGAATTGTACGTACTCACTTGTTGTATATGTGGAATATTATGTTCTATAAATGAGCCATAAAAGACCCAAATCACAAGGCTTGGATGACCAATCCTTGAAGGTAGACTTTTGCTTGTTCAATTATAGTCTATATAGATAAGCAATCAAGGGTTGACGTGATCACTAAATTAATTGACTTGTTAAGATCCACACAATAGGTTGTTAACTTTTTTAAAATATCAATAATCTGACTTATTTGACGGTACAATTAAGTGCACATATCTACTAATAATGTAGAAGGAATAAAAGTATAGTCTCCCGGAATAATGTTGATCTAAAAATGTGATTAGAACCAACCAATTTCTACTAATAACCTTATCCAAACAGTCAAAGTTAAATTGAATTTTAACTAAAAATGTAAAATTTAGGGCAGTAAAACAAAGGCTTAAATTTACTTTTGATCCCTATAATTTTGTGATTATACAATATTGGTCTCTTAAAATTTTTTATTACATATTTGGCCTCACATTTTTTCGATTAAGCAATATTGGTTCATCATTAGTCTACTATTAATTTTTTAATAGAAATTACTGATGTGACATGTTAGTGATGATGTGACATTGTCATGTTGATGTGGTGGGTGACATGAATAATGAGAGTGATTTTTGTCTTTTGGGGAATGTCTCGTAGTTCTTATACCATTGGAATGGTAGCTTGTAACTTTCGCTGAATATGTTTCTACGAATTGCTTGGTGTGTGAAATCTGGTTGACAATGTTTTGCAAAACGTTAGACAATTTTTTATTCATGAAGATTAATGAATTTGTTATGTTTTATCACTATAAATCCATTAAAAAAAAGTAATATGAATGCAATAATATTCCTTTCTGATAACCCTTGTTTCAATAATTGTGATGATAGGTGAGGAAGCTAGAAACTTCAATTGTAAGTTACTGGTCTAGAAGAGGGTTGAAGCCACTTGCTCAGAAGTTATTGCCAGATCCAAAGCCGTGTGTCCAAGAGCCATAATCCTTGACAAGACTAATCTCCGTTACACTGCCCTTTTTTTGGCCATCAGAATACTGCCCTTGAGTAATGCATACATAATTTTTTGAAAAAATTATGTAGTTTATTTTTAACCAAATGGGAAATATATTCCCCCACCTGTCTTTTATCTGCTAAGTTATCTCCTCTGCTTAGCGTGTGTTTAAATAACTTATTTTTAAAAAATAATCGTTTATTTTATCAGCTCTTTAAAGAGAGATTTTTTAATAAATAAGTGGTTATTTTTTTAGAAACAATCTTTTACCAGACATGCTATTGGTTTTTTGTAACCTCAAAATGGGGGTAGAAAAATTATAAAATGAGTTTTATAAATTTCATAAAATTTTCACCCTTGTTTTTATGAGATATTATTTGGTACACCAAAAAAATAGAAAATGAAATGTTTCGCAAGCGTTTTAAATATTTTTAAGAAAATAAGTTAAGAATGTGTCGTTGTAATAACAACAATTTCTAACTAATATTTTTATATGGATTTATGTTTCAATTAAATTTGGTAACCTGGTTTTCTATATTAATTTTAGAAGATTGAATCAATTATATACTTGATTTTAAATGATGTAAGTTTAAATATCTTCATTGCTTTTTAACTGTTGAACAAACGTAAAAATGTTTAATATTAATTCAATTAAAACCATTAAAAATTTCAGAAAATATTTGTTAAGAAAAAGTATAATGAAGTATTTAATATGCTTACTAGAAATATTAATATTTAATTATATTCTTTATTAACCCGTGTGCAATTTTGATAAAAATTGTTGAGTACAATATAACTAAACGGCATGGCCATTCTAAACTTTTTGGTTAAGGGATCAAATGAGTTATGATTCGGTATCCCAAAAGGTGCAAAATGAAATGTTGAACATGCGGTTTATATATTATAATGTTGTCACTAATAACAACTTTATAATTTATAATTAATATTTGTAAAGTTGTTACTAATGACAATATTCACTGTATATATTAAATGAGAACCTTTATCTATCATTAAAAAAACTTACTCTCTTTTATATATTAAATGAGAATCTTTATTTATTACTAAAAAAACTCACTCTCTTCACTTTTCCTCACATTATCTATTACTTTCACACAATGTAATGTTTCTATTTCTATTTTTATTTTTTCTTTCTCTTCCTAACTGCTCCCTCTCCCTCTCTCAACAAAATCAGCAATAGAAAATCTCATATTATATTCTCTAATTTTATTTTATTTTCATATTCTTGACCTATTTTCTCTCATCTATTACTCTATTTTCTTATTTTAAATCATTGCTTATAAAATCATCTTCGTAATTCGTTATCTATCTCTGTTCATCTATTCTTATTATTTTTACTAGTATTTTAACCTATACATTACACAGAATAAATATTTATTTTATATAACTTAAATTTATAATAAATATATACTTTTGAATATTTGAACATATAGATCATATTTTAAATTTATAAATACAATGTTAATTTTTATTATTGGCATTTTTTAAAAATATATATTAAAATTCAATTTAGAACTAAAGATATTGAAAATGATTGACTAAAAGGGATAAGAGGTTAAAAAATCCCTAAAAATGTTCTCACTGAAGAATGATAGCTAAAAATGCTCTTGTTAAAGAATAGTAACTAAAAATGCTCTCATTCAAGACAACTATTTTCATTTAATATATATGGTGGATTTATCTACTTTTTTTTTCCACGATCAAAACAAATCATCAATTTTTATCTTCCTTAATCTTTATCTTTTAAACTTTTCAAATTTTAAATGACAAATAATAATTTTAGGAATATGATTGGCTATAAAAACATGGTACTAAAAGACTTTCTCATATCTTACACTTCCTAAAATTGTTCTTCTTGCTTCTGTTGTCACTTTGGTATGGGTTTTGATATTCTTTATTTTTTTAATTTTTTATTATCTTCAACTATTGCTTATAAAATTAAGGTATCACTAAGCCCTAATTTGATTTGTGAAGAGATGTGAGTGACTGATACAATGCTATGTTCTCTCTTTATTTTTTATTTTCATTAAAATTTTATGATCATGTAATTTTGATATTTTTAAGAATTTGGCTATTATGCTATGTGAGTTGTTATTATTTTTATTCTTTTAAGATGGTTGACCAGTTACACTTTTATTTGGATTCAAGTAAATCAAATACCAAAAAAGAAATTAATCTGTTTGTTACAAAATCTTCCTCTCAATGCTTTACATATTTGTTGATCTTGTGAAATAAATCATCTCTATTCTTAGTAATATTAGCTATTATGTTATAACACTCGAGGAGATATTGACATACATAATATATATATATATATTCTTCAATTTGCTTAAATTTGATTCCTTTTTGGATCAATTTGACGTAGAAATCATGGATGAATAGACTTTATATTACTCCATTATTGCTTTCTAAGTAAAGGAGGCACTTAAACACGTCAAAACACTTGGTTTTGCTATAAATTGTAGTGTTATATAGAGTGGGAATAGTATCATTGATTACGATGAAAAAATGAGGCTTCTATCTTTTTCGTTTTTGGTATCAGCTTACATCTCTTTAATTTAATTAATATAGCATAACAAGAATGTTTCAGTGAATTATATTTTACAAAATAATTAAAAAATCAAATAATTAAAAAATCAAATGTGCACAAATGTAATCATTTATTTATTTATGGGTTTAATTCATATATTGTTAGTAAAAAGTTTTTTTTAAGTATTAGTAAATTAAGAATTATTTGAAGTGTGACTTTTTAAATAATTATTATAAAAACAATGGCTATAAAAATAGGGTAGAGAAAGTTTTTTCACTTCTTGAAATTGTTCTTCATTCATCGTCAATTTGGTATGGTTTTTTTTTTTTTTTTGTAATGATTCTATTTGTTTTTTAAATAATGAGATTGCAATTTGAATGCTCAAGTAGTGTTCCTTTTTAAAGTGAAAATTATTGGAATATCTACTACGTTATCTTCTTTATATATAAATTATAATAGTTATCTAGCTTATGAGAGTTTTATTTTCTAACCTCTTATATTCTATTTGGTTTAATTTTTCTTCTCTCAAGTAAAGGTAAATTATACTCTCTACCTATACAAATATTATTCGTTTTCAAAAATTTCTCTCCTAAGATTTTTCTTCCTCTTATCTCTTGATTTAACTTTTTTTATCTTTTATCTTATTCATTTATCTCTTCTTCCCTCATTCATTCATGTATTTCCAAATTTAAACTAATGTGTCCATTTCATCTCTAATTTCATGGAATAAATTATCTGTATCTCTTCTAACTTGCATATTGATTTAAATTATTATATCTCTTACTTGAATCAAATTCTTGTATCTGTTACCTCATTTAAACTATCTTGCCTATTCTTCTTCTTCTTTAAAAAAAAAAATATTGCCTTTCTCATCTTCGATTTTGTGGGAATAATTTTTTTTCGATTTCTTAAAAATAATGATTTACCATTATTCTTCCTCCTATTATAAAAATAACAAACTATTATTTCTTTATTTAAATTTCTCTCACTTTACTGTTATCAATAAATACAATTGTAAAAACTGAGATTATTATTAAATTTTAATTATTTTAATTTATTATGTTGACAATTATTATATTTATATATATTTAATATTTTTCTGTAAACAAAATTTATTAAATGATAAGAATAACTTTTTACGATAAAAAAATTATAATCATAAAATTTATATGTTGAATTTGATCTCATGTAATGCAAAAGTTAGAATCCTAGTTATAATATATAAACCACATGTCCAAATATTAGTTAT
Organism: Spatholobus suberectus; assembly: GCA_004329165.1. NCBI lineage: Eukaryota > Viridiplantae > Streptophyta > Magnoliopsida > Fabales > Fabaceae > Spatholobus > Spatholobus suberectus. The sequence continues at coordinate 56,801,342 of CM014736.1, forward strand.
AAATTAAATATAATTTTGAATATTTAAATATAAAACCATATTTATAATTTTGAATTGAAAATTATAAATCTTTTTAAACTTATATATAAAACCATATTTACTAGCTGTTTCAATTCAAAATTATAAATATGGTTTTATATTTAAGTTTTAAAAAAATAAATCAACTAGTAAAATTGATTATAAATGATTTTCGTTTAAATATTGTGTATTAGTATGTATGCTAGAAATATTAAGACATAATTGCCTCAATTATGTTACTGTGTGATTTTATTAACTCTATAATATTTTAATACAAATTTAGTTTTTTAATTTTTTAAAGTGTTATAATTAAATTCTTTCATTTTCTCTTTATGTAAATTCCTCAAATTCTTATCCAAATAATTAGAGGTTTATGATAATTTTATGGTGAAAAATGATTATAACTTAAAAGGTTCTAAAAGTAAGAAATTTAGTTAAATTTGAAAGATTTTGGAGGATGTGAGGTTGACTTTTCAAAGGGGTAACAATGTGAGTTTTTTTTAGGTGAAATATGGTATTTTTATGATTTTAAACATAGTTTAAAATAGTGTAATTTCTTTAGTTCAAAGAGATCTTTGAAAACAAAATGAAAATTCTAAAATCTATCTATCTATTCTTTTATATATATAGTAAAGGAGACTTGAACTATTATGAGTTGTTGATGGAGACTAAAACTTTATAATAGCTGTTGAATCTAATAAAATTTAACAGAATTATTTTTATTAATGATGAATTAAATTGTTCACATTAATGATATTTGTTACTTAGGTATTAATGTAACACTTAATGTTTTAATGTAATATTTTTATAAATATATAAGCAAATATTTTATTTAAGTAGTATTAAATATTTTATTTATTAAATACCATATATTTATTAAATTTAATAATTAAATACAAATTTATTAAACGTATGACCTTTCATCAGAATATATATATATATATATATATATATATATATAAACCAAAAGATGATAGAAAAAGTTAAATATATAAATAATATAATAATAGCATTAAATATTATATTAATACTTATGCTCAAATTTATTTTTTTAAATTAGTTTCTTTAAAATATATTTCAATTTTTTTCGTAAAACATAATAATAACATCAAATATTACAATATTATAAAAGGTTAGATATATTTTAAAACTAATGATTTCATAAATATGTAGTTAAATTTAAAATGATTCACAATATTTTATTTTAATTAATAATTAAGTATATAAATTAAAAAATAAAATATTATCTATATACATAAGTCTAAATTTTATAGATAATATTATAAAAAAGTTAGATATTTGTCAAACTTATTGACCTAGTATATATATATATATTCTTATATTTTTTAATTTAGTTATTAAAATATATTTTATGAACAATAATAATTTAAAATAATGATTTTATATATATGTGGTTAAATTTTAAATAATTATATATCGATTAAATATAGACTTGAACTAATGTGAGCCATTGATGGATACTTAAATTTTGCAATAGCCGTTGATTGGATCTAATTAAATTTAAATGACCTAATTATATTTAATGATATTAAAATAAAGAATGAAACTATTTTTAAATTCAATACTATTTACAACTATTAATTAAAATTAATATTATATTATCGTTTATGACTTTTGACAATTAAGTTGATAGATTGCATTCTCTATATAAGTTTGGGCAAAATACTATGAAAGTAAACATTTTGGTCCCCTCTTATTCTAATTTTATATGCTTTTGATTTATTTTTCTATTTTAGTGATTTACTTACCACTATCTTTTATTTAAGCTTGACCGGTAAGCATTTTTGATTATATCATTGTATAACTTTATTCTATTGATCAACCCTATTTTTTTTCCTAACAATTTAAAGCGATTTTCTTTGTATTGATTCTTTAGTCTTTTGCTCAATATATTCTTTTATGCTATTATAGGGAGAAATATTGCACATAATTTCAAGACAAGTTTATAAGAAGAAAAAATATACATGAAATGTACATAACAAATTCTAATACACTTTGAAATTGTAAATATAAAATATAACTTTTTTTTTTATTAGAATTTTTTTAGGTTGCAATCGCATGAAGAAGAATCATGTGATAAGGAGCAAAATGACTTTTTTGAGGTTTTTTATGTATTAGAAAAAAGACTAATTTTATAAGAATGTGTTTTAGTGTTTGTTCAATTAATTGTTAGTGATAAACATGTTTATGTTTATGCAACCAAATATATTGTCCAATTAGTAATTTTTTTTACATAATTAAACTCAACTCAATTTGTGTGAATTTTATTTTATTTTATATACTATTTTTTACACTGTTAACAATAATCATAAATTTAATTTGAATAAAATTAAAAAAATTATTGAATAAATTTTATATGTCAATTAAAAAATAAAGAAAAAAGTATTTTAGCAATGAAATCGATGATAATTGGTACACTACCTACCAATTTTGACTTTGCAATATCCTAATTTGATAAAACGTTAATTTTTAGTAATTTTTTTCATTGAATATGAAGTTGAATTTTGCAATAAGAGACTTTTGTAAAATTCTATTAAATTGAAATAATAATTATATTAAATATGAAATTGAATTTTGATGTTAATCTATACAAGACTTCATAAAAGTTATTTCAAAATTCAGTCGTCAAATAAAAATATCAAAACATATAAATTAATTAAAAATTTTAAATATTTATAAATAAATTAAAATGATAAAAAAATTTGAAAATAAATATTGCACAAAAATGAATTAGTATTTATAGATAAGAAAATCATAAGAACTATCTACAAACAAATAACGATCAATTAATTAATATTAAAATACATAAATAATGAAATATATCTTTAGTTATTATTGTTCATAAAACATATATTAAAGTAATAAAATTTAAATAATAAAATAAACTTAAGAAAAAAATTAATGTAATTTTTAATATCATTAATTTGGTATTTTTGTAAATATATAAATAAATAATTTTTCTCTCTGTATCATTAATTATTGTTTATATTTATTAAGCGTAATACATAATTAATTTTATGTTTTGTTTTTGAATAAAAATTAAATTTCTTTCATAAGAATAAAACTAGTCTATTATTTTATATATCACTATTAATTTATATATTATTTTATATGTATTCTTTCATGTTATATGTTATTTTTATAACAAATATAGGTAAAAAAATTTAGTTATAAAAATAAAAATATATATTAATATAATATACTCAATAACAAAAAAGTAAAAACTCAATTTTATATATTCTTGAAGTTTACTTTTAATAAATAATTAAATTGGTTACTTTAATGATAATTATTACACAATTTTGATCATTGAAAATTAATAATAATAATAATATAATAATAAAATAATAATAATAATAAACAATAATCATAAATAGAGTTCTTTAAAATTTATAAGGGTCAATAATATTTTAACTTTTTATCCTTATAAATTCAAACATTAAAAATCATAATAATATTAATGCATTAAATTGATCAATTAAATAGCAAATAATGTACAACACTTATTAAATTTAATATAAAAAAAATGTATAAATAAAACAACAACAAACTAATAATATAGAGTTTGTTCATAACAGTTAATTATAAGACATAATGATTTTTAATTCGTATAAATTCAGACATTAAAGAATAACAAATCTCCATTACATATCATAAATATAAAACAGTTGTAGAGTATGCAATAATAGTATAGTTAATATTATTAATAACGTCTTTTTGAATTCACTTCGAATGAGAAATAAAAATAGTAACACATGAAAAATAGCATGTAATAATGTTAAAAAAATAAGTAACATATGTGAGTAATAATTCATATAGATAAATAATCCTTATCATAGTTAAATTATCATATATAAAGTATGAAACATATAATAATCCTTATAGATAAATAACTTTAAAAACAACAAGTAATGAAATTAAAATCAAAGAACAAACAATAATAATAATAATAATGATGATGATGATGATGATGATGATGATGATGATAATTATAAAAAAATCTCACTGCACTGATCAGGAGCATTCAAATTATATTGTGATGTAGTTAACCAACTCAACTTCAACAATATCACATAAATATAATTAATATTTTCAAAATGATTAAAAATATAATTTTAAAATAATTAACAACTATATCTATTTAATAAAAATCACACTATTTCAAAAAATTCAAAATAAATTTTAATTTTTACTATATCTAAAAATTATTAATTATAATCACATAAAAATCAATTACATGTAATATAATATCTACAATAACAAAAATGAATACTCAAATTTAAATAATTATATATTATACATTCATATTTATTATGTTTACATTCTTTTTAAATTTATACATTTCATAAAAGTATTACATCCCTATTATTACTTGGAGAAAAAAACAAACCATAATAAATTTAATAGACTAAATATTTTTAAAGATACGATTTGCTCAATCAAAATATAATTAATTATCTTCTTCAATTTTATGTAATTATATTTAATATACACTAATATTCTTCAATTTAATGTAATTATATTTAATATAACACTAAATATTTTAAGAAGTGATACTTTTATTTATGTATATATATTTGAAAAAATACTAAATACAAATATCAAAAATATATAATTTAAATAAACCCTTGCAAGGCATAGGTTTAAAATCTAGTTTTAGGTAAAGGAAACCGTTGAAAGGACTTTATTTTAGTAAATTAAAAAAATTGAAGAACTTGATTATATCTAAAACTTTTACGTTTGCTATACAGTTCCTTTGCTATTGAAAATGTGAAATAGTTGAACTAGTAGTAACCCTACACTTTAAACTCATTCCTGTATTTTCCGTTGTCGTTGTTTTCGCTTGCTAAGAAAATAGTAAATAAAAAGTTTAAAGATAAAAAATATTGTGATGAACTTTATTATTATTTTATTTATTTTCTTTTCTGAAAAGGATTTTGTGAAAAATTTTCAACTCTTGACTTTTCCTTAATGAGAAAGCTATTTTTATTTTGTAAAACTTCGTTAAAATTGCGTTTAATTTAATTTTTAGAAAGAAGTCTAAAAAGTGTACTTCAAACACTACTACTTTCCAATCTGAAAGCTTTCATTTTATTTTAATTATTATAATATATAATTTTAAATAATTTACACATTTATAAATATGTATTCTAATAATATATATTTATTTACTTTGACTGTATTATTTTATATTGTCAATTTCACTTTCACAACACAGTACAAGTCTTATGCTAAAAACTCTACAAAATTCACACAAAAATCATATAAATTCATTTAATTAATTTTTTATGTTTAAACTTAGGTTTTTTCTTGTAATTATATTCAATCAAGTTTAAATCACAAATTAAGAAATACAAGTGTTACAATACACATATATACTTAAATATCTAACTGTTGGTCGTACGTGATTGATATATAAGCTCGGATATTTACTCATTCTCAATTAGTACAGGTCTCATTTAGGGTGAGGGTACATTGGTTTATGTTTAGAATAAAAACAAATCTAAACTAGTCATTTTTAAATAGGTAGGTTTGGTTGATCAGGTTTTAAAAACAATTTCGGTCAATCTAAACCAAACCAATTAAGATTGGGTTGATTTAATTCGAATCATTATGATAAAAACAAATTATTATATTTTTAATGACTAATTTTTTTCAATAATTCTAGCTAGCTAATGGTGGTTGGAAACCTCCATTGCATAATAAATAGTCTAAAGTCTGATTTCATGTTTCTTTTTAGGTAATATTGTGATAGATAGGTTTAACAAGTTCTTAAACTTTTTGAAAATTTTTAATTAGGTTCTTAAATTAAAAAAAATTGTAATTGGATCCTTTGTCTTCTACAATTTTTATAATTGGGTTTTTAAAATTAATAAAATCAGCACAAATTGTTATTTTTCTGATGATTTTAAATTGCTATAAACTAATTCTGAAAATTTAATTACAAAAGTTATAAAAAATAAAAATGCAATTATAATTTTTTTTTTAATTTAAACACCTAACTAAAAATTTTAAAAAGTTCAAGACCTATTTATTTATATTAAACCGTGATATTAATTACTGGTGTCCATTCTAAGTCACTCCACAAACCGTTATTCAGCGATTCCCCGCCTTTACTTCCAACGGCTTTATTTTGATTGCATCATCACCGTTAAAATTTCCACCCACTTGTAATCTCAGCCGTCAATCCTGACTCTCCCCCTTCTGGCTTCTATAGAAACCCCCCTTTGCCGCGTTCTCTCCCTCTTTCCAAACTAGCTTAATATGGCTTCACCACATGGTTTCGGTCTTACTAGCTTTCTTTCA